>CM053584.1:239895255-239920825 GCA_028627135.1 Pseudochirops cupreus | reverse complement strand
GGGTAATTTTTTTCAAATATTGTCCCATCCTTATAACAACCTTACAAGATAGGTATTATAATTATCGTCCCCATTTTACAATTAAGGAACTGAGGCAAATAGAGCTTAAAGTGACTTGCCCCAGGTCATACAGTTAGTGGATGACCGAGGCTAAATTTGAACTCGAGTCCTCTTGACTCAGGCAACACTCTATCCACTGTACCACTAGTTGAATCTAAGTACTTAAGAGTATATACTACTTGTTCCATCTATAACCATTCCTTTTCACCCTAATTTATTCAGAGGCAAACATTTTTAAGCTTTTCCTTTTCTTTCTATATTTAAGGTGCTTGAGTGTTTAATATACTTTGTTTATAGGTTAGATATGACAAAGATGCTGGAACTGTGGAATCAGTTGTGAGACATGGGAGATGCTGTCTCAGGACCACCTAGAATGGCATGCCCACATCAAAGAAGTTTTTGTACTCTATAAGCAAAGCACAATTTTAGTAGCTAAAAAGAAACATGAGATTCACAAATTTTGAGAATCCGCCTCAAATGTTCACATGGATTATTTGTTCCCAACTTGTAGTAGAGCATTCTGAGCTCATATTGATCATTGGACACACTATAACTTGATTTTAATGTAGTGATGTCTTTTTGGTACTTTTTGAAAATGGACAACAACCAATCAACCAGTTTCTAAGACTATATATTGCAAAAAAGTAAGGGAATAAATACGTTTGTTTCAATGGCTTAACACCTTTAAATGGAATTTTAGAAACACTTTATGTGGCATTAGATCTTTGACAATTCAAATGTCTCAAGTATTAAAAAAAAAGTTAGTGTTCTTTGTTCTGAAGCCATATTTATGAACTTTAACAGGCCTGGTAAGTAATAAAAATAGATGATTAAGGGCATTTTTGGTAGTAAAAAAGGAACATTGTGTAATAATATTGCTTCACATGTTGGTTAAGATCCAGGAAAAAAGCTATAAAACAAAAGTAATAAAGTAAGGATTTTGCTGTCTTGGATCTATAGCCATAATGAAACTTTTATGAAGTTTATTGATGTCATAATTTATGGTCTGTAATTCCAGATAGGAGTTAAATTGTTAAATGTATCAGTCAGCTGAAAAATAATTAGCTTGTTCCTTGTTGGAACATATAAAACATGATGTTGATATGACCTTTTTATGAAAAGCAATCAGAAGATTCAATGGCAGTATGCTGTCCATTGTAAGTAATTGTTTACAGAAACTCTGTGAATGTGTTAGGCAAAAGGGAGAAAAGAGACAGTCCTTCCAGGAAAGCCAAAATTGCAATTAATTTTTTTGTTGCTAGAAGTGGTTTCAGGCATAAAATGTATTCCTTTTTTTTTTTTTAACCTCTATCAAAGAAAATGCGAATTTATTCAGGAGTTATTTACTAATTTGTTGATAGGGAGAAACCATGATAAGGTTACTTCTCTTTTCTCTCTTCTCTAATCTTTCCATTTCCCATTCTACTGAATTTAAGTAGATATCAGGTATCTAATGGTGTGCTGGCCCTTAAACAGAGCCTAGCACTGATTATAGGACTGAATCTATTACCACTTTCATTCTACAACTAAATGGAAGACTTCAATCTTTTAAATAGATCTGTTTAAAGAGCAGTTTGAGCTTGGGAAAATCAGTACTTCTAAACTCCTAGAAAACAGTAAGATTTTAGGAATTTGTTTAATGATTCCAAATTGTAGTGTTATGCATTAGAATGTGAGATATTTTTGACCAGACATTTAATCTGTATGTCTGATGAGCTTTTAAATGAACATTTCAGTCAATAAGCATTTATCATGCCCTTACTATGTGCCAGGAACCATGCTAAGCCCTGGAGATACAGAGAAAGACAAGAGGCAGTGCCTGTTCTCAAGGAGTTTGCAATCTATTATGGTATCTAAGATGACAGAACTTACTTCTATTCACATGATTATATTGAGAGGACATTTTTCTGGTTACTGTAACTTTGGACAACAACTAAATTAAGTCATGTATATTGAGTGTTTTACTATCCTTAAGGCACTATATAAATGAAGTCTAACATTAGGAAGGATGTTGAACTAAGCATTGATCTCAGACACGTAAATGTAATGGTAAAAACTGTTTCACTCTGAATTCTCTTCTTGAAATCTACTTTTTGGGGAAGGAGAGTGAGAGGGGAAGCTTTCCTTATATTATTGTGTGCTTCAAAAATCACTGTGTGCCATTACTTAGTACTTAGTGCTTCACTTCTACTGTGTTCCTTTGGGATTACATTCCATTTATATGTTATGTATCTTATATGTGTAATGGGAGACTGGCCAGTGACTGCCTATTTTGAGGCTTACAGTAGTCTTTGATGTGATATCTGTTAGGGTAGGTAAAACATGCCTAGATTTGGAGCCCCCTTTCTGCCACACAGTAAACAAAAGGGAAGCAGTCTTAGAATACCTGTGCATGGTGGGGCGGGTAGGGTAGGGTGGTGGAAGCAAGATGGTAGAGTAAAAGCAGGAACTTGCTTGAGCTCCCACTCCACCCACCTGCAATACTTCTAAAATATAACCCTAAACAAATTTTAGAGCTACAGAATCAATAAAGTGACAGATAGAAACAAATCTCCTGCTGAAGGCAGCCTGGCAGGCGGACAAGAAGGGTCTGTCCCGCTGAGGTAGGAGCCAAGCACAGCCACATGGGCTGCATGGGCCAAGACTCAGGGTGGCCCCAACCAGTGGCACAGATTAGCCGGAGCAGACTTCAGAAGAGTGAATCACTGACAGCTGTGGAGGTTTCCAAACTTATCAACCCATAAATGCCAAAGAGTAAGTAAAAGGCCAGTGGGGAACCCTGTTGATCCAGAAGGAGAGAAGAGTGCAGTTAGTACCTTGCCCTTAGCTGCTGCTGCTGCTTCTGGCTCCTGGCCTACAGTGACTGTCCAAAGGGCATTTACAGGAATCTCTCTGCCAGCACTGAGGCAGGATTCTCCTGCTTTGCCCTGCTTGGATCTGGGTCATAATTTTGGGTGGTGGTCCTGGGGTGAGGAGCAATGGTATGGCAGAGCCTGTTCAGACTGTGGAGAAAAAAATCTGGCTTACAGTTCTGAGGCAGGTACCTGGAAAAAAGTCTGACAACAAATGTGCAAAACCCCAGAAATTAGGGACACAGCACTCTCCACTATGGAAGCAGAGTTCTACCATGGCAAAGAGCTCAAAAGTCAAGTAATTGGCTGGCAAGATGAGCAAACAGAGGAAGAGCAATCAGACTATAGAAGCCTTTTTTGGGGACAAAAAGGATCAAAATATAGAACCAGAAGAAGACAAAAAAGTCAAAACTCCTACTTTAAAAGCCTCCAAGAGAAATATTAATTGGTCACAGGCCATGGAGAAACTCAAGAAGCATTTTGAAAATCAATTAAGAGAAGGAGAGAAAAATTTGGAAGAGAAATGAGAATGATGCAAGAAAATAATGAAAAATGAGTCAAGAGCCTGACTGAAGAAAATAACACCTTAAAAAATAGACTAACTTAAATGGCAAAAGAAGTCCAAAAAGCCAATGAGGAGACAAATGCTTTAAAAAGCTGAATTTGCCAGGTGGAAAAGGAATTTCAAAAAGTCACTGAAGAGAAAAACTCCTTCAAAATTGGAGCAATTGGAAGCTAATGACTTTATGAGAAATCAAGATACTATAAAACAGATCCAAACAAATGAAAAAAATAGAAAGCAATGTGAAATATCTCATTGGAAAAACCACTGATCTGGAATATAGATCCAGGAGAGATAATTTAAAAATTACTGGTTACCTGAAAGCTATGACCAAAAAAAGAGTCTAGACACCATCTTTCAAGAAATTATCAAGCAAAATTACCCTGATATTCTAGAACCAGAGGGAAAAATAGAAATTGAAAGAATTCACCAATTGCCCCTTGAAAAAGATCCCTAAAAGAAAACTCCTAGGAATATTATAGCCAAATTCCAAAATTCCCTGATCAAGGAGAAGATACTGTAAGCAGTCAGGGAGAAACAATTTGAATATTGTGGAAACACAATCAGAATAACACAAGATCTAGCAGCTTCTCCATTAAGGGTTCAAAGGGCTTGGAATATGATGTTTCAGAGGTCAAAGGAGCTGGGATTAAAACCAAGAATCACCTACCCAGCAAAACTGAGTATAATACTTCAGGGGGAAATATGGACATTCAATGAAAATGGAGGACTTTCAAGCATTCTTGATGAAAAGACCAGAGCTGAACATAAAATTTGACTTTCAAATACAAGAAGCAAGAGAAGCATGAGAAGGTAAACAGGAAAAATAAATCATAAGTAACTTATTAAAGATGAGCTATTTACATTCCTACATGGAAAAATGATAATTTTTACTCATGAGACTTTTCTCAGTATGAGGGTAGTTCAAGGGAATATATATATATATGTGTGTGTGTGTGTGTGTATATACATACACACATATATACATATATGTATGGTATAGGAGGGTATGTGTGTATATGTGTGTGTGTATGTGTGTACATGTATACATAGAGGGCACAGAATCAGTTGAATAGGAAGGGATGATATCTAAAAAATAAAATTAAGAGATGAGAAGAATATATTGGGAGAAGGAAACAGGGACAGATGGAATAGGGTAAATTATCTCACATTAAAGAGGCAAGAGAAAACTGTTACAATAGAGGGGAAGAGGGGGGATGTGAGAGGGAATGCGTGAACCTTATTCTCATTGGATTTGGCCTAAGGAGGGAATAATATACATGCTCAGTTGGGTATTTTACTCTATAGGAAAGCAGGGGGGAAGGGGATAAGAGGGGCGATGATAGAAGGGAGGTCTGATGGGGGAGAGAGTAGTTAGAAGCAAACACTTTTGAAAAGGGACAGGGTCAAAGGAGAAAATAGAATAAATGGAGGGCAGGATAGGATGGAGGGAAATATGGTTAGTCTTTCACATTTTAAGTACTATGGAAATGTTTTGTGTAACTATACATGTACAACCTATATTGAATTGCTTGTCTTCCCAGTGGGGGTGGGTGAGAAGGGAAGAAGGGAAAGAATCTAGAAATCAAAATTTCAAAAACAAATGTTAAAAATTGTTTTTTATATGCAACCTGGAAATAAGATATACAGGCAATGGGTGTTGCAGCAGCAAGCACCCTAGCATACCCAGGATGGCTGCTAGCACAGGTTCTTTGATCTGCTTTTCTAAAGCAAAGCAACTCAAAAAGGGTTAACAATCTTACTTTAATCAATAAAACATATATAATTTACCTAGTTCAGTGGAAAAAAGTCAGTACTCTGAACTTCAGAAAATATAGACAGAATTTACAAGAGAAAATAACACAATTCAGCAGACAGGGCTTCTAGCTGTCTGACCATTACATGGTCAGACCTAGTTAGTCACCAGAGAGAGAAGCACCAATGTCTGGGTTTTCAAAGCCAGGGGGCTCAATGGCTGCCCAGAGTCTCATTTGGCCAAATCACACATGTCTTCCTATCTGCCAAGATGTTTTACTGGGGTGTGGCTGCTGTGCATGCTACAGCTTCTTGGAACCACACATGAGAGTTGGGTGAAGGTGGACTTCAAAGGTAGATGAGTAGATCTGAAAAGCCAGACCTCACACTAGAGATGCTAGTCCTCCTTGGACACCTTATATATCCCATCTTTTCTATTACTGTGAAGGGCAATACCATCCTCCTCACCCAGGCACAAAATCTAGGTATCACCTTTTACTCCTTACTTTCTCAGTGTTCCATCCTCCCCATCTCTAAGCAATTTCCAAGTCCTGCTGTTTCTTGTAATATCACTTCTATAGGTCACCTTATATCCTCTGACACTGATACTACTGTGGTTCAGGACCTCGTTATGTTAGGCTTTGACGATTTGCAGTACCCTTCTGGTTGTTCTCCCTGTTGAGATCAATTCGTCCCAAGTTTTTCCTGACTGAATCTCATCCTCCACCCAGGTATCAAAGTGATCTTTCTAAAGCCCAAGTCTGAAAATATTACCTTTCCCTCCCCAACTCATTCATTTTCAGTGCCTTTCTATTATATCCATGATCAAATATACAATCATCTGTTTGACTTTTAAAGCCTTTCATGCCCCAGCCCAATCTCCTTATACTTTATCATACTCCATGTACCTTGTGATTCAGTTGTACTGATGTCCTTGCTGTCTCTTGCACACAGCATGTCATCTTCTGATCCCAGGCATTTTCACTGGCTATTTCCCATGCCTAGACTGGTTTCTCTCCTCATCTCTGAAAGATTAGGTTGGTACATGCCACAGAGGGCAGCTTTGATAAGTAAACTTAAATCCAAATACCCTTTGGTATTGAGAAACTCATCAATTGGTTTGGAGTCAGTCAATAAATATTTGTTAAGTGCCTACTATGTGCCAGGAACTGTGCTAAGTGCTGGGAACACAGAAAGAGGCAAAAGATATTCCCTACCCTTAAGGAGCTCACAATTTAATGGAGGAGACAAGGAACAAACAAATACATACAGACAAGTTATCTGTCTGTCTATCTATCTATCTATCTGTCTGTCTGTCTGCCTGCCTTCCCGCCTGTCTGCCTACCTACCTACCTACCTACCTATCTAATAGGAAATAATTAAGAGAAGTGAGGCACAGGAATTAAGAGGGGTTGGGAAAGGTTTCCTGTAGAATATAAGATTTTAGTTGGGATTTAAAAGAAGCCAGGGAAGCCAGTAGGCAAATATATGGAGACAGAGCACTCCAGCTATGGAAGACTGTCAGAGAAAATGTTCTGAGTTGAGAAATGGAATGTCCTCTTAATGGAACATTAAGGAGTGCGGTGTCATTGAATTAGAGAGTGTGTAAGGGGGAGTAAGGTGTAAGAAAATTGAAGAAGTAGGAGGGGGCTAGTTTATGAAGGGCTTTTAACACCACCTAGAGGATTTTGTAATTGATCCTGAAAGTGATAGGGAGCCCCTGGAATTTATTGAGTGTGTGTGTGGGAGGTGTGACAAGGTCAGGTTTACACTTTAGGAAAATCACTTTGAGGATTGAGGATGACATGTAGGTTGCAAGCCTGAGGGACTGGGAAGATGATATTGCCCTCTACAATAATAGTGAAAGTAGGGAAAGGGAGGAGGCTTCAGGGGAAAGATAATGATTTCTGTTTTGAACATTTTGATTACAAGATTTCTACTGGACATCTGGTTCAAGATGTCTGAAAGGCAGTTGGAGATATGAGATTGTATGTCTGCAAAGAGGTTGGGAAAAGATAGGTAGATTTGAGAATTATCTACATAGAGGTGATAACTAAATCCCTGGGAACTGATGAGATTGCTGAAGGAAAGTAGTAGAGAAGAAGAAGGACCCAGGACAGCCCTGGCAGACACTTGTGGTTAGAGGGCATGATTTGGGTGAAGAACTATCAAAGTAGACAGAATAAGAGCAGTCAGATAGATAGACAGAGAACCAGAGGAGAATAGTGTCTAAAAATCTTAGAGAGAAGAGAGTATCAAGGAGGAAAGGGTGATCAACAATGTCAAAAGCTCTAGAGAAGTCAAGGAGAATAAAATTGAGCAAAGACCATTTGATGGCCTCCATCGATCTCTATATTAGAAGATATGCATTTCAATTCATTTTCTATTTTCTACCTGTATCAACTTTCAACAAGTCATTTTACAACTCTAGGTTTGTTTCAGCATTTAGAAAATAAGGATATTAGAATTAATGTTATTCAAGTTCCTTTTTAGTGTTAAATTCTATGATTCTCTGACTCAGAACTGAGATAACTAGAAGGATATCAAAGAAGACTGTAGCATCAGGAACTATAAACTCATAAGCGTAATTAAGAAGCAAGCTGGAGCAGGGATTATATTTTATGATATGTTGTAACTACAAGATATACATGACTTAAGCCTGCATGAGGAAACTTGAATTGTTTGAGTTTTACTCATAGACTGAAAGACTGAGATGCTTCATCTGAAATACTCTACTGTGGTTCTGAGACCTTATTATAGAAAAGTTCTATTAGCCTTCTCAAGGGATTGAGCACTGGGATTGAGAGAAAAGACAAGTGACACTAATGGACTTTTCTTGTTCAGTTTTTAGATTAGCGCTGTTCTCAGTCCAGTCATCTGACTTTTGAACCATTAGATTTAGTGTCCCTCATGGAATTTTTCTGTGTTCTTTAAATCTTACTTCTTGATTTCCTCCCATGGATAATTTTTTTTTGATAGGCAAGAGGACTATTTAAATGTACTTTCTATTTAAAGAATGACAATTCTAAAGGCATTCTATGATTGGGGAAACATTTTACTTGCAAGTTTATTTGAAATGGGTCTTTATAATAGTAATAGTATTGTATAACAGACTGCTTAATAGTAATTCATTGAAAAAGTATTGATAATATTATATTATTTAAGATGAGAAAAACGTATCCTCATGTACTGATGACATGATGGTTTACTAAGAAAATCCCTGGTAATCAGGGGAAAAAAACAAACTAGTTGAGATAAATAATGTTTTGAGAGAACAGAAGGATACATATATTTTACATAAAGTAATAATAAACTCAGGAAGGAGTGGTGAAAGGGAAGTGTCATTCAGAATATTTACAAATATATAAAATATCTGGAAGTTAATCTGTCACATACATTTTCTTTCTATCTACCTATCTATCTACATACAAGTATGTATATGTATATGTGTGTTTGAGAGCTTAGTATGTTTAGAAGGCATACGTATGTATATGTAATTTTTAGGATTACTGATACATGTGTATTCTAAACAGATTAAACAGGAAACAATCAAGGGAAACACTAAACTCAGTCTATGGGGTCAATAAATTTAAAAGCATACATTGCATAAGAAGAGCTCTTTATTTGATAAGAAGCACTGCAAAAACCGAAATTAGTTAAGCAGAAGTTATGTTTTATATCAACACATCATAGCAGATACTACAAGAAACTCATACAGGCTATGTTACTTGGATATTAAAGAGCATGCTATAGAAACAAAATAAAACCCAACGAAGTACCTTTCAAAGCTATGTATAGGGTGAATATTTAACCATATAAGTGATAGAAGCAATTACAAAAATAAAAAGACTTAATTTTGATTACATGAAATTGAAAATAATTTTTCAAAATTAAATTAGTCAGAAAATTAAACAAAATTAAATCTATCAGGAAAATTGAGGGGTTAGAGGTGCGCAAATCTTTGCAGCAAATATTTCTGGTGAAAGTCCATATCTAAGATACAGAAACAATTGAAGACATATATAAGGTCCAAATCCACTCCCCAGTAGATAAGTTGACAATTGTATGAAAAAATGGAGCTCTCAAAAAGTAAATTGCAAATTATTAACAACCACATGAAATGTTCTTTTCAATCACTAATAAAAAGAGGAATGTAAAACAATTCTGAGGTTTTAATTCATTCTGAGGAAATTGACAACAGAGGAAAAGATAGGAATAATCAATATTGGTTGGGTACTGGAAAAGCAGACCAAAACAATGCTAGTGGAACCATGAATTGTTCCAACCATTTTGGGAAGCAATTTGGAATTATGAGAAGAAATTCATTAAAATGTTCTTTGGATCTTTTAACACAGAGATCCTATTTTTTGGCTGATTGCCACAAGAAAGTTAATGATAAAAAATAAAGAACCCATATAGGCCAATAGAAATTTTTTTTTTCAAGTAGCAAAAATGTGGAATCAGAATTGATGTAAATCAATTAGAGAATAGCCAAACAAGTTGTGGTATATGAATGTAATGGAATACTAATGTGCTATAAGAAATTATGAACATGACAAATAAAAATGCAATGGGGACAGTCTATACCCCTGAATAGTTGATTTCCCTTCCATCTAGCTCAGGTGAGGCTTGTGACCTGTAGATTTAGGAACTCAGATAATAGTATTGAACCTATAGCACTAGCTGCTCTGCAAGACTTGGTCTTGAGCTTGGGTACAATTTGAAGGAATAGCTCTTTGAGGGGATACTACACAGAAAAGCATGAACTTCACACATGAAAAATGCAAAGCAGAGACAATGAGGAAAACAACATGTATAATTAGTACAACAATAAAAATAAAAGAAATGAACAACTAAATAATTGAAATTGAATTCTGGGAAACTAAAATGATCAATGTTGTCTCCTCCCCCCACAAAAATATGCGTATATGTGAAAATGTATACACACATATGTGAAATATGTATATATTTCATATATGTGCAAAATATATATATACATACATATATATACATATACATATACATATATATATATATATATATATATATATATATATATATATACATATATGTGTATATATAAAAGAAACTTTCTTCCTTCTCTGCAGAGGTCTGGGGATAATGGGTATGGTCCACATATAACAACAGGCCTTTAAAGGTACTGGTTTCTTTTGATGAACTATTTTACTCTTTCCTATTTTTTATTCTTTTTTTGAAAGGCTGGCTTCTTGGGAGGGAGAAGGGAAAGCTGCATGGTAAAATTTTAGTAATGAAAAATATATCAATATGTTTGTCTTAAAACAGAATGCATTTTAAGTATGCTTTATTAAAATGTTCATTTTATTATTCATTGCTTATTTTATTCTTGATATATTTTTGCTATTTAGCATTTAAATATTCATCAGTTATAATAGTGCTTAATTTAAAACAAACATTTACATAAAGCACAATTATAAATAATGAATAATTTAATCCTAATTTCAAATAAATACTAGTTCATAGTTTAAAAGTTCTTTATTTAAAATTCTAGTTGGGTTTGACTCCTTTTCAACCCACTACTCTTCAGAAATGTAACTTCAAATTCATGGTCATCCATCTATAATGGAAGGAAAATGAATGTGAATCCTGATCTTTCTTTAGACATTTTTAAAACTTCTACTAAGCTCTGAGTAGTTTTCTTGAATTGGGATTTATGCATTAAGGAAGAAGTAGACGTTTTATACTTCCTGACCATGAAAATTCTAGTAGAGCTGATGTGATATTAGGAATAACATTTAGAACTCCTTTCTATTTTGGGCATAACAAAAGCCAAAACTAATTTGTTATAACTTTATTCATTATATTTTCTCCATTGCCCATGGAAGGCCTTTTGACTGTAAAACTGTTCAATGCTACTAAGATGACATCTGGGCTTGATGTATGCAAAATTTTCAAGTGCACAAAGGAACAGTAGAGAATGAAGATTTGAATTTGAAATGTTGTACTCAAATTGAACCAATGGATGAAGGCAGTTCCTATGAATACCTTGGTTTTCTCAAGATAATAAAATTGAATATAAGGAAAAAGCTGAGACCATGTATATTGTGATTGAATATCATTCTGGAGTCTAATCTAAAGAGGAAAAACATGTTTAGGGCAAACAAATTATGTACTATCAGTCTCAATGTGTATTTTTATTGGAAAATGGACAATGATGGATATAGAAAGTGTCCAAATAAAATCTTGTATGAAGTTAACAAAACATGAGGCTCTACACCCAAGGCAACAATAGAAAAATGAACACTTTCTTATCAGAAAAGAAGAAGATTGACAGATTTTTCTCAGAGCACACAATATACAGGTTAAAATGTGTAGAAATACTTTAGGGATGAGTAGACTTCACACAAGATAGCTAAGTCTGGATCAGCTTGAATAATGAAACCCTTGAAGTGGTTGCATTATTTGAATCCATACAGTATATATTTTTTGGAATATAACCAGTTTCATATTTTAGATAATTATCACTTTAAATTGTAAGAATTTAAATACATGAAGTTCATTGGATTAATTTTTTGCAGTAATCAGGACCTAGCTGTAAGATTTACAATGGATATACTCTACTTGGTTTGCTAAATGCAACTGAAATTGATTTTTTCCTAGATAGAAACCATGAGAAGTCTAATATCTATAAGTAGAGTCATAGGTGCTCCTTGAACGACTTTCGTATGTACTCAGTCAATAATATATTAACAAGAAGTGTCAAAACTGAATAAGTCTTGCTGTACCAGGTTTTGGCTACTTCTTTCTAGTCTTCCTCTCCCTTCAGGGACTTCTCCTTGAAGAAAGTTTGAATCTATGTGTCTTTACCCTCTCAAAGTTGGAAGCTAGAAGATTAGGATCTCTCTTTCTCCAAGCTCTGGACAACTCTATGTATCCTTCATGAAGATGCAGTGTATTGAGTAATCAATCTCCATCAATAATGGGTGTCATATGCAAATAAACTTTAAGCCACAATTTCACACACACGCACACACACAGGCACAGACACAGTATCTCCTTATGTATGTATGTATTATTTGCCCTTATAGAATTTAAGCTTCCTTGGAGGAAAGGATTGCTTCATTTTTGTCCTTGTATTATAAATTCCCTAGCGTAGAGACTGGCATGTAACAAATACTTAATAATGCTTTAATTCCAATGTCATCCTTTGACAAGAAAAAAAAGAAAATACATTGTCTTATAGAAAACACATGTGATATAAAAAGAAGTCATAATCTAAAGCATTGTTGCATCTGTTCTTTTTTCTTGGAGTTTCTTCGTAAGTGGATCGCTAGTGATAATCTGCAAAATGGACATTAACTTGGTCCTCTGCTTATTTAGATTGATATATGATCTTTTCAGGAAATGTTAGGACTTTCTCTACCATGATATCTCATTCCCTATGATTTTAAAAAAGATGTCTTTCCATAATTCCCCTTTAGAGGATCCCCTAGAGAGCTTCCTCTACTTCTCATTCCATGCTTACTGGTGGGTATAATGTGCACCCAGATAAACATTATGTTATACAATTTATTGAAGCAAATAAGAGTTCCAGACAAATGCTGTCAGAAGATTTCAGGAGGAAGAAAACACTTTTGTTGGATGAATGAGGGAAGGCTCCATGGGGGAGGTAGTAGCACTTAAATTGTCCCTCCCAAGAAAAGGATTTCAATCTGCATAAATGAAGAGGAAGAACATTACAGGAATGAGTGATCACCTGTTTAAATGAAAGGAAAATTATGGTTATTTCTCAATTTCAATTTATAGCTGAACTTATCTTCATTTCCAGTCTTATATGTCTTAAAATATATCTTATACCATTTATTGTATCTGAGTCATCATTAGTAATATGATGCAGATTACTTGTTCACACCAGGCATTTTCCCCATTACCCTAGGTGTAGCATGGTATAGTATAAGATGCACTGAATTTAGAGTCAGAAAGAACTGAATTCAATCCTACCTCAGACATATAGTATCTCTATGATCCTGGGCAAGTCCCTTAACCTCATGTCAATTCTGGTAACAAATGACCAAAAAATCACAGAGGTTGTGCAATGACTGTTAACTCCAAAAAGTATCAGAGCTCACACAAATTATAAGCAAAAAACTTTCTTCATTCTGTTGGAGGAGGGAAATTAAACACGTGTTTTGGGGTCTTCTCTAGCGGAAAACCCAAAGCAGTGGAGCTAAACCAATATATTTGTGGGTAGAAAAAGAATAAAACAGTGTAGTGCAGCAACAGTTGTGAGGAATAAAAGAAACAGTAAGGTAAATTTTTCTAGTGATAAGAAGTCCATAACAAGGTTTCATGTCTGGGCCTCTAGGTATTTTCCTGAGCTCAGGGACCTTCAGTTCTGATTTAGATGTAGCAGTGTTCATCCAGAGGGTAAGTGCAAAGAATTGTTGTTATGTGAAGCTCAGGTAAGAGCTTGCTGACTGGGCCTTAGCTCTAGAAAACAGATTGTCTCCTAATAGCAAAAAAAAAAAAATAAAGAAGGGAATAAAAAGAGAGGAGTGGTTTTGGCATGGGGATCCTGACACTCACTATGACTCAGTTTCTTCTGTAAAATTAGGAGGTTGGATGAGATTGTCTTTGAAGATCCTGTTTAATTCTAAATATATGATCCTATTATAATTTATCTGAGATCAGTACCCATGAGATTACAGCCATAACAATGTGAAAAAAAAAATCTAAATGTTCATTACAAATGTTAGCTTTAGCAGTAAGGGAAGAAACAGAAATTGAAGGAATTAGAATGGGCAAAGAAGAAACAAAGCTATCTCTCTTTGCAGATGTTGTGATGGTGTATTTAGAGAATCAGATAAAAAACTACTTGAAATAATAAATAAATCTAGCAAAATTACAGGATATAAAATAAACCCATGTAAATCATTGGCATTTCTATATATTACTAACAAAACCTAACAACAAGAGATAGAAAGAGAATTTCCATTTAAAATTACTGTAGAAATTATAAAATATTTGGGTGTCTACCTGACACAATTACAAAATACTTTTCACAAAAATAAAGTCATATTTAAGTACTTGGGAAAATATCAGTTGATCATGGGTAGACCAAGGTAAAATATTAAAAATACGGGCAGCAAGGTGGCGCAGTGAATAGAGCGCTGCCTCTGGAGTCAGGAGGACCTGAGTTCAAATCTTAGCTCAGACACTTGGCACGTTTATTAGCTATGTGACCTTGGGCAAGTCACTTAACCCCAATTGCCTTGCCTTTCCCCCTCCAAAAAAAGGAAAAAACTATTAAAAATGACAATTCTACCTAAATTAATTGGCCTATTCAGTGCCATACCAATCAAACTACCAAAAAAATTTATAGAGATAAAATAAATAATGAAATTCATCTGAAAGAACAAAAGGCCCAGAAAATAAAAGGAATTAATGAAAAGAAATAAAAGGGAAGGTGGCCTAGCCATACCAGATGTTAAATTGCATTATAAAACAACAATCATCAAAACTACTTGATATTGACTAAGAAATAGAGTGGTGGATCAATGGAATAGATTAGGTATATAAGACACAGTAGTCAATGATTATAGTAATTGATTGTTTGTAGATTACCCCCAAAACTCCAGATTTTGGGATAAGAATTCACCATTTAACAAAATCTGCTGGGAAAGCTGGAAAACAATATGGCAGAAACTAGTTATAGACTAACACCTTATACTGTATACCAAGATAAAATCAAAATGGGTACATGATTTGGATATAAAGATTGATACTATAAGCAAACAAGGAAGGCAAGGAATATTTTACCTCTCAGATTTATGGAGAAGGGAAGAATTTATGACCAAACAAGAAATAGAGCACGTTATGCAATGCAAAATGATTGATTTTGATTACATTAAATTGAAAAGTTTTTGCATAAACAAAACCAACATAACAATGGTATAGAAGGGAAGCCGAAATCTGGGAATCAATTTTTAAAGGCAGTGTCTCTGATAAGGCCTTATTTCTAAAATATATCTAGAAAATTGAATCAAATTTATAAGGATATAAATCATTCCCCAATTGATAAATGGTCAAAGGATACAAAAAGACAGTTTTCATTAGAAGAATTTAAAGCCATCTATAGCCATACAAAAAAATGCTCTAAATCACTATTTATTAGAGAAACACAAATCAAAACACCTCTGAGGTACCACGTCACACCTATCAGATAGGCTAACATAAGACAGGAAAATTATAAATGCTGGAGAAGATGTAGGAAAATTGGAACATTCATTGTCAATGAAGTTGTGAACTGATCCAACCATTCTGGAGAACAATTTAGAACTAGGCCCACAGGACTATAAAACTGTGCATACCCTTTGATCCAGCAATACTACTTCCAGGTCTGTATCCCAAAGAGATGATAAAAATGGGAAAAAGACCCACATGTACCAAAATATTTATAGCAGCTCTTTTTGTGGTGGCAAAGAACTGGAAATTGAGGCAATGCCCATCAATTGGGGAATGACTGAACAAGTTGTGGCATATGAATGTAATGGAATATTATTGTGCTATAAGAAATAATGAGCAGGCAGACTTTAGAAAAACCTGGAAAGACTTACCTGAACTGAGGCTGAGTGAAGTGAGCAGTATAAGGAGAACACTGGAGTACACAGTTACAGCCACATGGTACAATGATTGACTTTGATAGACTTAGCTCTTCTCAACAATGTAAGGATCTAAGACAACTCCAAAAGACTCATGGTGGAAAATGCTAATCACAGCCAGAGAAAGAACTTTGGATGGAAGCATACTAATTGTTCTCTCTCTCTCTCTCTCTCTGTCTTGTTGTTTTGTTTCTTCTTGGTTCCTCCCATTGGTTCTAATTCTTCTTTACAACATGACTAATTTGAAAATATGTTTAATATGAATGTGTATGTAGAGCCTATATCAGATTGCATGTTGTCTTGGTGAGGAGCAAGGGGAGGGAAGGGAGAAAATTTAAAACTTAAAATCTTATGGAAGTGAATGTTGAAAACTAAAATTTAATGAATTAAGAAAAGAAAAAAGTCTAAATGTTTAAGGTGATAGAGGTAGTATACAATAGTGGATAGAAAACTGTCCTCAAAGCTAGAAAGATCTTGTTTCAAATAGCTCCTCAGACATATATTAGCTATGTGTCCTAGGCCAAGTCATTTAAACTTTCAGGGCTCTATGCAACTTTCTGAAAATATAAATTACAGAGAAATTACTCATTCACTTACATTGGTAGAGGGAACTTTCTCACCTGACAGTTTCCTGTACTAATAAAATGTACTAGACCTAGTTCCTGTCTCTTTCCCTTTTTGGAGAGAAAGAAAGATAGAAAGAAAGAAAGAAAGAAAGAAAGAAAGAAAGAAAGAAAGAAAGAAAGAAAGAAAGAAAGAAAGAGAAAGAAAGAAAGAAAGGAAGAAAGGAAGAAAGAAAGATACACACAGACACAGATACTGAGAGAGAGAGAGAGTGAGAGAGAGAGAGAGAGAGAAGCAGCGACACAGACAGAGATACAAACAGACAGAAATAGAGAACCAGAGAGAGAGTCAGAAAGAGACAGAGATAGAATTAGAGAAACAGATAAATCTATTGAGATAGAGACAAAGAGTAAGGCAGAAAGACAAAGGTAGACAGAGATGGAGATCTAGGCACTGGCCTAAGCCCTGGGGATAAAAACACAAGTGTATAAGACATGCTTGCCCTAAAGGAGCTTACCATCCAGTGGTGGAAATAAAACTAAATGATCTAAGAACCAATTTAATTGATTAGGTGCCAAGTCCAGTGTTGAAAAACTCATTTACTACCTACATTATGCCTTCTACTTAAGGAGATCAATATGCTTATGAATTAAATGAGCTAATTATTTTTAATCATCTCTAAGTATGTCAATTACATTTAACATTTTCAAGGGTAGCATGATACTTCCATCCTATTTAAACAACTTATTATTTTCTGGACAATTTTACCTAGATGCATCCTAGAGTTCTGATACTTTGAAGTAATTTTTTTTTGTTTTTTTTGAAGTCATTTTTGTTAGAAAGAATTTGGGGGAATACTTCTACTACCTCTAGGACTTTGTTTTCTGAGCTATCTTCAGCAGCTAAATTGAATACTTTGGTCTTCTAGTCTAGAAGTCTTGAGTTTTCTTTTATTAACTATTAATAATATTACCTGTCTTTTTAAAAAATGTCCTTTAAGGTTCACAAAGCATTCTAAATACTTTATCTGGACCTCTGAACAATGCTATGAGGTAATTACTGCACGTATTATTATTTCAATTTGGCAGATGAGGAAAGTGAGGTTCAAGGTTTAAAAGTTTTGTTACTATTCACATAGCCAGTGTCAGAAGCAGGGTTTGAACTCCAGCCTTCTTGATTTCAACACAAACCCTTTATCAAAGGTTATCTTGGAATGATACTATTCATTACTAATATCTTTATTGGATTAAAGCAGTAGTACTGTTCAGAATATCGTGTCTCAGCAACTTTAGTTTGAGAAGAAATGTCACTTTAGAAAGTGGCTGGACTCTTCTTAAGTTCTTGTAAAAATAATGTGTCTTCCACCTGCCCTCCTCCCCTTACTGCAGTAAGTCTTTTAGTTTGAATCAATTCTATACAACTTGACACGAGGTTATTAATCACAAAGGTTACTTTCGCCAAGTCATTACAACTATCATTCATTTTGTCTAACATTCTCATGGAGCTTTAGAGCTTTTTAAAAAATTGTTTGCTGTGGTGAAAAATATTAGCAAGGACCAACTCAAGCTTTGCCAACTGAGTGAAATTCTCTCCTGAGGCCCCAACTCATAATTGTAGAAACTGTTAAACAGATTTTTATGGTACCCAAGAGTACCTTTGATCTTTTCTAAGGGTGTAGCCACCCAAATATTCCCTCATCTCATGCATCACTTTCCCTGCTCATGGCTACCTTCATCTTTACACTTGTCTTGGCGGTCAGAATCTTAAAGGACCTCTAAGCCACTGAATCTCAGAATATCTTCCCTCACTTTCTTTACTTGCATCTACTTTCACTTTCTTGGTATTTGGAAGTGGTCATAGAATCACAGATTTAGGACTATAAGAATTCTTAATGGCTACCTCATCTAATAAATCTGTGAAATAGTTAGGGAAGGCATTAATAGGTAGTCAGGTAAGCCAGCCTAGGGTAAATAGCAGGGTGCTCTGAAGAAAAGTCAAGGACCAATATATACTGTCCTCATACCCTGATGGAGACAGTCCAACACCTTGAACCTAAGAGGCTTGGAAATAGCAGTGCTTCTAACTCAGTACCAATATCCTAGGAAGCAGCCCTTTCAGAGATGCAGTCTGGCAATTGCTCCTGAAGGTACTCTAGCCACACCTACTAAAGACTCAGAAAAGAAATTTATTGCCATCAAAGTCTTTGGTGCTCTCAAATAGTTCAACATCAGAAAATGATATTTTATTTGTGGAGATAAATTAAACATACTGTTGGTGGAGTTGAGTACTGATCTGACCATTTTGAAGAGTAATTTGGTACTGTCCCCAAAAGGCTATAAAATTGTGCAACCAGTAATACCACTTCTAGGTCTGTATTTCAAAGGACCTATTTGTACAAAAAATATTTATAGCAGATCTTTTTGTGGTGACAAAGATTTGGAAACTGAGGAGTTGTTCATTAATTGGGGAATAGTTGAATAAGTTGTGGCATAAGATTTTAATGAATAATATTATGCTACAAGAAGTGATGAGCAGGATGATTTCAGAAAAACCTGGAAAGACTTACATGAATTGAGGTAAAGTGAAGTAAGCAGAATTCAGATAAGATTGCATATAGTAACAGCAATAGTTGATGATGAGATGTATGAAAACTCCAAGACATAAAGTTTTTGGATAATTCAATTGATTAATTAGGTTAGTTGACAATCAATAAATTAGTGGCTAGCAGTTTCAATAACCAAAGAAGCCAAGGGAGATCCTGAAATACCTTAAATCCTTTCTGAAATGGAGCTCCCCTGATAAGTGGAACTCAAGTGTGATCAGTGGACATTTAATGAGGAGGTGGGGAAAAAGTTTTCAGTTCATGTAACTGGGAATTAAGAGATACAGGCACTGGAGTAAGGAGATCCATCTTGCCCTACTGGAAAGTCAGAGGGGTAATGGGGGAGAATATAGGAGAGAGCAGATTGGGGGAGAGGGTAAACATGGGATTGCTGTTTTGGGGTGGTGGACAGGAGAAAGATGGGTAGAAAATTTGTAACTCAAAATCTCATGGAAATGAATGATGTAAACTAAAAATAAATAAGTGTTAATTAAACGTTTTCAGTTCCTCCTGCTATGAATTTGGCTCGATCATGAATCAGCAGCTTCAAGACATCAGGACAGGGGAAGCCTTCTCAACCTGGATGTCTCTAGCTTGTTTTCTCTTTGTGAAATGGGTTTCCTTGAACCATGATGGAGGGAATCAAGTACAGGAGGTTCCTCCTCTAGGCAAAGGCTCTCCTAGAGTGAATTCTATTTATACTTTAAATGTAAATTGTCTCCCAGTTGTGTAAGGCCCCATTTGTCTTAGGGGCTAGGAGCAGATCTCATCACTCAGTCATGAAGTTGACTGACCTTTTCAGGAGTTGGGTCTTAACAGAAATGAAAAGAAAAGGGTGGATCACAAATTAATAATTAGTTATTAATATGATAGTATAATATTAATTTCTTTCAAGGATGGGCAACTATGTTTTTTAATTTAAATTTAATTCTATTTTTGGAGGGGGGAATGGAAGGCAATTGGGGTTAAGTGACTTACCCAAGCTCACACAGCTAGTAAATGTGTCAAGTGTCTGAGGTCAGATTTGATCTCAGGTCCTCCTGACTCCAGGGTCAGTGTTCTATTCACTGCTCCACCTAGCTGCCCCAGGATGAGCAACTATGAATGATAACTATTCTCAGAGATAAGTTCTCAGAGACAGTACCAAATGACTTATGGTGAAAAATGCTATCCAACTTCAAAGAAAGAACTGATGAGTCTGAATGTGAATAGAAGCATACTATTTTTCACTTTGATTTTTGTGGTATTTTTTGGGGAGTCTTTTTTTCACAAAATGACTAATATGGAAATATGTTTTGCATGATTTTACATGTATAGTCTTTATCAAATTGCTTACTATCTGGGTGGGAAGGAGAGAGGGAGAATATTTGGGACTCAAAATTTTTAAAAAGATACCAGAATGGTTTGCCATATCCTTCCCCAACTCGTTTTACAGATGTGGAAACTGAGGCAAAGACAATTAAGTGCCTTGCCCAGGATCACACAGCTAGAATTTGAAACCAGATTTCAACATAGGAAGATGATTCTTCCTTACTCCATAACTGGTGCTCTATTCACTAGGCTATCTACCTGCCCTGAAGTACATCCAGAAGAGGTCAACTTGGATGAAGAAAGGACTGAAGCCAGTTCCATGTGAGAAAGAGTAGAAGGACCTAAGAATATTTCTCCTGAAGAAGAAATTATATTGGAGGCAGCTATTATTGATAGTTATCTTCAGTTATTATGTTTGGCACTTGGAAGCAAGGTTTGATTTGTTCTACTTGGCTCCAAAAGGCAGGAGTAAAGAGAAGTGTGGGGTGGGGGAAAATCACAGAAAAGCAAATGTCAGCTTGACTCCAGGAAAAAAAAATCTTCCTGACAATTTGACTTATTCCAAAGTCAAATAAGCTGTCTGACTGCAGAGACAGTTGGTTCCCTGGTAAAACGTGAGTCTACAGATCTGCGAAGTTGAATGGCCATGTGTTAGAAAGTTTGCTGGGGTGGGGGGAATCATATTTCTTTTCTATGTCCAATTAAATCACCTCGGAGGTCCTTTCTGTTTTAAATTCTGTGTTTCTGCAGTGTTTGGTATTATCTACTCTCCTTTCTAATCTTCCGTTTTCCTATATACCTTTATAAATCTTTCAAAAGATTTTACAAAATACTTTCATCTTTGCAACCTGGCTTCTCCCCATGTGGAGCAGTGGAGTGTATTCACCTCACAACCACAAGGGGTCAGATTTTACTAATCCGTTGTAGGAACACGGTTGCCCAGGGTTTGTTTGTTTTTTTTTTTGTATTTTACAAAACATGATTTTTCTGACTCTGGTGTTTTTAAAATCTTAAACTATTTTAACCACTAAAAATGCAAATTTTATTTACTATCTACTTATTTTTTTTTATTATCGTGGGCACCTCCTCCTCCGAGGTAGATCTTATAACCATCTATGACATAGATAAATAAATAGTGACACAGAGATTAAGTGCCTTTCCCAGGGTTACAGAACTAACAAATGTCAGAGACAGAGCTGGAATCTAAGACTCCAAAAGCAGCACTCTCTTTACTATGGCCAAGTATGTCTACAACACCCCAAAATTCAAATTGTATTAAATGTGGGCTCTTAAAACTAAAATATAAATCTTGTATGAGCAGCAAGAGGAAATGGAAAGACTGCTGGCCTTGTAATCAGAAATACTTGGGTTCAAATGCTGCTTCTGATCCTTATTAGCTCTATCAATGTGGACAGGGGCCCCTAATCTCTATTTGCTTTAGGTAATTCCTTAGGACCTATCTATTACATTCAGAAGGGTCCTTTGGGATCATCAAGTCGAATTCTTTCAGTCAACAGATGAGCAAACTGAGGCCTAGAGAGGTGAAAAGAATTTGGCAAGATCATAGAGCTAGGAGGCATATGAGGCCAGATTTCAACTCAAGTCTTTCTGACTCTGGGTTCATTATTCTATCCACTGCACACCTATATCATCAAAAGAAATGTGGAAAACAAAACAGTACTATTATTGTTGTTGTTATTATTATTATAAGTAGTAGTAGTAGCAGTAGTAATGAGAAGATGGCTTACCTCTTCAAGGCCTTGTTAACACGTAAATGAAAATCCATAGTAATATTCACTGGAAAAGAAATTATTGCCTCAAATCTTCAAGTAGTTTCCTTCCAGCATAAAATGGGGGCCAGCACTGAAGTAGATTACAATTAAGGTGAAGATTGTTTAGAGAGATGTTATTTTTAATGTCTTCCAAGGTACCCAGCTCTTTGGGAAATCACCTGGTTGACTTTAAGCTGAAACAGCTTGCCTGAAGAAAGAGCAGATTTTTTATTGTTTCTTTTTTAAAAGTTTTTTGAGAGCTCTCAAATGGAGAGATACCTGCTGACAGATATTTAATATTCGTGGAGTAATGAAAGCTAGTGCAAGATGAGCCTCCACAAGCAACTAGTCCTACAAGCTGTAATTTTGTTAAGTTACTGAGAGAAAGTGGGTTTTTTTTTGTTTGTTTGTTTGTCTTCTGTCTCCAAACTTCACTGCTTATAGAATTTTAAACCCTGTTTGAATTCAGAAGGGGGGGAATTCAGTTGAAAGGGGCAGTCATAAAAAAAAATACATAAAAGACAAGCAATATGTTTTTTAGAAAGTAAGAAAAAAATGCCAGACAGAATTGGAAGTCTAATTTTTTTTTAATGAAAAATGAGACATTTTGGGAAGTTTTAAAAATGTATTTTATATTCACGTAATTTTTTAAAAAGTACTATATTAAGCATTATCAGAAGCTTAATTGATTCACTTTTCTATAACTGTCAGAGGCTAGGAAGGTCTACAAAGTCATACAATTCAACTCTGGATTGTTCTCTCAAATACCTGCATCACAAAGAGACTACAAGCTCAGATAAGATGTTTCCCCTACTCACCCCCAGCATTAATTACAAGGACAAAGCCCAGTAGAGTTAAAGCAGTTTTAAAAAGAACTGGAAACTTACGGTTTCCCATTATATAGGAAAACCCTCTACATGCTTAATGCATCCATTGATGGTAGACACTCATAACGAACAAGTTCATGAACTTGAATTCTAATGGCCAATGACCCCATGCTCTCTAACTTGTGTTTCACTACTACAGATGGTTTCAATCCAGCAATTGAAGAAACAAATTTAAAAGTATATGCAAGGCTAGTGCCAATGTACTAAATAGACAAATATAAAATAGAACCAGTTTTAACCTTCTAGAAACTCACATTTTACTGGAGAAAATATGGGTGGTATATAAGATGTATACAGAACAGTATAATTAGAATAATTTCAAGGAGATAGAATTAACAGACAAGGTTAGAGGAAGAAAGATTAGGGTAGCACCTAGGAAGTGAGATGTTATAGTGGATAGTGCATGGAGCTGAGAATCAGGAAGATCTGAGTTCAAAGCTAGACTTAGACAATGGCTATATGACCCTGGGCAAGTCACTTAACTTCTACTTGCCTCAATTTTCTCTAAAATAAGAATATAAGCACTTAATGTCACAAGGTTGTAGTAAGGATCAAATACTTGGCATATTATAGGCACTCACTTGAAGAAAGCTTGGGAACCTATAGGAAGAAGGTGAAGAGTGAATGTATTCCAGATATAGGGGACCATGTGTGCAAAGCCATGGAGAGAGGAGATAGATTATTGCATATGGAGGACAAAGAATATTTGGCTAGTTTAACTTTAAATGAGGACTATTTAAAGTGCAGTATTTTGTTCTGATCCTTTCACATTTGCTTTATATTATAATCAATGTCACACATTTGCGAGATGGCTGACCAGGGTCCCCTTGGGGAGAGTATATCCAACTTTTTTTTTTGTTAGTAAACTGTCAGGAAGAACCAGGTTTGAGGCCTATGACATTGCCTGTGTGGCCACAGTCATTTTACCTCATAATTTTTTTAGGCAATTCTTTAATACCGACTTCCCTATTAAGAATTGCCCGTACCAGTGAAATCATAGGTCTGACAATGGTATGCTGGCACTGGCCCAAACAGGCTCATAAGAGCTGATTTTTAAATTTTCACTGTAAGCATTTGAACTTCAGAAATAGGCAAAAGCAACAAATTAAGGCTATTGTTTTGTCGATTGGTCAAACTTAAGAAAGTGATTGAGAAAATGTTAATAACGCAGATTGAATTTAAAAATGTGTCATGGGTGCATTTTTTCTCCTTTAGAACTTGCTACTAAACATTTACCAACACATCCCAGGGTCTAGTTCCACGCCCCTCCCCCCCTTCCCCAAGACGCACTATGAAATTGACAAAACTATTTTTTTTTTCTCAAAACAGTTCTGTGAGTTAGGCATAATGAGCGTTATCATTGCTATTTTACAGATGAGGAAACTGAAGTACAGATATGTTAAGTGTTTAACTCCTGGCTTTACATGTGTATATATCCATGTGTGTGTCTATGAACATATATTCACATATATATTCACACACATAAAATTACACCTCCCCCACACCCCCCACACACACTTACACACACCCCATATCTCAATATCAGGGCCAGAACTTGAACCTATATTTTCCTTACTTTAAATTGAATGTTTTGTACTGAGGGAGAATAGGAAGTTGCTAATTTGTTCTCATTTTGCCACCATTCTTTCCTCTTCTGAAAAAAAACCCCAGATACATTAGATGGCTTCTAAGATTTCTATAAACCTCAAATTCTCTTGACCATTATCTTTGTTAAATGATGGATTATGAAGCCATAGGCTCTACTGAGAATTCCTGGTTTAGAGCCAGAAAGTACCTCAGGGATCAGTTGATCCATCTGTCCTGACACCACTAGCTCTGCAGATGAGGTCAAGGGGGATAAAAACTGAAGGATTTGAACTGTGGGAAAGTCCCTTAGTCTCATTCTAGATATCAGTTAGAGGAAAGAGAATCCTTCCTCTTGGGACATGGGATTTGTGCTCTTAGCCCTTGCTCAATAAGACCTAAGATGAATCTTGGGAACTTGATGTAGCTGCTCAGATAACCATAGCTACTGCTCAAGGTTTATAGACCAAGGCGTTTTGGCATCGTGTCAAAGGTAGGGCATGTCAAGAATTCTGCTATTTGTTCAGGAAGTAGTATTCTTGTGGAGTTTGGGAAGGGGCCTCATTGGGATGGGTCGTCCTTAGGCAGAAAATGGCACTGGAGATTTGGTCACAAGGGGGACTAATAAATGAACTGAAATAGTGTCTGGGCAATCTCCTCTGCCCCATCTCTTACTCAAGGTGTTTAGGCATGGCCAGGACCTGATACCAAATCATACCTCTGACGTAGAGGTAGAAATAGTACCATTGTTTAACAATATAGGAACACAGGACTTGGCTCCTGACATGCTAATTAGGTAAACTTAAGGTGTGAGAAGGATCCAGATGATGAATGATCCCAACCCAGTAAAGGTGTTATTATTGTCCCACAGGACCCAGCAGAGTAGGTTAGCCAAAGGTTATTAGAGCAGCCTTCTCACTTTATAGAATAGGAAATGGAGCCCTAGAGAAGGTTAGTGACTTTCTAAAGTCTAAGTCATGG
>CM053584.1:239864076-239895155 GCA_028627135.1 Pseudochirops cupreus | reverse complement strand
CCCCCCCCCCCCCCCCGCCAACCCATTCCTCTTCCAAACTTTTCTAATTTTTCTGGTCACACAGTTTTATAGCATTTTCACCTTCAAATTCTTATTCTAATTCACTTCACATATCTATTAAGTTACCACATTTTGTCTTTTCTATCTCTACAATAGCTTCCCTATACCTCATTTGCCCTTCACTCATGCACCATCACCTTAGTTTGGGTTTTAATCCACTCTCACCTGGACTATTAGAATAATCTCCTAATTTCTTTCCCAGTTTCAAATCTCTCCCTGATTCAATCTATTCTCCACATGGTCACTGTGAGTTCCCTAATATGCAAGCTTGATCACTTCACCCTTCATCCCACTACAAAAAAACTTACAGTGCCTCTATATTGTCTTGAAAATTAATTATGAATTCCTCTGTTTGTCATTCAACAGTCTTCATAGTATGGCTGTTTCTCACCTTGCTTTTCTACTTATGCATTGTTCTTCTCCATACTCTTCATAGTTCAGCTGCTGATCATCGCCCGGTTGTCCTGACCTATGTCTTGCCATTGGACTCTGATGACTCTGGAGGAGAAAGTGGAACTTTTGAATTTGCACAGCTTTGCCTCATTTAAATCCAGCTCACTTGCAAGTCAAGTTGTCACCCTCCTGATGTCATTGATTCTCTTTGAGAACACAGCATGAGCAACAACAATAGTTCAGCCATGCTGACTCACTTGCTGTTCCTTACAGATGACTCCATCTCCCCTCTCTGGATCTTTGCACTGGCCATCCACCATCCCCAGAATGTCTTCCCTATTTCCATCTCTTGGAGATGGTTTCCTCCCTGATTTTTTCTACGACTTAACTCAAGTGTCAAGTTCTACAGGAGGCCTTTCCTGATTCCCTCAACTGGTGGACTTTTCCTTCAAAGGTTCCCTTTTATTTACCAATATTGTAGATAGCTAGATGGTGCAGTAGATGTGTTTATAACCTGGTGTCAGGCTGGCCTGAGTTCAAATACTGCCTCATATACTTATTATCTGTGTGACCCTGTGCAAGCTACCTAACATATCTTGGTCTCAATTTTCTCATCTGTAAAATGATGATAATCATAGCATATAACTCCCAGTGAATGGTGAGGATAGAATAAGATAATGTTTGTAAAATGCTTTATAAACCTCAAAGTACTGCTAGCTTATTATCTTGTATATACCTATATATGTACATGCTGTCTCCCTCATTAGAAGGTGAATTCCTTGAGAACAGGGGCTATTTTTCTTTTTTCTTTGTGTCAGACCTCAGCACAGCATAGCAGACACTTAATAGTTTCTTGTTGATTGATTTCCTGGGAGTCTTAGGTTGAGGATAGGTTATCTCAATCCATGGGCTAAATCTGGCAGCTGGTTTAATTTCTCTGGGCCAGGTAAGTACTGAGAAATATTTAACCTTGGATCCTTGGATTGGAAGCTGCCCTTATCCAAAAGAAGAAAAGCTAAAGCAATCAGATATGGCTTTTGAGCATTAAAGGCATTTTTCAGCCTGAGAGTTGTGCAAATTGATTGATGTCATTTAAGTTTCCCAAGTATGATTTCTAAAGTATTAGTCATCCCTTTATACACCAAAAACAAAAAAACAAAACAAAAAAAAAAACCCAAATCACAAAACTTTCCACTTCTTTGGAACAATTCTTTTTTTTTTTCTTTCCAACTTGTACTTTGAAGTTTGAAAAGAAAAGCAGACAAGCTGCTTCTGATAGCAGAAAGGGGCAGCAATCAGCATTTAAAGGCCACTGTCCCCTTGAAGAGCAATGTGTGATAGGAGTATGCTACTCAGTTCTACTCTGGGTAGGTGCTAAGTAAATGTTTGGTTTTGATATGATAATGAAGACAAGAACACTTTAACAATCTATATTCTTGGAGAGAACCTCTCCATATTTACTCTTTCCTTTTTCCTTTCTCTTTCTCTTGCTCTCCTTTGCTTTTGATATTTTTCTGTCACTGTCTTTGAATTTCCTCCTCCTGCTTTCTCTCTATATCTTCTATATTCAGCTAAAATAAGCACAGAAGATTAAACTTTTAGAGCTAAAATATATAGCCTTTATAACCACCTCATTTTATAAACAAAGAAACTAGGGCCAGAGAGGTTATGATTTATTCAATGTCACAGAATTAATGATAATGAAATAGTATTATAAACAGATTATCTGTTACATATATAGAATAGAGTTTTATGCTGTCTATTCTCAATATTTAAAGTGGAAAGTTTATGTTTCTCTTTTTTCCATTTAAAATACACAAATAATTGCTTTTAATTTATATGTGATTCTTATTTACTTCCCCAGTCTTGTACCATCCAGTAAGTTGATGGTTCTGAGCCAGAGATGGGGAGAACTGGTTTGTACAATTTCTGATTTAACACAACTTTTTGACTGTTCTGTTTTTTTTTTCTGAAGAGAATGAAAAAAGAGCTTAAATTTGATAGAGGAACTTCAAGGCACAGGAGAGAGAGTGCTAGGAAGGAGGGGAGAGGAGTGCTGCGGGAAATTTGAGGAGGGATAAAAGGTTTGGAAAAGCCGTGTTGGTGAGTGACATAGTGAATCAATTAAGAAGGTATAAAAAGATTACCTTGCTGAGGGAAGGGCTTAGCTGAGTTTGCCTAGCAAAGACTGTTAGTGAACCCAATCAATATAGTTTTGTGATTTTCTCTCTAGCTCCACTCAGCAACTCGTGAATGAGAGCTGAGGAGATGAATGTTAGGAATAATCCAAGATTGGATTGGGGTTGGGGTTTGGTGAGGCATGGCCAGCCATAGGGTCAAGAGGTAAAGGGATTCTAGCATAGAGGAGAGTATAGACTTCAACTGATTCACCAAGGGGCAGGAGAAGTGATGAACTTCTTCTGTTGTCTGCTGGGGCTTCTTCAAATGCCTTATTCTCTGTCTCTGTCTCTGTCTATCTCTGTCTCTCTGTCTCTGTCTCCCTCTCTGTGTTTCACCTTCTCTCTCTGAGACTATCAATATATCTAGAACTAATCAACTCATTTTCAGCTCCTTTTTTAGTCAAAATCCTGTTTTCCCCCACAATCTTTGTCCCTTTTAAGGGGAAGATACCCACCCTATTCAAGCTTCCTATCGCACTCCCCTCACCCTTGTTAGTTGAGGGCCTTGTCTCATACTTCACAAAAAACTGAGACTATTCCTTCAGGAAAGTGCTAAATAAATGCTTATTGACTAAATGAAGTCACATTATAGGGTCACTAGGTGACACCGTGAATATTGTACTGGATGTAGGCTCAAGAAGACCCAAGTTCAAATCCTGCCTTATTGCTTACTAGCTGTGTGATTCTGGGTAGGACATTAAGCCTCTGTTTGCCTCTATTTTCTTGTGTATAAAACTGAGGATGATAATAATGGCCTCTGCCTTCCAGGTTTGATGTAAGGATCAAATGAGACAGTATTTCTGAAGTGTTTTACAAATATTACAGGATTATAGAAATGCTGGCTATGATTATGTCAGACAAAGCTAATTTCTTTTTTATGGAATGGCTAAAATTATAGACAAAAGAATGACATGGATATGTCTTATTTAGATTTAGCAAAACTTTTGGTAAGAAGTAACATACTCTTATGGAAAAGATGGAGAGATATAGACTAGGAGCTCATACAATTACTGAAATTCCTAAATTTTTTGAGGAGAGCGGGCAAACTCAAAGAGTTCTTTTAACTAATAACAACATAACTACTTGAAGTTAAAGTAGTTAAAAGTTAAAGCAGCCATCACTGGAATATTCTGAAGATGTGTATTTAGCCCTGTCGTATTCAACCTTTTCTCAATAATTTAGATAAAGGTGCAGATAGCAAGCTTATAGAATTTGTAGACAACATAAATCTGGAAGAAATGACTAACACATCTATGACTAATGACATTAGGAATCAAAAAACTTGTCTGGAGCTAGAGCACTGGGCTGAATCTAGAGATAACACTCAATAGGTATAAATAGAAAGTCTTAGGTACACTTGGGTAAAAAAAAATTCAACTTCATAAGTGCAATAATGGGTAAACATCTCTCTGTCTCTCTCTCTTCTCTCTGTCTCTCTGTCTCAGTTTTTTTTGTGTGTGCATATGTGTGTGTGTATGTGTATGCGTTGGTCATCAGAAAGAAAGTTCTTGGGATTGTAAACCTGATACTAGTCAGAAGCAGTACGTGGCCCACAAATTATTTTGATTCTAACTGAATTGCATTTACTGTTATTGTTGCTTTTTAACCAGCTGTGTGATTCCATTGGTATAGGGATCTCCTTGTGTGAATATTCATCTATAGAAGCTTCCTTACTTGCAGGACTGAAAGGTTAAGTGGCTTGCCCACCTGTAACTTGTTAACATCCAGTATATGGTGGAGAAAGGATATGAATGTGGAACTTTTTGACTCCAAGGCCAATTGTCCATCTATCACACACTTTTACCTTTCAAGAGAGAGAGGTATAAGTTTCAGAAATAAGATGGTGATAGTTCCACTCATCAGACATCATATAGAGATTTGTGTTCATTTCTGAGCAGTACAGTTTAAGGATGGCATTGATAAGCTAGAAAATGTCTGGAGGAGGGAAACCAGAATGATGATGGAGATTGATGAAGCTATGTCTTATGAAGATCAGTTGCAGAGATTGTGCACATTTACCATAGAGAAGAAAAGAGTCAGGGGGACATGATGGATTTCAAGTATTTCAAAAACTATCATTTGGAGGAGGGAGGGATACTTCTAAAAGATTTTAAAAAGTAGAAGCTGAGCAGATTGCAAAGAGGCAAATTTTTGCCTGGACAAATTCTTAAATATTGGAGCTGTCCAAAAGTGGATTCATTTGCCTTGAAAAGTAATGTGTTTCTTGTCCCTGGAGGTCTTCAAGCAGAGGCCAAATGGCCACTTGTTAAATATATTATACTGCAAGAGTATGAATTAGGACTAAAAACCATTAAGATCTCATTCAGTTTCAAATTCTGTGATTATCTTAAGAACCTGGCATCACATGACAGCAACAGAATAGATGAGAAGCAGGACCAGTTGTGGGAAGGAAATATGGAAGTTGAGTTGTGAACCTAGGATTACAAATTTTCTATGGCTTGCTCTATCTCTCAACATTTGCTTGAGAATGATTTAGATTATATTTTTTGTTAAATGGAGGGATATCTCTTTTTATTTAAATTATTATGCAGTCCTAATTAAAAGTTTTCTTTTCTGAGTTGATTCCTGTTGGTAAGAAATGTGCTGGATGGTAACTTGAGCTTATGATAACCTTCAATGCAAAAGCTGGGGTTATATGGAGCAACTTGGTCATGTAAAAGTAAACCTCAGTTTTCTTGGAAAATCAAAGGAATTGAGAATTTCTGGTTGTAAGTCAGGACAAAACTAATAACAATAAAGCCATGCACTGAATTTTCCTTAATAAAGTATGATGTGTAATAAGTACAAGGCTTGTAATAGTTGCCTGTTTTTAAGTCTGTTTGAAGAAGATTTAGGGATGATCTGAAAATGTCAGAAGAGAGATAACATAAGGGACATACTGCGATTTTGAGATACTGAATGGGGAAAGGCTCACTGATTGAATTTGAGCCTTTCTTTGAAATAAAGTTTTAAATTAAAATGTATTAATGAAATCAAGGAAGGAAGGAAACAAATTTATTGAGCACCTATCTTATGCTGAAATTTACAAATTCTGTCATTTGATCCCCACAGCAACTCTGGGAGGTAGGTGCCATTATTATATTTATTTTGTAGTTGAGGAAACTGAGACTAACAGGAATAAGTGGCTTGCCCAGGATCCCATAACTAGTAAATATCTGAGGCCATATTTGAACTTGGGTCTTCCTGATTAAAGGCCCATTGCTCTATGCCTTACATTACATAGCTGCCCTTATGTAGGCAGAAGGTAGATTTATTTCTTCACTGTATTTTTATATTACAATGCCCTGAAATTTAAACTCACAAAAAACTTAGTAATTTTGATTATTCAGGATTTCTGGGTACATTCTATATACTGAGTAGAATGTCCGTTTTATCTCCTTCCTCTAATGTCCTTCAGGTGAATGACAGTGGGAGCCCCTCATGCATGTTAAAAGCTGATCTGTGCCCGTTGAATTAGTCAGCATATTCCAGATTTATTTCCAGGCCCCTATGAATGTAAAATGAGTAGGCTCAGCACATCCAAGACACTTTGGTGCCAGTGTGAGTGGCATCTTACCTCAGCAGAAGAAAAAGGAGTGTGTGCCTGATTTAGTAGGACTTTTTCAAAAGCAAAGAAGCTTCAAGTCACTGATAGATTTGGACAAGTAATATTAGAATCTTTGTCTTTTAGTCAGAAACTTGTTTTGCACATTTAAAAAAAGAAAGAAACTTCTCTGAATCTTCCTAGGACTTTGAGAATCCTTCTGGAAGTCTTATGCTGTTCATTTGCAATATACTGGATAAAAAAAGAAAGCTATGAAAGAGACCTTGCAGTGTTATTGTATTACTGTTCTTGGAGGAAGAGAAAAAGAGTCATAGGATGTTAGATCATATAACACGTGCTTTGTTTGTTCTAATATTAGTAATTATTTAGTTTTGTATTTATATCTTTGTATCATGATATTTCAGAAGTAGAAAGGTAAAAATATATGCTCCATATGAGTTGGGATTGTTTTATTCATTGTATTTGCTCTCTGAGTACCTAACACAGTGCTTGAATTTATTAGGCTTAGGATTTAGGATTATAGAAATGCTAGCTATGATTATGTCAAACTAACTAATTTCTTTTTTATGGAATGGCTAAAATTATAGAAAGAAGAATGACATGTCCAGAGAGGTAAGAGACTTGGTCAAGGTCACATAGATAATTATTGGCAAAAGTCATTAGTGGAATACTGGTCTTCTGACACTTGGTTGAGTGATTATCTCAGTGAACTATAGAACTTGTTTAATATTCAGATTTAAATCCTCTCTATGCTCATCCATCAGAGTGTCTGTTTTAGAGTGTGTACTCTGTAAACTTTTAACCAGGATTCCATAAATAGATTTTAGGAGCTTCATGAACTTGACTGGGAAGAAATTTCATTTTCATTAACCTTTAGCTGAAATAGAGCATTTCCTACAAATATGAATTGAAAAAGTCAATAACTCTGAGAAGGGGTTTCACCAGGCTTCCAAAAGGCTCCATGACACACAAAAAAGTTAAGAACTCCTGAGTTGGTGTATCTCTCTTTAATTCATTTTGTATAGTATATAACAAACTTAAGAAATTGTAATAAAATATATTTAAAATTATTATTTTTAATGGTTATTTTACTCACTATCAGATTTCTATGTATCTTAGAAATATAAGTAGAATGCCTTTAAAAGATTTGAAAATGTAGGGTTGAGGTGGAGAAGTGAGTCTAACAATATGTTTAGGCATGATAATTATATCTTCAAGCTGACTAAGTCAAGGGATGCAGTGTATAGAGTGCTTGGACTTGAAGTCAGGAAGATCTGAGTCAAAAGTCAAGCCTCAGATGCTTCTTTATCTGTGTGACCCTGGGCAATTCTTTTAACCTCTGTCTGCCTCAGTTTCCTCACCTTCAAAATGTGTATAATAATAGTATCTACCTTCTAGTGCTGTGAAGATAAAATGAGATGATATTCATGAAATAATTAGCCAATCTTTAAGCTATATCTTCTTATATATGTTTCTGTCTATGTGTGTACATATATATGCATGTATGTTTGCATGTATGTATGTATGTATGTCTTATTTGTTGTTATTGTTGTGACGTGATTCCCAAAGTCCACTGGTATGGGATTCTCTCCTCAATAATGGAAATCAGTACCCATTTCCACTGTGAGGATCCTGAGCAGATTCACAAGAATGAGAGAGAAGAGGGATAGGAGCCCTTTACTTTCTTTGAGTTTCTTCAGTCTCTTACAATCTCTTTAGATATCTGTTTGGGTGCTTCTTGTTTCCAGTTGTAAGGGAGAAGATGCATCATACCAAATTCACTCTAAGTAGATGAAGGAGAAATATAATCCTCATAGGAAAACAACATGAGAGGAACTAGCAGTCTTCATTATATCCCCTTCCCAGCTTGCTGCAGTAGAGACTTTGAAGAATTTTCTACTTGGGTAAGATCTGAAGCTCTTCCTCTCTGTTAAACTGAGTCACCTTGTCCCCAGTGGGAGAGTTCCTTCAATTTGTAATGTCTGATATATATTCTCCTATGCATTCTTTCTCTTATTTCTGTTTTGCTCTCAATTTGGATAAATTGATTTTTATGCTATTTACTATGTGTGTTCATTGTGGAACTGGTATTTGGTAAGAAAGAGGTCAAACCTTGGAGATAGAATCTGGGGTCCTCCTTTCCCCATTAGTGAATAGCAATCATAAGTGTAGCTTGAACTTGAAAACTGTATCTCTTAGACTAATAATCTTTAAGGGAGTAACTAGCTATGGTTCTAGCCTGGTGCTCCTTCTTTCTAAAGAGAGAAGACCATCAGCCTCTGATCTCAATTTCTACTTTTCCTCCTGTGTTGTAACTGAAGTTAAAGTAAATTGAGAAGCAAAGCTTCAAGCATGATTAATGTATTAATAATTTACTAATAATGAAAACCTTACCTTTCTCAGTAAAGCTAAGACCCTGAATGAGGGACCTAGCTCCTTTTTATAGTTTTGGGGAGTATAGAACAAATAGCAGGACTTTTTGGAAGGCAACAAGTTATGATTGGTTCTAATAGCTTGATGTCATAAATGGTGAAATCAATATGATTGGTTACAGAGCAGAGGCATAGGGGACAACATGATTGGTTGGAAACTGAGAATGAGGGGCTAGCAACAACTCCCCACCACCACCATCACCACCTCTTCCTGTGACTAAGAAATGCCCATTGTTTGAGTCTAACTGTAAGGTTAGAGATAGTTCTTTGGTTAGCAAACCAGACATCTTTGAAGGATAGCTTGATGGTCTAAAGATGCTGAGTCCCTATTGTTCACCCTCATCCTTCAAGGATAACAGATTTCCTTGGGGCAAGAATAGAACCGTTATTAGCAGGAGAGCTGAATTTTTGAATTAATTTGAGAGAGAAAGAACCATTAGTTAGACAGTTATAGGATAAAAATCAATTAATAGTAAATAGGATCAATTAAAAGAAGACATAGAATCAATTTGATAATTTCAGCTGTCACAAATTAGTGTCTTCCTTGGAGAAGGGTTTGGGGAGAAGAAATAGAGATGTCTATTTTGCCTCTCTTCAAGTCAAACAATGACACCTCTATGCTACATATAGGGGACAACCTTGCTACATTATTATAACAGAAGAATCATATAATTAGGAAGGGGTAGGATCTTAGAGATAGTCTAACCCAAGTCAACTTGTTTTACTAATGACAAAAGTAAAGTCTTTGGAATTTAAGCACTCAGGGTCACACAGGTATATTAACTGGCAGACTCAGCATATGAATCTAAGTTCTCTTATTTTACATCTAGCGTTCTTTTCAGTGCATCATGGAATGATATTTCTGATGAAAGAGTAGTAAAGGGAGTCTCATTAGAATCCAGTCCAAAATACTAGAGGTACCTGAAACTGAATGGAATGTAAGAGATCACCTAGTTCAATTTTCATTTTAATTTTCCAGAGAAGAAACAAATGAAACCCAGACAGGTGAAATTATTTGCTCTTTCATATACAGTTAGTTAGATTCAGGGATAGACTCAGATGCCCTGAATGTCAATCCAATCTACTGACTATTATACCAGTAGTGTCAATCTCAATGGGGGCAAATAAATATATGTAAAGATCTGTGTGGGTTGAATATTGTCTTAGAAAACCATACATAAATATTTTTTATAGTATTTTTATTTTCTTAAATATTTCCCAATTACATTTTATTTAAGCTAGCTTCAGGAGTGTTGTGGGCAGCACATAAGCTACAATTTTGACACTTCCCCATTACATTATAGCACAACAGATAAAATCATAGAAATTGCTTGCATTTCTATAGTACTTAATGGTTTCTAAAGCATTTGCCATCTAATTCTATGAGGTAGGTATTATTATGCCCACTTTACAAATAAAGAAACTGAGATTCATAGAGGTAAAGTTACAATTTTCATAGCTGGCAAGTGAGAGAATCAGGATTCTAATCCAAGGCAACTACTTTCTAAGTCTAACACTCTTTGTATATTACATTGTTTAATTAAGGAAATAAATCTTTCATCTAGTAGCTACATATTTCTTATAGCAGAATCATGGTCATCCAGAAAACTTATTAATGAATTGTTTTGGACAACCAACTTTTGCCAGATTAGTTCAGGGTTGCTTGAGAAGAAAAGATACTTTGCGTTGGTCTCAGATCAATTGGAATCAAATTTCTTGTTACATAAATCATGCATTTACCAGACAAGTGTTTTATCATACTGATACAGTGACAGTATATATTTGAAGCTCCAAGTAACCCAAAAGATCTAAGAGGTTTTAGACATTCTCAAGAGTAATCTCAACAGTAACTTTTGTTGTAGTATCTGTTAAAAATGTTGCTTGTCAGAATAAAATTGGTTATATCAAAGAAACAAAATCAAGGACTCTTTTGCTTTGGAAATCCTATGTAACATCATATCTCAAGGATTCTTAGGTGGAAAATTCTAATACAGGGAATCTCAAAGAAATGATTTTAGTATCTTGTCATGGCTTTCAGGATAACTGGCTTATATTCCATGTCATGTTCTCTACCTTTTGTTGGATGCATTTACCAGACATCTTTGAAGGATAGCTTGATGGTCTAAAGACCATCTACTAATGTACTACTAATGTAGTACAAAAGAGTTTGGGATCTTAATTTCTTATCTATTATAGGGTTAGCCATTAAGTACTATTAATTTTTGCTTATTTATGGTGATCTTTATAAAATGTACTTTTAAAAGATTCCATTTTTTACACAGAGAATACTGAATAGTTTACTGAGTCTTGATGAAACTCAAAATCATAACAGTGAGCATCCATTATTTAGACATATACCTGCAGCTGATTGGATTGAAGACCGAATGGGTACTGAACTCAAAAGTGGCTATGAAATCTGCTTCCTTTCTTTTTCTTTTTCCAAAATTCATTTAGTTTTAGTTTTCAACATTCACTTTTATAAGATTTTGAGTTCTAATTTCCCCTGACCCTTGCTTCCCTAACCTCTGCCCAGGACCCAAAGCAATTTGCTATAGGCTGTACATATACAATCATATTAAATATTTCCACATTAGTCATGTTGTGACAGAAGAATCAGAACGAAAGAAAAAAAAACAGGAGAAAGAAAAAAAGAGGGAAAATAGTATGCTTCAATCTGCATTCAGACTCCATAGTTCTTTCTCCAAAAGTGGATAGCATTTTCCTTTATGAGTCTTTTGGAATTGTCTTAGATCATAGTCTTGCTGAGAAGAGTTAAGTCTATAAACTTGGTCATCACACAATATTACTGTTACCATGTACGATGTCCTCCTGGTTCTGCTCACTTCCCTCAGCATCAGTTAGGGTAAGTCTAGGTTTTTCTTATCATTTCTTAATGTACAAATGTATTCTATTATCTTCAGATACCACAACTTGTTCACCCATTCCGAAACTGATAGGCATCCCCTTAATTTCCGATTTTTTGATACAACAGAAAGAATTGTTATTTGTACCTGTTTGTTCTTTTCTATTTTTTACGATCTTTTTGGGATACAAACCTAGTAGTGGTATTGCTGTATCAAAAAGGTATACACAGTTTTATAGCCCTTTTGACTTAGGAATCTGCTTTCTTGTAAAAACAACTATAAGGTAACTTAGCTTTGGATCTTTCATGCCTTTGATGTTAGGATAGCATACAGCATGTAACTTTTAGGCAGGCTTCCTTTCTGAGAAATTATTGAATCAAGAGCTAGAACTTCCTTTTTCCAAATGATGTTCTTACCCTCCAGAAAAATCATCTTCCTTATGCTTGCAATTAATGTTGAAATTTGTAATGACTCTTTGAGGTTTCAGTGTGAGAGCAGACAGAGGAAAACAGACAAAAATGTTGGAAAATATGGCTCAGATCTGAAAAATGAGAGAAACCAAAGACATAAATTCCTAAGAACTTTCACTTCTGTATATTATTAATGCTGTCTTCCAAAAGAGAGTCAGAAAGTATTGGGTATAGGAATTACACTAAGAAAATAAAAGAATTAAGAATTAGTTGTTGATATGAGACCCACATCAGATTTATTTGTATGAATCCACAAATTAGCTTGAAAAGGGGGAAGGATCATAGGATAATAACTAGAAAAAATTAGAAGTTAAATCTAGCACACCTTAAAAATAGATGATAAGACTGATGCATAGAGAAGATAAGTAACATACTATTTGTATGAGACAGGATTTGAAGCTAGGTCTTCCTGAATTGCAGTCCACTATCTGATTTTAAATAATAGAATAAATTGTGAAGAAAAACCTTGAAGAGGATATGGTTAGGAGGATGAGTTCTTGAACTCAAAGCATTTCAAAATCTTGGAGTTAGAAGGGACCACTGAGCAGTCAAGTCCAATTTGTATCTGAACAAGATTTCACTCTATGAAGTAATAAATAAGGGAGCATCCAGCCTTTACCTGAAACTGTCCATGAAGGTCAATGTATTATAATCAGAGCAGACCCTTTCATCTTTGCATATCTCTACCTGTTAAGAAGTTCATCCTTTTTACAAGTCTAAATCAACCTCTTTGCATCTTCTTCCTTGCCCCATTTATAACCTGTGCTCTACTCTCAAACAAATCAAATTCTCTGTGTTCCTATCTCTCTCTCCCTGGGGTTCCCAGTTCAAGTAGGTGCCAGAGATGCTGCAGTGATGCAAGGGTGCTGAAGATATGGGGTTCATTCTTTCACATCAGGTTTGCTCCAGTCCTTAGGATATAAACCCTCTAGCACAATGACTAATAGCATCTATGACCGTGCATTGAATCTAGAAGAGATCCTGAATCCAATGTAGAAGGATATCATTCTCTTCATGGAATGGGGAAAAGTGCCAATTAGAAATTCTGCCACTCTAAACCTGCAGAGTCTTCTAGCAAGTTGAGTACAGTTGCACTTTACCAGAGCTCCAATCAAGGTAATATCTGTGGTTGTGTTGTCCCTGGTCAATTCCAGGTTACAACTAGCTAATAATGCTCATACCTAGATGTAGATACTGAGATTTGTCTGTATTAGAAGCACTAAACATTTTTAGGTCTCCAGTCTCAATTGCCTCTGTTGATCCTTGATGAATACAACACAATACCTGGAGAAGACAACATTAGAATACAAAACAAGACTAAACATGGTACAAACATTCTCTCCAGAATAGACAAAACTTGACCTCACTGAAAAGTTCAAAGTTGGGAAGTAAGTCTGGAAGAATGAGCAACAACAACAACAAAACAATTCTACTATACCAACATATTATGGTGACAGGGATGACTATACAGGATGTCTCTAAAGTCTGGACACATAGAAAATCTCATTAACTATGCATATTTTCAAGAAATGTAATGCATGAAATTTTCAACAACATTTTATTTAATTAGTATAAATTTTAGCCATGAAAATTTCATATGGAATAAAAGCTTTTGGGAACTATTTTCCATATTAATGAGATTAATTTAATTTAATTAATTAATGAGATTTCCTATGTGTTTCCTATGTCTTCCTGTAAAATCTTGACTTCCCAGCAAAATTGAGCAAAATCTTTTGGGGAAAATGGACATTCAATGAAATAGTAGAATTTCACTTATTCCTGGTGAAAAAATCAGAGCTGAACAGAAAATTCGATCTTCAAATACACATCTCAAGAGAAGCACAAAAAGGTAAACAGGAAAGAAAGAAAATGTTATTCAATAAGGTTAAACTATATTTTTGCACGGGAAGATGATATTAGTAGGGCAGTTAGAAGGGGGGGTATATATAGACAGAGAGTGTGGGTATAAGCTGACCTAGATGTGATGTTAAAAAATTAATTAAGGGGTGAAAAAAGTATGGTACAGGAAGAAGAGGAAAAGAGGAGGCAGGATAGGGTAAATTACACAACATGAAGAGGCAGAAAGACCTATTGCAGTAGAGGGAAAGAAAGAAGAGGGGGTGAACATTGTTTGAAACTCACTCTCATCAGATTTGTTTCAAAGAGAAAATAACATGTACATGCATTTAGTAATAGAACTCTATCTTACCCTATAGGGAAGTAAGAGAAGAAAGGAGAAAGAAAAGGGAAGGAGGTAGATAGAAGGGAGGATAAAAGGCACAGAAGAAGTAGTAGGGGAAAGGGGAAAGAAAAGAGAGGGAAACTGATAGAAAGGAGGGCAAATTGAGAGAGTAAGTAGTCAGAAGCAAAACACTGGTGAAGAGGGAAAAAAGGTGAAAGGAGAGAGAGAAAAGTATAAATGGGGGACAAAATAGAATGGAATGATTACTAACAGAGTTGATAATCATAACTGAACATGAATGGCATGAACTCTTCTGTAAACAGAAGTGGATAGCAAAGTGGATTAAAAACCATAATCCTGCAATATATTGTTTACAAGAAACACATGTGAAGCAGAGATACATGCAGAGTAAAGGCAGAAGGTGGGAATAGAATATATTATATTTTAGCTGAAGTAAAAAAAAAAAGCAATGCTAGCAATCCTATTCTCAGACAAAGCAAAAGCAAAAATAGATCTAATTAAAAGAGATAAAGAAGGAAACCACATGTTGCTAAAAGGTACCATAAGCAACAAAGTAAGATCAATACAAAATAAATATACAAGTTGTATAGCATCCAGATTCTTAAAGGAGTAGCTAAGTAAGTTACAGGAGGAACTGAACTGCAAAACTAGACTAATGGGGGGGGGGGGGGCTGTATCTCCTCCTATCAAAACTAGATAAATCAGGGCAGAGCCAAGATGGCAGAGTAAAAGCAGGGACTTGCTTGACCTCTCACCCAAACCCTTCCAAATACTTGTAAAAATGATAAAAATGGCTCTAAACAAATTCTAGAGCAGCAGAACTCACAAAATGACAGAGTAAAATTAATCTCTAGCCCAAGACACCCTAGAAGGTTGACAGGCAAAGTTGGTTGCTCCATTCTGAGAGAAGAGCACAGTCCAGCACTGGCTGCACTGGCATAGACTGGGCCCCCCAGAGTAGGCCTCAGGGGACTGAAACATTGGCAGCTGTGGTGGTTTCCAGACTTCTCAACCCATAAACACCAAAGGCAACTTAGAAGGTGAGTAGGAAAGGTCTGTCACACCTGGGTGAGAGAGGAGCACGGTCAGCCCAACCCCAGAGCAGAGGTGACTGTGGCAGCAGCAGTGGCTGCTTCCAGAGCTCTTAGCCCACAGACTGTGGGGGGGATCAAGTGGTTGATGAGAGGGGTATTGCAGGGATCATTTTGCTGGTGCTGAGGCAGAATTCTCTTGCTTTGCCCTTGCTCAGATCTGGGTCGTAGTCCTGGGTGGTGGTGCCAGGGCAAGAAGGAGTGCTGTTATGGCTGAGCTTGTAGTGGCAGTGGAGAGGGAATCCTCCTCACAGTTCCAAAGCATAAAAGAGTGCTTTGGTCACTCACAGGCCAGAACATAGACAAAGAGAAGAGTAAACACCTTTCCTTTGATCATGCAACCTTGGGAGAACAAAAACTTGCATGTCCCTAGAAATATCTCTGAAAATAGCTGCACAGAACCCCTAAAGCTTGGGTCAGGACACCCTACACATTGGAAGCAGAGTCCTATTCAACAAAGAGTTAGAAAGTCAAGTATTTGGCTGGGAAAAAGAACAAATAGTTTTTTAAAAAAGCCTCAAAAGACTGGAGGGTGGAGTCAAGATGGCAGCATAGTAAGAGGAGAATTCCGTGAGCTCCCCCCATAACCACCTCAAATACCTATAAAATATGAATCTAAACAAATTTTAGAGCTCCAGAATCCACAAAAATGACAAAAACACACATCTCCCACTGAAGGCAGCCTAGCAGGCAGTCATCGCAGCATGCTGGGAGTAGAGCCAAGTCCCAAGTGGTTTCAGCCCCAGGGTGTCCAGGAGAAGGCAGGGCCGGAGGGTTCAGGAGAAGTGGATCATTAGCAGCTGTGGCAATTTACAGAATTACCAACCCATAATAGCCAAGGACAAAGGGAAAAGGTCAATGGAACTCGGCTAAATTTGGGTGACAGGATCTGGCCAAACTGTCTCCAGAGCTAGAAGCAGTCTGAAGTGGTGACCTTGTAGCCACCTCTACATGGCTGCTTCAGAAGCTCCAGCCTGCAGATGGCAGGGAGGCCAAGCAATCATTCAGAGGCTAAGTGCTCTTGCTTTGAGCTGCCTGGATCAGGATCATGGTCTTGGGTGGTGGTCCTGAGATGTGTTTTCAGTGAGCCAAAGCTGGTGGGGGCTGCAGAAATGGCGGTCTCCAAATAGCTCAGGCAGCTGTGAAAACTCCAGCAATTTGGGACAGAGCTCTCCTCTCTGAAAGCAGAGTTCTATGGAACTGAAAAGTCAAGCAATTGACTGGCAACATGAGCAGGCAAAGGAAGCAAAGCAAGCCCAGCAATCTAACTTTACATTCCTTTTTTTGGGGAAAAAAAGGACCAAATCATGGAATGGAAGGAAGACAACAGAGTAAGAATTCCCACACCAAAAGCTTCCAAGAAAAATATGAACTGGATATAGGCCGTAGAGGAGCTTAAAAAGAATTTTGAAAACCAAATAAAAGAAGTGGAGGAAAAATTGGGGAGAGAAATGAGAATGATGCAAGAAAATCATGATAAGAGAGTCAACAACCTGACTGAAGAAAACAACACCTTAAAAAATAGACTAACTCAAATGGCAATGGAGGTCCAAAAAGCCAATGAGGAGAAGAATGCCTTAAAATGTTGAATTTGCCAGATGGAAAAAGAATCTCAAAAGCTTGCTGAAGAGAATAATTCATTCAGAATTAGAGTGCAGCAAATGGAAGCAAATAACTTTATGAGAAATCAAGATACTATTAAACAGGTCCAAACAAATGAAAAAATAGAAGGCAATGTGAAATATTTCCTTGAAAAAACTGCTGACCTGGAAAATAGATCCAGGAGAGATAATTTAAAAATTATTGGACTACCTGAAAGCCATGATCAAAAAAAGAACCTAGAAATCATCCCTCAAGAAATTCTCAAGGAAAATTGCCCAGATATTGTAGAACCAAAGGGCAAAATAGATCTTGAAAGAATTCACCAATCACTTCTTGAAAAAGATCCCAAAAATAAAACTCTTAGGAATGTTATAGCCAGGTTGCAGAGTTCCCAGATCAAGGAGAAAATATTACAAGCTGCCAAGAAGAAACAATTTGAATACTGTGGAAACACGGTCAGGATAACACAGGATCTAGCAGCTTCTACATTAAGGGATTGAAGAGCCTGGAATATGATATTCTGGAGATCAAGGGAGGTAGGATTAAAACCAAGAATCACCTACCCAGCAAAACTGAGTATAATGTTTCAAAGGAAAATATGATCATTCAATGAGTTGGAGGACTTTCAAGCATTCTTGAGGAAAAAACCAGAACTGAAGAGAAAATTTGACATTCAAACATGAGAAGCATGAGAAGGTAAACATGGAAAAGAAATCATAAGGAACTTGTCAAAGTTGCACTATTTACGTGCCAACATGGAAAAATGAGAATTGTAACTTGTGATACTTTTCTCAATATGAGGATAGCTGAAGGGAATATAAATGTATATATATGTATACATACACATATGTCTATATAAGAGGGTATATATGCATATGAATACATATGGAAGTGTGTGTATTTATGTGTATGTAGACAGAGAGCACAGGATCAAATGACTAGGAAGGGATGATATTTTAAAAGGTGGAATTAAGAGGTAGGAGAAGAATAGAATGAGAGCAGAGAGGGAGAGACAGAATGGGGTTAACTATCTCATATAGAAGAGGCAAGGGATAACTGTTACAATGGAAGGGAAGAACAGGAAGGCAAAAAGGGAATGGGCCAACCTTACTGTCATTGAATTTGGCTAAAGCAAGGAATGACATACACTCTAAATTGGGTATCTTGCCCTACAGGAGAATGGGGGGGGTGGAGATGAAAGTGGGGATGATGGAGGAGAGGACAGGGTGGGGGAGGGAGAGTTGTTAGAAGCACACACTTCTGTAAAGGGACAGGGACAAAGTAGAGAATAGAACAAGTGGAGGGAAATATAGTCAGTGTTACACAATATGTCCATTGTGGTGATGTTCTGCATAACTACACATGTATAGCCTGCATTGAATAACCTTTCTTTCCAGTGGAGGTGGGTGACAAAGGAGGAAGGGAAATAAGCTAGAATTTAAAGTTCTAAAATCAAACATTTAAAATATGTGTGTATATATATATGTATATATATATATGTATGTATATATGTGTACGTGTATGTATTATTATTTACATGCAACTGGGAAATAAGATATACAGGCACTAGGATAGGGAGATCCATTTTGCTCTACCAGAAAGTCAGAGGGGGAGGATATAGGAGAGAGCAGACTGGGGGAGGGGGTATACAGTGGGATCACTATTTTGGGGTGGTGGGTAGGGGAAAGATGGGGAGAAAATTTGTAACTCAAAATCTTGTGGAAATCAATGATGTAAACTAAAAAATAAACAAAAGTTAATTTTAAAAAATATAAAAAAAAACTTAAAAAAGGAATAAAAACCCTCAAACTATAAAATCTTACTTTGTTGACAAAGAAGATAAAAACATACAACCAGAAGACAATAAAGTCAAAACTGCTATATCCAAAGCTGCCAAGAAAAATATAAATTGGTCTCAGGCCCTTAAAGAGCTCCAAAAGGATTTTCAAAATCAAGTCAGAGAAGTAGAGGAAAAATTGGGAAGAGAAATGAGAGTGATGCAAGAAAATCATGAAAAATGAGTCAACAGCTTGCCGAAGGAGACCCAAATACTGAAGAAAAAGCACCTTAAAAATAATGCCAAATGGCAAAAACACCCAAAAAGTCAATGAGCGGAAGAATGCCTCAAAAATCTGAATTAGCCAAATGGAAAAAGAAGTCCAAAAACTCACTTAAGAAAATAATCCCTCACAATTAAGATGGAGCAAATAGAAGCTAATGACCCTATGAGAAATCAAGAAATCATAAACAACACCAAAAGAATGAAAAGATAGAAGACAATGTGAAATATCTTACTGGGAAAAAAAACAAAACCAAGACCAGTGACTTGGAAAATAGATCCAGGAAAGAAAACTTAAAAATTATTGGACTACCTGACAGGCATGATCAGAAAAAGACCCTAGACATTGTCTTTCAAGAAATTATCAAGGAAAACTGCTCCAATATTCTAGAGCCAGGGAGTAAAATAAAAATTGAAAGAATCCACCAATCACCTCCTGAAAGAGATCCCAAAAGGAAAACTCCTAGAAATATTGTAGCCAAATTCTAGAGTACTCAGGTCAAGGAGAAAATATTGCAAGAAATCAGAAAGAAACAATTTAAATATTGTGGAAACATCATAATCAGGATAACACAAGATTTAACAGCTTCTACATTAAGGGATCTGAGGGCCTGGAATGATATTCCAGAGGTCAAAGAAGCTAGTATTAATACCAAGAATCACCTACCCAGCAAAACTGAGTATAATACTTCAAGGGAAGAAATGAATATTCAGTGAAATAGAGGACTTTCAAGCATTTTTGATGGACTGTGCTCTGCTCCCAGACAGGTGCAACAGAACCTTCTTGGTCTTCCAAGTTGTCTTGGGCTGGAGATTTGTTTCACTACATCATTTTGTGGGTGCTGCAGCTCACAAAATTTATTTAGAGTCATTTTTTGCGGGTATTCAGAGGGATTTGAGGGAAATCTCAAGCAATTCCCTGGTTTTACTCCACTATCTCTACTTTGCTCCTTGCTTGTCTTCCCAATGAGGTTGGGTTGGGAGGGAGGAAGAGAGAAGGTGGAACTCAAAGTTTGAAAAAATAAATGTTAAAAATTGTTTTTACATGCAACAGGGAAATAAAATATTCAGGCAATGGGGTATAGAAATCTATCCTGCCCCACAGAAAAATAGAAGGGAAAGGGATAAGAGAAGGAGGGGTGATAAAAGGGAGGTCAGATTGGGGGAAAGGGTTATCAGAATGGACATTGTATTGAGGTTGTGGGAGAGGAGACATGGACGGAAAATTTGGAACTCAAAATCTTGTGGAAGTGAATGTTGAAAACTAAAAATAAATAAATAAATTTTTAAAAAGCTAGATAAGTCTAACCACAATATTAACAAGAAAGAAGTTAAGTAGGTGAATAGATTTTTTAGAAAAATTAGATATGGGAGTGGCTAAGTAGCACAGTGAATAGAACACCGGCCCTGAAATCAGCAGGACCTGAGTTCAAATCTGGCATCAGACATTTAACATTTACTAGCCATGTGACCTCAAGCAAATCACTTAACCCCAATTGCCCTCCAAAAAACAACAAAAAAAGTTAGATATGATAGACTTCTGGAGAAAACTGAATGGGTATAGAAAGGAATATGCCTTTTTTTAGTGGTACATGGAACCTACACAAAATTGACCATGTATTAAGGCATGAAAATATCAGTCTATCAAAAATATCAATTGGGGAAAAATATTAAGGCAGGTTCTCTCTCTCTCTCTCTCTCTCCCTCTCTCTGTCTATCTATCTATCTATCTCACTCTCTCTCAGACACACACACACACACACACACACACACACACACACACACACACGTCATTTGTTTTTCTTGGAGAGTTTAAATGAGAATTATCCTGGGAAGAATTATTTGAATGAGAAACAGCTTCAGTGAATATAGAGAGAACTAATACTCAGGTATTTTTCAGAAACACTCCTTCTTTACTTAAAAATTATATAGAGAATTGTACATCCTTTGGTACAACCTCATGCAGCAGAGAAAGAACACTGTGAGTCAGTAGGAGTGTGAGGATAGGGAAAATATGAGGGATTGAACAATCCTGCTTTCCACACATTGTTACATCTAAATGCCTAATGGAGAAATAAATTAAGTGACTTCAGGTAGTAAGTGGCAGAGGTGGGTTTCAGACTCAGACTCAGGTTCTCTGACTCCACATCTAACACTTTCTCTATTATATCACATTATTTTCTTATAAAAGTAAGCAGAACCTGTTATTATTCCTTCCTGGTAAGATATTTACATTTTAATCCAAGGACATTTAGGAGACAATTTCTTAACTCTAAAGGCTGAATTTAATGGTAAGAATTTCAGTATCATAGTATCATAGATTTTGAGCTGCTGAGAACCACTTCATTTTATAGATTGGAAACAGAGGTCCAGATGGGTATCATGTCTTGTCAAAGGTCAAAGGGTGAGCCGATATTCAAACCCATTTACTCTGACTTCACAGTCAATACATTCCCAATGTACCATTGAAAAAGGTGAAAGAGAGAGATATTTATGGTCCCTTTAAATCACACCATTCAGACATTCAGGCATAACGACTATTTATATCCATAAAATCTATAGCATACTACTGGAACTCTTCCGGTTACTTTATATTGGCAAATAATGAAGTTTACTTTAAAGAGAAACACTCAAGTGTCAGTGTAGACTTCAGGACTAGCTCATTCATTATTTTCATTTCAAAACTCCTTTGTATCATCAACTACTCTCTCCTTTCCCCCAGTCTCTCAAAAAAGCTGATTTTTCTTGCCAAGATTAACCCTACTACTTGCCACACAATTGCAGCCAAAGGAACGAAATTATAATTTTTCTTTTCATGTCATGAAACACTCTTCTTGACACTGTCATTGGGTGTCATGAACAAGGGACCAGTATGCTTTTCTAAAGCTAAATTCCTTTCAGCAATGAGTAATATATGGCTGGAACCATTGCCCTCTCAGGGCTTTTGCAAAGAAGACCCTGAAGCCAGACATTGGACTAAGTGATCTATAAGGTTTCTCCTAACTCGAATTATTTATGACATTAAGGCTAACCTTTCAGTTTTTCAATAGTCATTCATAGGAGAAACAGTCAAGTATAGGTGCTTCAGGTGCTATGTGATTGTGGATAGTTTGTATGTCACTGAACTATTGATTTGGATGAGTTATTTATAATACACTCCTCAAAGTCCATATTAAATGGAATCAGCCATGATGGTAATGCCTTTCTGAATTAGTCTTTTTCAATAGTTGTTTTGCTTTTGGCTTAATCCTTAGAAGAGATCTGGTATTCAAGTTAAGTAGAATACTTCACAAAATTTTTGGTTTTTTTTTCCTGTTTAGTACTCCAACTTTTAAATCTGTGGAGGAAGAAGAGAAATAGAGTGGAAAAAGTTGATTACATATTGTCTGAGTCATTGGAATTCAAATCTTTAAGTCTGTTAGTTTTTCTCTCAACTCACTCTATGAATAGAAACACTGGTCTAGCCCAAGATGAACAGATTAGGTCGTTTGGGAAAATGGCACAGTCTTTCACTCCTTTACACATCTCTTTCATACCCACTGTTCAGCTGCTTAAAAGTTACCTCTAGACCTTTCCTCTCCAGATTTAAAACTGAGAATATCATTCTGTTTTTATCTATGCTACTTGTGACTGACTAAAATTACATCTATGTAGTCATTTAAATTTTTTTTTTTTGCTAATCCATTAGGAGAGCTATAAATAACTTGCCAATTCTCATCAAATGGATTCTCTGTGTCAGTCTTCTTCACTTGGTAGAAAACCACAGAACTAAAATTCTTCTTTTTTTAATTGGAGAGGAAGCAGAGACTATTTTTCTTTTATTTTCTTTTTTGTTTTTTTCTCATAGTTTCTCTTATTCATTACAATTCTTCTATGCAACATGATTGATATGAAAATGTGTTTAATAAGAATGTACGTGTACAACCTATATCAAATTGCAAGCCATATTGGGGAAGGAAGGGTAAGGAAGGGGGTGAAAATTTAAAACTCACGGAAGTGAATGTTGAAAACCAAAAACAAATAATTTAATAAATTGGGGAAACCAGAAAAAATAGATCAACTATATCTTAATAGTAGCAAATTAACTAAGAAAGGGAAATGGAATGAAGAAGTAGAAAGGATTAGTTAGAGTTAGAAGTCCTGTTTTTCCTAATTAATTAATTTTTAGTTTTCATCTTTCGCTTCCATAGTATTTTGAGTTCCAAATTATCTCCCCATCTCTCCCCTCCCCCTCCCCCTGAGATGGCATGTATTTTGATTATCTCTTCTCCCAGTCTGCCCTCCCTTTTATAACCCCCCCTCATCCCCTTCCCCCTTATTTTCTCATAGGGCAAGATAGGTTTCTATACACTATTACCTGAATATCTTATTTCCCACTTGCATGTAAAAACCATTTTTAAAACATTTGTTTTCAAAACTTTGGATTCCAAATTCTCTCTCTTCTTCTATCCCCACTCACCTTCATTGAGAAGGTAAGCAATTCAATATAGGTTATACATGCATAGTTATACAAAGCACTTCCAAAATGGTCATGTTGTAAAAGACTAACTATATTTCCTTCATTCCTATCCTACCCCTCTCCACATATTCTATTTTTTTCCCTTGGCCCTCTTCCTTGTCAAAAGTGTTTGTGTCTGACTACCTTCTCCCTCTCTCTGCCACCCCTTCTATCATCCCCCCTCACCTTTTGCCTTCTTACTCTCCTGTAGGGTAAGATCCTCAATTGAATGTTGTAAAGCCAAGCATGAGCAGCTTTCCAGAGGACTGCTGCTGTGAACAGCTTCAAGGTTCTGATTAGATAGTATAGTAACTATCTATTCAGCAGTAAATTAAGGCAAAATATTCACAGAAATCAAAGCACAGCATTCACATAACAACTTATCACTAAAATGACCACATAGTTTTCACAAAAGTAGTCACATAGTTTTAAGCAAAAGATAATGTTTACTTAGTAACACAACAATTTAGTAAGTCCTTAATTCAATCATCCTTAAGGAGGCTTGTCTCCTTAATGGACACAAAGTACAAAGGACAAAGTTATCCACCCCTAGGTCACAGTAAATCATAATCTTCTCAGTCAGCATCAGGTACCGAAAAAGAGATCTTTTTATCTTGACTAGGGGTTGGCTTTCAGCTTCCATGGTTCCCATTCCATGGTCCCAGCTCTTACCAGAATCTACACAACTGTCACCTGGGTTCAAAGGCACACAGCTCCCAGTTCCTTGTGCAGTTCCTTATCCATTTCTTTGTCTAGTTCCTTGTCCAGTTCCCTTTCCATAATGAAGCTCACAGTGTCCAATCCACCTTAAGTCCTTCACAGTTGCTGTTGTTGGGAAGACAAAGCTTAACAGAGCCACAATAATATTCATACACATTACTGGCACCCTCATCAATACACTATTTGTCTGTGAAATCAACTCAGACCCACCAAAAAGGTCTGAGAACTCAACACAAATCATTGGTATAGAAATCAACACAGACCCACAAACAAGGTCCAAGATGTCAATACAAATCATCAATAAAGTCCCAGGACCTCCAAAACCCTCCTCCAGGACTTCTGTAAACAGACAACCAGAAAATCCTCTTTCAGGCCTTCCAGTAAGGTCCCAGAGCTTCTGTATAAAGTATCACAAACAAACATCAACACAGACAGAGCAGACAAACATAGAGTCCTGGGATACCACAAGTTTTCACCTTCTTCTAGGGTTCACAACTTGTGGGGTTCACAAGTTCTGCTTCTCAATCATGGGTAAAGCTCAGAAGAAACTTGAACTGAAACAAAGTGTTAACTAAATAGCTGAAACAAGGTGTTAACTACTTTTGTGTTTGCCATTACAAGTGTGTATATTATTTGCTCCTTAAGTCAAATCCAAAGAAAGAAAGATTCATTCATTCCCTGTCACCTCCCCCTTCTTCCTCTCCATTTTGAAAACTTTTTCTTTTCTCTTTTATGTGATATAATTTACCCCATTCTATCTCTCCCTTTTTCCTTCTCTGAATATATTCCTCTCCTTAATTTTAATTTTTAGATATCATAACTTCATGTTCAACTCACACTGTGCTGCCATCTATCTATCTATCTATCTATCTATCTATCTATCTCCTTCAACTACCCTAATAATGAGAAAGGTCTCATGATTTATAAATATCATGTTTCCACTTAGGAATGTAAATAGATCAACTTTAATAAGTCCCTTATGATTTCTCTTTCCTGTTTACCTTTTCATGCTCCTCTTGATGCCTGTATTTGAAAGTTAAATTTTCTATTCAGCTCTGGTCTTTTCATCAAGAATGCTTGAAAGTCCTCTATTTCATTGAATGTCTGTTTTTTCCAATGAAGGTTTACACTAAGTTTTGCTGGGTAGGTGATTCTTGGTATTAATCCTACCTCCTTTGACCTTTGGAATATCATATTCCAGGCTCTCAGATCCTTTAGTGTAGAAGCTGCTAAATTTTGTGTTGTCCTGATTGTATTTCCACAATACTTAAATTGTTTCTTTCTGGATGCTTGTGATATTTCATCCTTGAGCTGGGAACTTTGGGATTTGTTTGCAATATTCCTAGGACTTTTCCTTTTGGCATCTCTTTCAAGAGGTAATTAGTGGATTGTTATGATTTTTATTTTACCCTCTGGTTCTAGAATATCAAGGCAGTTTTTCTTGATAATTTCTTGGAAGTTGGTATCTAGGGTCTTTTTTTGATCATGGCTTTCAGGTAGTCCAATAATTTTTAAGTTTTCTCTCCTGGATCTATTTTCCTGGTAAGTGTTTTTTCCAATGAGATATTTCATATTGTCTTCTATTTTTTAAATTCTTTTGTCTCTGTTTTATAATTTCTTGATTTATCATAGAGTTGTTAGCTTCCATTTGGTCCATTCTAATTTTGAAGAAATTATTTTCTTCAGTGAGCTTTTGGACTTCATTTTCCATTTGGCTAATACTGATTTTTGAGGCATTCTTCTGCTCATTGACTTTTTGGGTCTCTTTTGCCATTTGAGTTAGTTTATTTTTTAAGGTGTTATTTTTTTCAGTATTTTTTGTGTCCCTTCAGCAGCTGCTGACTGATTTTTTCATGAGTTTCTTGCATCATTTTCATTTCTCTTCCCAATTTTCCTCTACTTCTCTGACTTGATTTTCAAAATCCTTTTTGAGTTCTTTCCTGTCCTGCAACCAATTCGTATTTTTTTTGGAGACTTTTGATATAGGAGCTTTGACTTTGTTGTTTTCTTCTGGTTGTATGTTTTGATTTTTTTTTGTCACCAAAGTAAGATTCTATAGTCTGACATTTTTTATGCTGTTTAATTCATCTTCCCAGCCAAATACTTGACATTCTAACCCTTTGTCAAGGTAGAACTCTGCTTCCAGTTGGGGTGGGGTAGGTGGTTGGTGTAATGTCTCAGAATTCAGGTGTTTTGTATCAACCACTCAATCCCCCACTGTCTATCATCCCAGAGCTCTAGAAGCAGCCACTGTTGCTCCTGCTTCTACCACCACCACTGCTGCTGCCACTGCCACTACCCTAGGACTGGGGTCAAACTGTGCTTATTTGTTTTACCCAGGTCACACTGAATTCCCTGTAATGGTAATTAATTTAAATTTGAAGACCCCTTTTTTGTTAAGTCAAGTAATCAGGTACTTAGCCCTTAGTAACTTTCTGTGAAAGAAACAGAAGGTGTGAACTCTGTCTCCTGTTGCTGACATAACAATAAGGGTTGGCTGAGACAGGAAGCCAATGTCTGTGTGTGTGTGTGTGTGTGTGTGTGTGTGTGTGTGTGTGTGTGTATAAGAAGAACCCCAGAGAGAGGCAGTCAGGATCAAGAATTTTCCTCCTGGTAGGCTCCTGGTGGAGGGAGTAGAATTTTCCTAGCATCTTGAAGCTGGGATTCTACTTGCTGGACTGAGAACTGAGTTGGAGTTTTCTTGAGACCAGAATCTGCTGAAGGCTGACATTGCTGCTAAAAAGGCTGCCTGGAAGACTGAGATTTCTTCTGGGTCCTAGGGCCAGATGAACTGCTGGAGGACTGAAGAAGCATGACTGGGATAAGACTTTGGTTGTGTGTGGCTTGGTCGATCCTTGAGTTCCCAGCAACAGAAGTTGTTAAGGTTTTGAGATGTACTGGACCCTGTGAACTTCAGTGTGTAGCAAAAACTGTCTGGAGGACTGGACAAGAACTTGAGAGCTGTCAGCCTCTGAAGCCAGGTCACTGTTTGGTGGATTCAAGTAGGAGCTGGAACCAAGGAAGGGGATCCCTGGAATCTGAGAGACCATCCCAAGTCAAGATGAAGAAAATGCCTCTCCTTGGATATTGAATATAGTGATGAAATTGAAGTTTATTAGAGACCCAGGGGTGGAAGGTTTGTGTAATTTTTTAATGATTGTATTTAGTGATTAACAATACTTAGTGAGTTATTGCTAGATACGTGACTGATTAAGTTAATCTATAATTGCCCCAAGGGTGGAAGGCTGACTATTGTATTTTGAGACAACTGAATGACTGTGTAAGGAGGCAAACCTCCTTAGGGATACCAGATGATTGTTCTTTGGTGAAAACTATGTGGCCATTTTAATGTTAAGCTGTTTGTGAACACTATATTGTGATTTTCTGTGATAAGATATAATGTTGTGAATATTATGTTGTGATTTGTTGTGAATGTTTGCCTTGATTTGTTATGGAATAAATAGAGCGTTCACTATACTGGTTAATCAGAACCTTAAAAGCTGTTTACGTTAGCATTCTTTTGGGAAGCTGCTTTTATGTGGCATTACATTCCCCCACTGACCTTCCACACTGTCCTCAGTGTTTGTGGGTTGAAAAGTCTAGAAACTGCCACAGCTACCAGTGATTACTCTCCTGAGACCTCCTCCAACCTGCCCTGTGATGGTGAGGCTCATGCCAGACTGTGCTCTGCTTCTAGCCTGGTGCTATGTACCTTCCTGTCGATCTTTCAGGCTATCTTGGGCTGTAGATGTGTTTTACTCTGTCATTTTGTAGGTTCTGCAGCTCTAGAATTTGTTTAGAGTCATTTTTACAGGTATTTGGAAAGGTTTTGGGAGATCTCAAGGAAGTCCCTGTTTTTACTCCTCCATTTAGTTTCTGCCTCCCAGAGACCGTTTTCATCCTCTTGAAGGAACAAACATTCCATAAATGGGCAATGTGAAAAAAATCTCATTGACTGACTAGCAGAATTTCTGAGCATGAGAACAATTCTGGAGTAAATGTGCTTTTTCTGGAGCTGGGTGTGGCTAGCCTTTTCAAGAAATAGAACCTCTTTGAATAAAATCTGTCGACAAGACAAACATCTACTTTAAGCATTCAAGAAGAATACTGTCACAATAAGGTCAGGTGGAAATACTTCCTCACATCTCATCTTGGGGAAAGGGAAGGATATAACCATTTATATAGTGCCTACTATGAGACAGGCATTGTGATTTTTTTTTCCAAACTTTATTTTATCTTCAAACAACCCTGAGAGTCAGGTTCAATTATTATCCCCATTTTACAATGCAAGAAACTGTGACAGAGGCTAAATGATTTGCTCAGGGTCACAGAATTAGTAAGTGGCTAAGGCTTGATTTGAACTCAGACTTCCTTACTCCAGGTCCAATAAGTCATGGTGTGGGGCTTCAAGTTGTCATGAGACAAATCCACCAAATCTGACAGCCCCCAACCCTAGGTAGGAGGATATTTTTATACCATTAGGTAACTAAGAAGTCATTTCAATACAGACAGATACTACCAAGATGCTGTGTCAAGAGAAGACACAACTTGATCCCTGAACCCACTGGTCAATCATCCTGGGAGAAATTTTGTTGCCTTTTAGCAAAATTAGCCTAACCCATATTGGGGTAGTGGAAGAAATAGGGAAACCTTGGTCCATTCAAAATCTCAATCTTCTACAAATTCAGCTATTTCAAAGACATCATTACTATAGAAGTTTGCAAAGCACTTTATATACATGATTTCATTTGATCCTTACAATAACCATAAGAAGTTACCATGATAGGTGTTAGGATTCTCATTTTATAGCTAACTAGCCTACCTTCTATCCTCTAATATTACATCTCCCAACTACATGTCATTTTTCATAGCTTGATCCCCATGATTAGAATGAGCTAAATCCTCACCTTTGCTATTTCGAATCTCTAGCTTACATCAAGGTTCAATTCAAATTCTAGTTAGTCATGTGGCCTATCAGAATCCAGTTGTTGCTGGCATTTTACACCCGCCCCACCCCTACATTACTTTCTATTTACTTTGAATATATTTTCTATATACTAATTTTCCTTCATATAAATTATATATGTATGTATGTATTTGTGTATATACATATGCATATATAATTGTCAGCACAGTCTGCAATATAGTAGTCATTTAATAAATGCTTGTTGATTGCTGTTTCTGAATAATTAAATGTGAATTGCTTGAGTTCCAAGTTATTTTTATTTGTTTTGTTTCTAGTCTTCAATATATAATAGACACTTAATAAGTACTAATAGAAGAAATGAATAAAACTCACAGAGGATCAGCAAATTGCTTATAGTCACACATGGAGTAGGTGTTGGTTGTGGTTAGGTCTAGACTCTCCTGACACCAGACCCAGTGCTAGTTCTACTCCATGCTGCTTCTCTTGTCCCCAAAGTCAGTTACAAGAGTGACCAATGAATGTCTGAATCTTAGCACTATAGCATGAATAGAAATCCAGGCAGAGGCACATTTTACCTAGAGAACACCTGCATTTTTCAGTCATATTGAGGAAGTCTCACTTTGATGAATAGGAAATTAGCAAACAACTTCTATAATTCTCAAATGTGTATATTTGAATACTATTGACTTGAAGGGACTTATGTATAGGCAGAGAGTTGGCAAAGATACAAAAGAGTTAATCTTTTGCCCCAGTAGATGTAGGACACTTTATTTAACAGTATGAGGGAATGCAAATGATGGGATAGTCACTACTCATAAGATGCTTACAAGTTGAGTGCAAAATTATTACATGGGTGTCAGGGATTTTTCTCATTTATTTTGAATGAATGAACTTCCATATATATATATATATATATATATATATATATATATACAAATAAAAAAACATATTTCATTTTTTTGACATAAGATTTTGGAACGTTAAATTCTAGATTCTTTCCATTCCTCTCTTGTCACCCACCCCCACTGGAAAGATAAGCAATTCAATACAGGCCATAAGTGTGTAGTTACATAGAACATCTCCACAATGGACATATTGTGTAACACTGACAATATTTCCCTCCTTTCTATCCTGCCTTCCCCTTGTTCTACTCTCTACTTTGTTCCTGTCACTTTATAAAAGTTTGTGCTTCCATGTGCAGCCTGTATTTAATTGCTTGTCCTTCCAGTGGGGGTGGGTGATGAGGGAGAAAGAGAAAGAATCTAGAATTTGAAGTTTTATAATCAAATGTTAAAAATATATATGTATATATATATATGTATACAATTATTATTATCATTATTATTAACTACATCCAACTGGGACTTAAGATACACAGGCATTGTGGTTGGGAGATCCATCCTGTCCTACCAGAAAGTCAGAGGGGTGATAGGGGAGAACATAGGAGAGAATAGATTGGGGAAGGGGTTATACAATGGGATCGCTGCTTTGAGGTGGTGGGTAGGGGAAAGATGGGGAGAAAATGTGTAACTCACAATCTTGTGGAAATGGATGATGTAAACTAAAATTAATAAAAAAAATAAATAAAAGTTTGTGCTTCTAACAACCCTCCCCTCCCCAGCCTGCCCTCCCCTCCATTACCACCTCCCTCTTATCCCTTTCCCCACTACTCTCCTGCAGGGCAAGATACCTAATTTAGAGTGTATGTCATTCCCTCCCTAAGCCAAATTCAATGAGAGTAAGGTTGACCCACTCCCTTTTTGTCTTCCTGTTCTTCCCCTCCATTGTAACAGTTATCCCTTGCCTCTTCTATATGAGATAGTTAACCCCATTCTGTCTTTCCCTGTCTCCTCTCCTTCTATTCCTCTCCCACTTCTTAATTTCACCTTTTAAAATATCATCCTTTCCTATTCAATTGATCCTGTGCCCTCTGTCTATGTACACATATATACACACAGTCCCATATGTATTCATATGCATATATACCCTCCTATATCAACATATATACACACACA
>CM053584.1:239830836-239863576 GCA_028627135.1 Pseudochirops cupreus | reverse complement strand
AAATAGTTCAACTTTGAAAAGTTCCTTATGATTTCTTTTCCATGTTTACCTTCTCATGCTTCTTGTGTTTGAATGTCAAATTTTCTCTTCAGTTCTGGTTTTTTCCTCAAGAATGCTTGAAAGTCCTCCACCTCATTGAATGACCATATTTTCTCCTGAAACATTATACTCAGTTTTGCTAGGTAGGTGATTCTTGGTTTTAATCCTAGCTCCCTTGATCTCTGGAATATCATATTCCAGGCCCTTCAATCCCTTAATGTAGAAGCTGCTAGATCCTGTGTTATCCTGATTGTGTTTCCATAGTATTCAAATTATTTCTTCTTGGCAGTTTGTAATATTTGTTCCTTGATCTGGGGACTCTGCAACCTGGCTATAACATTCCTAGTTTTCTTTTTGTGATCTTTTTCAAGCAGTGACTAGTGAATTCTTTCAACTTCTATTTTGTCCTCTGATTCTAAAATATCTGGAAAATTTTCCTTGAGAATTTCTTGAAGGATGATTTCTAGGTTCTTTTTTTGATCATGGCTTTCAGGTAGTCCAATAATTTTTAAATTGTCTCTTCTTGATCTATTTTCCAGGTCAGTGGTTTTTTCAACGAGATATTTCACGTTGCCTTCTATTTCTTCATTTGTTTGGGTCTGTTTAATACTATCTTGATTGCTTATAAAGTCATTTGCTTCCATTTGCTCCACTCTAATTCTGAAGGAATTATTTTCTTCAGCTAGCTTTTGAGATTCTTTTTCCATCTGGCAAATTTGACTTTTTAAGGCATTCTTCTCTTCATTGGCTTTTTGGGCCTCTTTTGCCATTTGAGTTAGTCTGTTTTTTAAGGTGTTGTTTTCTTCAGTCAGGTTGTTGACTCTCATGATTTTCTTGCATCATTCTCATTTCTCTCCATAATTTTTCCTCCACTTCTCCAATTTGGTTTTCAAATTCCTTCTTAAGCTGCTCTGTGGCTTGCAACTAGTCTACATGTTTCTTGGAAGCTTTTGATGCAGGAGTTCTGACTGTGTTGTCTTCCTCCCATTCCATGCTTTGATCCTTTTTGTCCCCAAAAAAGGAATCTAAAGTTGAATTGCTGAACTTTCTTTGCTTCCTTTGCCTGCTCATGTTGCCAGTCAGTTACTTGACTTTTGGGCTCAGTAGAACTCTACTTTCAGAGAGGAGAACTCTGTTCCCAGTCACTGGGGTTTTCGCATCTGCCGGAGCTATTAGGAGGCTGTAGTCTCTGCAGTGCCCCTCCCCCCCAGCTTTGGCTCACTGAAAATGCACCTCAGGACCACCACCCAAGACCATGATCCTGATCTAGGCAACTCAAGGTAAGAGCACTTAACCTCAGAATGATTGCTTGGCCCCCTTGCAATATGCAGGCTGGGAGCTCTGGAGCAGCCATGTGGAGGTCCTGCAGGGTTACCACTTTAGACTGCTTCTAGCTCTGGAGGCAGTTGGCCAGACCCTCTCCCCCAAATTTAGCCAAGTTCCACTGAATTTTTCCCTTTGTCCTTTGCTCTTATGAGTTGGTAATTCTGGAAACTGCCACAGCTGCTGGTGATCCGCTCTCCTGAAAGCTCCAACCAGGGCTTCTCCTGGATGGCTGGGGCTAAAACTGCTCCCAGCACCCTGCAGTTAGCCCTTTCCATCCATCTGCTGGGTTGCCTTGAGTGGGAAGCTTGTTTCTTTGTCATTTTATGTGTTCTGGAGTTCTAAAATTTGTTTAAAGACATATTTTATAGGTATTTGAGGTGGTTATGGTAGGAGCCACAGAGTTCTCCTGCTTCTATGCCACCATCTTGACTCTGCCCCCATGAATAAACTTTTATTATAAAATAGTGAAGAACTTGTAGAATCCAGTGTCTACTGGAATTGGGCCTATGGCACACCAAAAAGTTTATAAAAATCTGGAAAATTAAGGTATCTTTTAATGGATTATGAACCAAGGGTGATCCAGAGGGAAATTATGGGGTCAACTGAAGAGTACTATTAGCATAAGACCCTAAACAAGTTTATCAGTCCATGAGTTTTAATCATACTTCTGGCCCAATCTCCATAATACTCCCAAAGGTTAAAAGCTTCCTCTGGTAGTTGTACATTCCTTGGTCATTCTAATTTTTTTTAGGCAAGACCACTGGGGCTAATTAATTTACTTCCTTGTTAGGAGTGAAGGAATATATTTTTTTCTCTATTGTATAAACAGAGTTAAGCAAAACAAAACCACTACATTAGTTGTATCAATAAATGTGTTTTTCATTCTGTCTATTAGTCTATCATATTGCTATGGGGTCAGCAACATTCTCCAAGACCTTTGGAATAATGGCTGATGTTTTATTTGATGACAGTTATTAATTTTTTCCATAATTATTTATTATTATAATATTGGTGCTATAGTATAAAATATTCTTCTCCTTGTAAGATCTCTTTGAAACCCTCTGCTTCCTCATTTCTTATAGTACTCTACTGCAATACAATTACATATATATGTACAAACACATATAGTATATAAATTACTTACATAATAATATTTGATTAGATTCATGGTCCAAAGTTTATTCAGCCATGCCGTAATTGATGAACACTTTCTTAGTTTCCAGTTTTTTTGTCACCGCAAAAAAATTGCTTTATACACATAAAGCCTCTTCCTATTTCTTTGATCCTTTGTGAGTATAGACCTAGCAATGTTATTGCTGAGTCAATGAGTATGCCTTGTTTCATAACTTTTCTACCATAATTCCAAGTTACTTTCCAGAATGTTTGGAATAATAGCTCTACCAAGAGTACTTCAATATCCCTGTTTTCCTACAGCCCCTCCAACATTTTTCTCATTCTTTTTACATCAGTTTTCCTAATTTGATGGAAAGCTTCTGAATAAAAAAAGCTATACAGAAATATGGCAGAAATTAGGTTTAGACCAATACCTCACAGCATCTAACAAGATAAGCTCCAAAAGAATATGTTGCCTAGATATAAAAGATCACATAATAAACCAATGAGAGAAATAAGGAAGAAACTACCTTTCAGTTCTGAAGATAGGAAGTATTCATGACCAAATACAGTGTAGAGAAGATAACAAAAGATGAAGTGAAACATTTTCACTATATAAAATAAAAAATTCTTTCACCCCCTCTTCATTACTTTTAACTATATCAAGGAAGCAACAAGTAGTATTGACTTAGACCTTTTGACTCTTAGGATGTTAAAGCTAGAAGTGTCCTCAGACATCATCTATTTCAGCTGCCTCTTGTTACAAATGATGACTGAGGCCCAGAACAGGGAGGCTTCTTCCTCAATTTAACATTTGAGGGTATGTTAAGGAGAATGATAACCTGCTGCCAAGATGAAATTGTCAAAATTTTATTGTGAGTATTTTTACCTCATAAAAAAGCATTTTGCTATAAATCAGGGATTAAATTACTATTTTTCAATTGCCTAGGCTTAAAGTGCTGGAGAATTATTAATAATACACATTTAACCTAAAATGTTTTGTCTTCACATCTCCCCCAATACTGTCAGTTGTTAAACAGCACATTCAAGGTAATACTTGACTACCACGTCAAGATTAGATCCTGGCCTTTCTTTGACTGAGCCTACTGTTCTTTGTACTATACAATACTTGCTTCACATTCCCTCTAAATGCTGTGGTTGGACGACCAGGGAAGACTGGGCATATATGAACTGCCCAATTAACCTCTAAGCACAATTTATAAGTCTCCAAAGAGTGATATCTTTTAGTATGCCTGATTACCTCAATTTAGGTAAAGGGTATCTTGTGGAGACTATTTCTTACTGTTGCTCTGAAGACTGGGGAGGAGAGCTTGGTGTGATTTCTACTGATCATCTAAATTTGTTTACCTGTCAAACAGCTCCTGGGCATTGTCTTAGGATTCATTGCTCTTCTCCAGGCAGTTATTTCTTAACTTGAGTCTTATTAAAATAGGCAGAAAGAGTTTTCCTATTCTCTGAAGCTTATATTTTGTCCAATTTGGAGGCTCTTAATTGCTATAGATTAGAAAGAAATCATATATATGAGACTCTTCTATTTACTTATTGCATTTTTATAGATAGCCGTGAAATCATTGAATTTAGAGTTGTGAGGATCATCTAGTTCTTTTAGTCCAATTACCTTTTTGTGGATGAGAAAATTGGTGTTAAAGAAGGGAAGTAATATGTATTGATTTCATTCTTGAAGCTCTTTGAAATTGCATAAGCTTTTACCTATCAGATCAAAGATAGGTGGTGGGTAGGCATCTCAATCACATGATCAAGATTCTTGGATATGGTGGGAGGGTATAGATTGTTTAGACAACATTCGATCTTGAGAGTTGTGGAATTTAGGCTAGGAGTTTTTGTTGTTACATTCTATGCTTTGACCTGCCCTTGGGCACCAAAGGGTTGATTAAGCCACATGTGTTGGTGACTCAAAGAACATGTATGCCCTTAGTTTGCAAACAGAACAAGATAGGTAGCACCATAATAGGGTATTATTACTCTTTAGCTGATTCACTAAATGAAATAAGGATTGATGTTAATAGTACAATCAATTCCATGTAAATAGCACAGAGAAGGAGGCATAACACTTCAGGCTTGCTAGACCTAGTTACTTCTGAGTTGATGTTTCTACCAAACTAGATATGTCCCCATGAATGAGAGGAACAAGAGAGCTTTACTTTCCAATGCCTATCCTTCAGGAGAAAAAGAGTTTGTATCCATGCTATTGTTATATAGTAAAAGGAAGAGGTGGAAGAAAAGAAAGATGTGGTAGCAGGAGAAACTATCATTTATATGGTACAGTTGAGTTTATAAAATGCTTTATGTACTCAATAGTATAGTCCTTTGAGTAAGTAGTATTTACTGTTATAAAATGCTTTATATGTTCAATAATATATTCCTTTGAAGAATATTATTATCATCTCTATTTCAAGTCTAGAGCTTTGTTATTCAACATAGGTGTCTTAAGATATTACAAACTTTTTGGATATAACCTCAAATTTGTAGGGAGGTCTACAAATGCATATATGTTTCAGGAGGCTAGGAAAGCAGGGGTGAAGTTACTTACCCATTCATGTATCCCCAAAACATCAAAGGGTAGCACCCATTGTATTGAATGGCAGAGTGGCCACTCTTCTTGATTCTGTTCTTCCAGTCTTCAATGATTCTTCCACTTATCTCAAATTCCTTCATCCAAAACTGAGGTAGTGATTGGCTGTACTACCATCAGCTATATTTCATAGTTGCTCATATACCTTCAAGGGTGATTTCTTGGGGGTCACTGTTTTTTTTCTCCCGCTTTTTGGAGGGGGGGAAGGCAGGGCTATTGGAGTTATGTGACTTGACCAAGGTCAGACAGCTAGTAAAGTGTTAAGTGTCTGAGGCCAGATTTGAACTCAGGTCCTCCTGACTCTGGGGCTGGTGCTCTATTCACTGTGCCACCTAGCTGCCCCTATTGATCTTTCTTAATGTTTCTCAGAATAATCATAGTTAATCATAGTATACCTTCTGCTCTCTAGTGACTTTTCAAACTAGCTGTAAAAGCACTTTTTTCTTTTTTTTCTTTCATTGTGCTTACCTTCAAAATTTTTCATGTCTTTACTTAATCTTTTATTTTTTTGGCTTTTTGGAGGGCAATTGGGGTTAAGTGACTTGCCCAAAGTCACATGGCAAGTCAGTGTGTCAAGTGTCTGAGGTATGATTTGAACTCAGGTCCTCCAGACTCCAGGGCCAGTGCTTTATTCACTGCACCACCTAGGCGCCCCTAGTTAATTTTTTATTTGAGAAGCGTAGGTATTAGTAAAAGTTGTGTTATTTTCAGTTGTTTGTGGGAATTTCTAGAACCTGTAGAAAAATTCTAGCAAACCAGGAGCTTTCAGTGAATATCTGACTAAAAGGGGGAAAATTCATACATTTTAGACCAAAAAATGTCTTTATTTAATGTTGTAATAAAGACAATCATTCAAATGTTTAATGTTAATTGCTAGTATGTTAATGCCTAGCTATTTATTAATCGTCATTTTTCTTAACCTCACCATAGTATTTTATATTATTGACCACCCTCTCTTCCCAAATGCTGTCTTCTTTCTAGATCTGGATAACAGTATACTCCCTTGGTTCTTCTCCTACATGACTGACTGCTCCCTCTCAATCTCCTTTGCTTGTTCTTTACCCATATCATGCCCCTGAGTGTGGAATACCTCAAAGGCTCTGCTCTGAGCCTTGTCTCCTTATTCTTTCTCATTTAGTGACCTCATCAGGTCTCATGCATTTAATTATCTCCCATATGCATATGACTCACAGCATTTCAATATGGATAATATTTCAAACTCAACAGATCCATAACCAAAGTCATTATCTGTCCCGTCAAAAATATAGCTACTTCAAATCTCCTTATTTCTATGTAAGGTACCATCATGCTTCTGGTTTCCTGATTTACAATTTTCATTGTCCCTTACCTCAGATATGCAGTCATATGACAAATTTTGCCATTTCTACCATCTTTTTGGTAGAAACCATCCATACCATCTTTTCGCATCAATTTTCTTTTCACTAACTCTCAGCATTTACCTTGGTTTAGAATCTCAGTTCCTTTCTCTTGGACTATAAAAGTGGTCCCTAAATTGATCTCCTCACTTCAGGTGTCTCCTTATCCACTCCTGCCTTTCCACACATCTGCCCAAGTGATTTTCCTTAGGTACCAGTCTACTTCACTGAAGTAAGTACTCCATAAACTTCATAGGTTTCCAATAGTAAGCCTCTAGGATAAAATGCAATTTCTGCTGCTTGGTTTTTAAAACTATCCACAGTCTGGTCCCCACCTACCTTTATAGCATAACAATACATATAATCTAATCAAAATGGCTTTATCGCTTTCCTTAATAGTACTTCTATTTCCCATTTCCTTGCCTTTGTACTGGCCCATCCCCATGAGTGAAATGCATTCTTTTGTTACCTGTATCCTCACACAATCTCTAAACTTCCTTTGAGAGTCAATTCAGTCACCATATTTAAAAAAGCAATTCTTCTTCCACTCAGCTATTAGGGCTACAATGAATTCATTTTGATTGTTTAACATGTGATTAAACCAGAAGGAAACCACTTTTAGTTCTTTTACTAGATGACACTTTGTAGACCCTCACCTGTCTAAAACAAGGGCTATGCTGACTCTCTAGCTCACAGGCCTTCTTTTTCTTCCTTTAGAAGAGAAAAAAACAACACAGAATCCTAGAATTGCCAGGCTGAAATGGCCCACTGACTTTGATTAATTCGTGCCATCTCTTGACTCTGGTTATTTCACTGGATATCTCTTCCTCCTCATCTCTGCTACCCGACTTCTCTAACTTCTATTAGTTCCAGCTAACATCCCAGTTTATACGGGAAGCCTTTCGTAATCTCATTGAATTCTAATGTGTTCTGTTTATTGATTATTTCCCATTTTTCCTGTATGTAGCTTGTTTATGTAACTGTTTGCATTTTGTCTCCTTTTTTAAATTAGGAGTTCCTTGACAGCAGAGTTTGTCTTTTGCCTTTCTTTGTGTACTCAGCAGTTAGCATGGTTACTGGAACATAGTAGGCCATAATAAATGTTTTTTAACTGACTGATTTATATGGAAAACTGTACTATATTTAAAATGTGCCACCAGCACTATGGTATCAAGATCAATTAATATAAAAGGTATGTTCAGAACAGACAAGTTAGACCACAAGGTTTCTGTCTGGTTTAAAATCCATAATCTTCACTCCTGAATAGAACTGAATATTACTTTCAAGTCAAAGAGGTAATAGAACTAAAGCATTATACTAATCATGTAATGACTATGAATAATATCAAGTTTATATGGCTTTGTTGTAAGGCACATTAAGCAGCTTCTGAACGGAAAGCTCCACCAACAATAGCACAATGTCATTTGGACTTTATTGCCATCAGAAATTACAGATAGGTTATCCTTAATATGCCTTCATTTACTAATCCAGGAAGATAATAATTATAATAATGATTAGCAATTACATAGCATCTACTATATGCCAAGAACTATGCTAAATGCCTTACAAATATTATCTTATTTGTGCCTTACAATAATCCTGGGAAGTAGTTGCTATCATTCTCCAAAAGAACAGTTAAATAACTTGTAAGTCGCTGAGGCTGGATTTGAATACAGGTATTCTTGATTTCAGATCCAACTATCTATCTTTTATGCCAGTGGTTCTCAACCTTCCTAATGCCATGACCCTTTAATACAGTTCCTCATGTTGTGGTGACCTCTAACCATAAAATTATTTTCATTGCTACTTCATAACTGTAATTTTGCTACTGTTATGAATCATAATGTAAATATCTGATATGCAGGATGTATTTTCATTGTCACAAATTGAACATAACCAACAAGTTGAGAACTGCCAATCTATGCCATGTAAATTGGTAACATATCACTATAAGCTGTAAAAAAAAAAATTAGCGTCTCCTCCATTTTGCAAGACACAATCAGTTGGTAAGAAATATGTAATAGAAGCTGTCTATCATTTATTAACCAACAAATGACAAACCCCTGTACTACAAATACAAAGCATAAACTATCCTTGAGAATTCAGCAAATAAACTGAATTAGAAACATCATTACAAAGAAAACTGTTGCCCACCACTACCTGGACATAATACTGATCCATAAAAATTTTAAAACAAAGTTTTCAGTACATATCATCATGCCAGCTGCTCATAATTTCCAAACCACAAAGAGCAGAGATTTTTTGAAATGCAGAGACATGGAGAAAGAAATTTAAATTTTGCAGGGATGGGATGAAATATATTTCCTCCCTCTCATTCTATCTGGTGCTAGAGTAGTCCTGAAGATACTTTCATTGAGTCTACTGGAAATTATTTTACGTCCCCAAGTTTTTATCCAATTGAAAAAAGTTCATTTTCTCCACCTGCACAATAGTCTACAAAGCACTGAATTAAAAAAAAAAACAACCAATAGCAGGTAGTGATTTTTCCTTGGATCACTTCTATTTGAACCATAACAAAATATGGAAAACAGCAATAGTTTTTTTGATTAGCATGAGGCTTGGTTGCATGTGTGAGATTTTTTAATTGAAGAATTCAATCTGAAACTTCAATGGGAACCACGTCAAACAAAGACAAAATAACTGATAAATAGTGTGAAAATTGCTTGTTTCAATCAACCCATCATTAAGGATTTATTAAGCGCCTCATATATCCTAAGTATGAAACTAGGCATTGGAAATAGTAAGACAAAGAAAACCTCTACTCCTGAGGAATTTACATTCTATTGAAAGACACAGTGTACATAGAAAATCACATATAAAATATATGCAAGTGAGTATGAAGAAGATAATCTGGTTGGATAAAAGGTTTAAGAGAGGGGATGAAGTGAGTGAGGAAATGCTTCATCTAGAAGGTGACACTTCAGAAAGAAATGATGAATTCTATGAGACAGAGGAAGGGAGGAAGTGAATTCCAGGTATGGAGGAACATTGTTCCATAGGAACAGAGATATGAAATGGAGGGATACATATGAAGAATAAGAAGAAGACCAGTTTGAATTGCCACAGAGTTCACATATAATAAATCTAGATAGGTGGGTTTAGCCTGGGTGAAAATTTGTAAATTCTAGAGAAGTATGTTTTTGATTGTGGAAGGCAGGTTTACAAAATAGAGAGGGGAGTGACATGGTCAGTCTTATGTTTTAGAAAATGCGGGCTGTTTCAAGAAGATTAGTCTTAGGGATTTTATTGATAGGCAATACTCTTGACGACCTATCAACCAACACCTTAAAGAGGTAGGCCTTAAGGTTATAGTACAGGGATCTGTATCTGAGCAGTCAGTCTGTCAGGAAGAATTCATTAAATAGTTACTAAATGCTGGCTTGTGCTAAATGCAAGGGATACAAAAAAATACCCCCTTTTTAATGCACCATAGCCTGATGTAATTTGCTTCCTTAGAAAGAATTTATCCCTCCCATTCAGATCCCGTTTTCCCTGCCCCTACAAACTATACTGCCAAAACCTGTAAATAAATTATTAACATTTCAAGAACAACTGGTTCAACATCCAGACTCATCACACAGTTGTATGACACAATAACCAGTTAGTAATCAGAACAACCAAAGAGATTTTAAATAAATAAAAGGATCCCATAATTATAAGAAAAATGAGGTAACACATGATAATATAAGCTGCTTGAAGCTGGTGGGGGGTCTTTTTGCCTGCTGTGAAGAATAAGGGATTAAGCAGAGTTCATTTCTAAGGTATGAAGTAGGAAGAAAGAAATGCAAATATGCCATACAGTGCTATGGGGCCCCATGCTAAGATGGAGATATGCTCTGCTTGGGGTTGATATCAAGTGCATAGCTTGAGAAAACTTTTTAACCTCTAAGTGTCCATAAAGATTTCAGAGATTCAATAACATAATAGACAGATTGCAAAACCAGCAAGTGAACAAAAGAAACCCCAAACCTCTTGGGAGCAATACTTGTTGAGAGGGGACCTGCTACCCTCCCCACCCCACACTCATGCCAGCATTAGCTCACACTAAGGGGTAGGTAGTATCAAATTTTCCTGGATTAGTAACACCAAACAGATCATTGGCCCTGCTTTCAGCCTGCCCCCTGACATCTTTCTCTAGAGAAGCAAACTTGGAGAAATGTGTCTTGTTAAGTGCTTCTGTTAGTTACAATTGCTGCCATGGTTACTGAAGACCCTAAAAAAGTTGTCACCAACAAAATCTTTGGCCCTATCAAATAGCTGAACACCAGAAATACATATGATTTTATTAATGGGAACACTATTAAAGAAGGTGCATTATTATGTGCTTTGCCACTGCACCCTGAGGATCATGGAGGCTTTCTATTTTACTTGTTCCTAAATTCTCCTTAAAATGTCATCCTCCTCTTATTAGAATGTGAACTCCTTAAAAACCGAAAGTATATTGCTTTCCTATTCATACCCCCAAACTTTAGTATGGTGATTTGTATATAGTAAGCATGTAAGTGCTGATTTATTTATTTATTCATGATTCCACATATTTATTCATTCCATTTGCATCAATATTGAAGTGTGAAAATGTTGAGACTTCATTACTTTTGTTTAGGTACTGTAGGTTTTCTGTACTCACGAGGGGAAAAAATGGAGGAATTTTCAAACTAAGTCTCCTTTTCACTAAGGGCAAGACTTTTCTCATTCTATGTGATCTTGAGCCAGTTATTTTTTCTTTCTAGGCTTCCATTTCCCCATTGTAAAATGAGGCTTAACTAGAGGATTGCTAAAGCCCCTTGAAACTTTAAATTTATGCTAAGTTGTTTTCTGAAGAGAGGCAGGGAAGAAAGAGACACAGCTAATCTTGAGTTGATTGTGGCGGAAAAGAAAGTGTCAATAATAGGGTTTGACAACCAGATGTTTTTCTATCAGACCAACTTGATGTAATCCAAGTAAATGGAGCCATCATTGTGCTTTCTTTCAGGTATATTAGCAAAGAATTTTTAATCGCTGGAAAAGGAAGAATATTCTCCTGAGACAACGGATTGCTTTAAAGGTGCAAAGCTCTTGGAGATATTCAGATTAGAAACTGCTACAAGCATGAAATATTAAACTCAAAGTAACTAAATGACAAGTCCAAGTCTCCTGAGCCTAAGGCAGGTCATTGAATTTATCTTTCTAGGCAGAGGCAGTCTGGTGTAGTGAAAAAAGCAAGGAGACCCAGATTCAAAGTGTTCATCTCAAACACTTACCTGTGTAACCTTGGCAAAGTTGTTCACTTCTCAGAGTCTCATTTTCTTCAACTTGAAAATATAAAATAAAAACATGTGCTCTAATTTCACAGTGTTGTTATGAGGACGGGTTTTTTTCCCCCTATCCTTTTCTTTGAAGTACTCTATGAAGATGAATTTTTAGTTTTATTCAGTAGTTGATGTATTTATTTTGGATTAGATCTATGATTTTGTTGGTATAAGGAAATCCTAGTGAATAAATTTATTCTACCAATTTAGATAAGCATTCATTCTACCATTTATAGCTTAATGACTCTCAAAGGGCATGCATCAATACAACTTGCCAGGTTTGTCATGAATCATATGAAATATAGACTTGTAATACCATACATGAGTCTGCTGCCTTTCTATAGGATGCCCAGATTCCTCACAACAAAAAACAAAGAGTAATACCGATGAAGTTAAGTGACTTGTTTAAGGTCACCAAACCAGTATATCTGACCTAGAGACAGGATTTGTACACGGTTTTCTTCATTTTGTCTAGCTCTCTATCACATTGCATCTCCTAACTTTTTCACTATCATCTATCTATCTATCTATCTATCTACCTACCTATCTATCTATCATCTATCTATCTATCTATCTATCTATCTATCTATCTATCTCTCTATCATCTATTTTTCTCTCTATCTCTCTATCTATGTAATTGGCCACATTAGTTTTTTTATCCCTTTACTGAGTTTTCCATGAGGTACTTCTACCAATGCATAGCAACACCTTCTCTGCAACTTATAGTCTCAGAAAGATGCTTGGGGGAATAAAGATGAAGTGGCTTGTCCTAAGTCATATAGTCAGTATGTGCCAGTGGCAGGATTTGAATACCACGTTTTATTTACTTTGGCATGCTGCCTTTATTGAGTTTTTCTTTACAATTCTAGTATCTTATTTTTTCCAATTACATGTAAAAACAATTTTAACATTTAAAAAAATATATTGAGATCTAAATTCTCTCCCTCCTCTCCATCCACCCTTATTGAGAAGGCAAGCAATTTGACATAGATTGTGCATGTGTAATCATATAATACATATTTCTATTTTGGTCATATTGTTAAAGAAGACACAAACTCCTCCCACCCACCAAAAAAACAGAAAAACAGAAAAAAATGAAGTTTAAAAAAAGCTATGTTTTAATCTCCTTTAAGATTCTATCAATTCTTTCTCTGGAGGTGGATTGCATTTTTCATCATGAATCCTTCAGAATTGTCATGGCTTGTATTACTGAGAATAGCTAAGTCATTCATAGCTGATCATCTTACAATATTGTTTTTTACTGTGTATGTTGTTATTCTTGTCCTACTCACTTCATTTTGCATCAGTTCACGTTAAATCTTCCCATGTTTTCCTGAAAGCATCCTGCTCTTCGTTTTTTATAGCACAATAATATTCCATTATAGTTATATGCCACAGCTTGTTCAGCCATCCCTCAATTGATGGGCATTTCAGTAATTTCCACTTCTTTGCCACCACAAAAAAGAACTGCTATAAATGTTTGTATATATAGGTCCTTTTCCTTTTTTCTCTACTGAGTTTTTAAAGGAGCTAGGTGGTTGATTGGATAGAGAACTAGACTTAGCATCAGGAAGACCTCAGTTCAAAACCTGCCTTAGATACATACTAGTTATATGACCCTGAGCAGACCATTTAACCACTTTCAACCTTAGTTTAGCCATCTATAAAGTGGCAATAATAATGGCAATGAGTGACAATGACAGTTGTGAGAATCAAATAAAATACCACATGCAAAACACTTTGGAAACCTTAAAGCACTATATAAATCCTAACTATTATTATGTTTACTCTTACATAATATTTCATAATATTTTCAGTGACTGCCAGATACCTACCTTAAGGGAAGTATTAGAAGGGTTATTGTCCTCAATTCTCTTTAAAGATCATTCTGCAAAATCAATACTAAGAACTAGGAGGACCTAAAAGAGCAAACTGTACAGAAAACCACCTTTTCTAACTTTTAAACATATTACCTTGAGGGGAGCTAAGACAATGGTAGAAGCTTAATCATAATATCATAAGCTGATTAGCTTTCACACAAGGCTAGGCAATTCATTTGCACAGAAAAATTCTGTTGTAGAATCTCTCCTTACATATATTGGTCTTTAATATGTGCTATGGAATAACACTTTTTAGTCTGTTCCTTCTAAGTATTAAAATATAGCAGAAATTGAAGGATATTTCTAGATTTGATAGGCAAGTTACTACTGTCCTTTTGCCCATCTGCTAATGTTGCTTTATTTTGATCTTACTACGCCTCTACTTCATTTCTCCTCTTCCAAAGTCCCACACCACTACAAGCATTGTTAATATCAGAGATAGAGTCCACTTCCAGTCAGCTAATGTAAGACTTTGAGCTAAAGATAGGAAAAGTTCACTTTGTCTGTAGCCCATATAGTTATTAAACTAGATGACCTAGGTAGAAAATAAAGCGAAGACCAGGTAGGTGTCTTAATGCAGAATTAGGAAGGTTTAGGATACCAAGGATCAGTACAAAGAAACATGGAATACACAATAAGAAAGTAAAACAAGGCAGCTTGATTGAGAGAACATGTAAGTCAAATAAGGTGGTGGAAACAAGTTAAGTCTGTTGGAATCCAGGGTGGAATTGGGATACCTGCTGGAGCCTCTGAAGGAATGAGTCACCCTTGATTAGTAAAATCTAGTGGATTTTTCTTGGTTCCTTATCCATTCTTATAACACCAGGAATTAGAAAATGGAGAAGAGCCTGGACCTAACTAGTCCAGGTGTTGATTCCTGAAAGTAAATGCATAATAGTGATAATTCTTAGGGACTGGTGGGTAGTTGAAATTCATATTCCTTCCCTGTGGAAAAGGGGTTTGGGACATTACTGTTGATCTTACTCTAGAAATGTAAGGCAGGGGTTCTGAGACTCCCCAGAACATTTTTATTTAGTGGGGTCAGGAGGCTCCTAGGACTATTAAATTCTGCAAAGAGCCAACTCCTCTCCCTTCATTATAGCCTCTAAATTGGCTGTGATCTGGTTGTTTGACACTGGGAACTCTAAGCCACGTGCTCTTTTTAGTTGCAAATGTTCTCCAGCTCTAACATTTCTGAGTTAGAGTTTGCATTTACGTAAAGCTTGAGTTTCAGACAAATTGTAAACAAAGGAAGTTTTTGAGCTAACGTAGGAAACCATTTGGCTTAAGTATGATGATTTATAAAGCAGTGAACATAGTTCACTTCAAATATTTATTGAATGCTCTTTATGAATAAGGCAACAAAGGCAGCAGTAGTAGAGTGACTGGGAAGCCAGCCTTGGAACAAGGAAGACCTAAGTTCAATCCCAGTCTCTGGCTCATATTGACTATGTGACACTGGACAGGTTCTAGTGCCCTAGCAACTCTGTAAGTCATTGGTTCTCAACCTGTGGGTTATGTTCAATTTCTAACAATGAAAATACATCCTGCATATCAGATATTTACATTACGATTCATAGCAGTAGCAAAATTATAGTTATGAAGTAGCAATGAAAATAATTTTATGGTTGGGGGTCACCACAACATGAGGAACTGTATTAAAGGGTCACAGCATTAGGAAGATTGAGAACCATTGGCATATAGGTTCTTTTTTTATAGGTTTTTAAATAGGTTTTCATAGGTTCTTTTCCATTTCCTTGGGAAACAGACCTAATAGTGATATTGCTGAATCAAAAGGTAAATGCAGTTTTATAATTCTTTGGGAATAATTCCAGACTGCTCTACAGAGTGGTTGGATAATTTCATTGTTCCACCGACAATATATTAATGTCCCAATTTTTCCAATACCTTCCAATATTTGTCATTTTCCCTTTCTATTATTTAGCCAAACTCTTTGGATTCTTAAAATAAATGGGGATATCCACCTTGGGGAGCAGGAGGAGAAAGATAGGAAAGAGTCATTAGAGAGGAAAGGATTAGTCATTCTCTAAATGTCATAATTTATCAACTAACAGTTTGATTTTCTAGCCATTTAGAAGGAAAGACACAATGACCTGACCCTCCCTAAGGTGGTTCCAGTCAAAAAGATAGATGCCATGGAAAGTGGGTAGCAACCTATCACAGGATTAAATTGAGGATGCAATTTTTTAAAATTTGCCAATGAGATACTTTTAAGTATTTAAGTATTAGTACAGAATGTATAATGCTATCTCCAACATTGAAAGAGTTAGGTGTTGTGGAAAACAACAAGAATTAATTAGAAGAAAGAAAATTACATGTGACATGATTAATGGTGGGTAGGACTTAAAAGACGTACAGCTACTCTAAGGGAGGTCTCAATTGTCTTGCTTCTCTGTAGGAAAGATAAAGAAGCAAATGGCAGCCTCTCTATCTCTCTCCCTCCCCATTTCTTCCTTCATTCTTGACCCCATGATTTTGCTTGCTTGGTTTGGAGTTGGAACAACTGAATGGCTTTAGATCAAGGTTGGCTTAATCCTACCCTATTCTAAGGAAAGTTGATGTATGCTGTATCTTCAAAATTGATGTAAAGAATTATATTCCTGGGGGCAGAGCCAAGATGTCAGAGTAAAAGCACAAACTTGGCATGGGTTCTGGCTCCAACCACTTCCAACACCTGTAAAAGAAATTACTCTAAACAAATTTTAAAGCTACAAGAACCCACAAAGTGACAGAGAGAAATGAATTTCCCACTGAAGGCAGCCTGGCAGGCCAACAGGAAAGGTCTATTGTAGCACTCTGGGAGCCGAGTGCAGTCTGTCATGAGCTGTGATTCTGGCCCCAGTGTGGCCCAGATTGTCCAGAGCAGACTTTAGGGGAGTGAATCACCAGCAGCTGTGGGTGTTTCCAGACTTCTCAACCCATAAATGCCAAAGAGAAAATAAAAAGTCAGTGGGGAATGCTGTTGGAAGGGTGAAGGAAGAGAATGGTCTGGCTGCCACCTCCAGGGCGAGAAGTGGCAGAGGTACAGCAGCTACAATGTGGCTGCTTCCAGAGCTCCTGGCCTGCAGATCATAGAGGGACTAAGCATCCATTCAGAGGGTAATCACTTTTGCTTTGACCTGCATGGATCTGGATAACAGTCCTGGGTGGTGATCCTGGAGTGTGTGGCCAGTGTGCTAGAGTTTGTGAGGGCTCTAGAGAGGGCATCCAACTAATATCTCTGGCAGCTGAAAAACCCCCAGCAATTTGGGACATAGCTCTCTATTCTGGAAGCAAAGTTCTACCATGGCAAAGAGCTCAAAGTCAAATAATTGGCAAGATGAGCAAGCAGAGGAAGTGCAATCAGACCATGCAATCTTTTTTTGGGGATGAAAAGGATCAAAGCATGGAACTGGAGGAGGACAATGAAGTCAGAACTCCTGTATCCAAAGCTTCCAAGAAAAAATATGAACTGCTCACAGGCCATGGAGGAGCTCAAGAAGGATTTTGAAAATCAAGTAAGAGAAATGGAAGAAAAATTGGGAAGAGAAATGAAAATGATGCAAGAAAATCATGAAAAGTGAGTCAACAGCCTGCTAAAGGAGACCTCAAAAAATACTGAAGAAAATAACACCTTAAAAAGTAGACTAACTCAAATGGCAAAAGAGGCCCAAAAAGCCAATGAGGAGAAAAATGCATTAAAAAACTGAATTTGCCAGATGGAAAAGGAATTTCAAAAAGTCACTGAAGAGAATAATTCCTTCAAAATTAGATTGGAGCAAATGGAAGCTAATGACTCTATGAGAAATCAAGATACTACAAAACAGATGCAAACAAATTTTTAAAAAGGCAATTAAAAAAATATCTCATTGGAAAAACCACTGATCTGGAAAATATATCCAGGAGAGATAATGTAAAAATTATTGGACTACCTGAAAGCCATGATCAGAAAAAGAGCCTAGACACCCTCTTTCAAGAAATTATCAAGCAAAATTACCCTGATATTCTAGAACCAGAGGGCAAAATACAAATGGAAAGAATTCACTGATCACCTCTTGAAAAAGATCCCCAAAAGAAAACTCCTAGGAATATTATAGGCAAATTCTCCTTGACCAGAGTTTCCAGGTCAAGGAGAAAATACTGCAAGCAGTCAGGAAGAAACAATTTGAGTTTTGTGAAAACACAATCAGAATAATACAAGACCTAGCAGCTTCTACATTAAGGGATCAAAGGGCTTGGAATATGATATTCCAGAGATCAAAGTAGCTAGGATTAAAACCAAGAATCATCTAGCCAGTAAAACTGAGTTTAATCCTTCAGGGAAAATATGGTCATTCAATGAAATAGAAGATTTTCAAGCATTCTTGATGAAAAAACCATAGCTGACCAGAAAATTTGACTTTCAAATACAAGAAGCAAGAGAAGCATGAGAAGATAAATAGGAAAAAGAAGTCATAAGGAACTTCTTAAAGTTGAACTTTTTATATTCGTACATGGAAAAAGGATAATTGTAACTCATGAGACTTTTCTCAGTATGAGGATAGTTGAAAGGAATATATATGGATAGATAGATAGATAGATAGATAGATAGATAGATAGATAGACAGATAGATATAGATGTATACTTACAGATATATGTAGGTATAGGCAGGTGTATGTGTGTATAAATATATATGTGAGTGTATGCATAGGTGTGTCCATGTATATGTAGATAGAGTGCACAGGATGAGTCAAATTTGAAGGGATGATACCTAAAAAATAAAATTAAGGGATTAGAGAAGAATTTTTTTGGAGAAGGAGAAAGAGAGAGATTAGGTTAAATTATCTCATATAAAAGAGGCAAGAGAACACTGTTACAATGGAGGGGAAGAGCAGCAAGGTGAAAGGGAATGGGTGAACCTTAATCTAGTTGAATTTGGCTTAAGGAGGGAACAACATACACATTCAATTGGGTATCTTACCCTACAGGAAAGTAGGGGGGAAGGAGATAAGAGGCAAGATGATAGCAGGGAGGGCAGATTGAGGGAGAGGGTAGTTAGAAGCAAATACTTTTGAAAAGGGACATGGTCAAAGTAGAAAATAGAACAAGTGTGGGGTGGGATAGGATGGAGGAAAATATAGTTAGTCTTTTACAATATACCTAATATGAAAATGTTTTGCGTAAGTACACATGTACATCCTGTGTTGAATTGTTTGTCTTCCTAGTGGGGGTGAGTGAGGAGGGAAGAAGGGAAAGACTCTGGAACTCAATTTTTCAAAAACAAATGTAAAAAAAATGCTTTTTACATGCAACTGGGAAACAAGATATACAGGCACTAGGCTAATGAAATCTATCTTGCCCTTCTAGAAAGTTAGGTAGGAGAATGGGGGAGGATATAAGAGAGAACAGATTGGGGGAAGGAGTATTCAGTTGGCTCATTATTTTGGGGTGGGGGTAGGGGAAAGATGGGAAGGAAAATTTGTAACTCAAAATCTTGTGGAAATGAATGTTGAAAACTAAAAATAAATAAATAAATTGGAAAAAATTAAAAATTAACAAAATAAAAAAAAGAATTATATTCCCAATTTATAAAAGTTGCTTGTAATGGATTCACAAGTTTGTACCAAGCTAAATATTTCCCTGAAAGTTCATGTGCTTGCTAGTCGTCTCATTAAATATCCTCTTTTCAATTTTTTTTAGAGCAAAGCCATCTGATCATTGTACAGGATTCTTCCAGGAAAGTGGTCTATTGTTCATGGCCTAAAAGATTCTCTAGAGTGATTGGATCATTTTACAGTTCCACCAACAATGTATTAATTTCCCAGTTTTCCCAATCCCTTCCAACATTTGTCATTTCAAAATTACTAACTGGAAAGTGTTGGAGCATTAGCTAAGCCCTTAAATCCTTTCTCAGAAGACTGATTTTTAATAAATCCAGAGAGGAATGTGAACATAACACTTTAAGAGGAATAGGGACTTAATAATAATGAAAGCTGTTTAGTGAAAGCTAAAGCAAGAGAGAGATTTAAGAAGGAAAGGGGGTGGTAAATGTCATGAAATGTTAAATGTATAAGAAAGGACAAAGAGAAGAAGGACTGAGAAAAGATCATCAGACTTAGCAAATAAGAAATCATTAGTGACCTTAGATGAGCAGTTTGGGCAGACTGATCAGATTAAAGGGAGTTGAGCAGTGAATGGGTAGAAAGGAAGAGGAGATAACTAGCATGAATTACCTTTTCTAGAAGTATGGAAATAAAGATGAGCAATAAAATGAAAACTTGAGGGGAATATTAGGAATAAATGAAAGAGCTTATATTTATATATACATACATACTTATCTATCTGTGTATGAATACATATATAAAATGTGTGTGTGGGGAGGGATATATGTATTTCATATAGGATGAGTAGACTTGAACATGTCCATAAGTGAAGTGTACGGAGCCAGTAGAGAAGACAAGATTCAAAATGTGTAAAAGAGGAGGAAACAATTAATGGAGCAAGAGGAGAGAAGAGGGGCTGGGATCAAAGATATAAGGAGAAAAGGTTAGTCTTGGTAAAGTGCAGGTAGGACCACTTCTTTTTTCTAAAACTAGAATTCCAGAGGAGAGAATGGCTGCCTTTGCTCACAAAGAAGTTTTGAGGTATGGAGAAGGAAAAATAAAAGATGATATTGTATAGTGGAATATGTACTGGCCTTGGAGTGAGAGAAGCTAGGCTCCAATCCCATTCTAGGTCATATTACCTGGGTGACCTTAATCACTGAAAAGATCAAAATTAATATTACCTTGAATTTCTACTATGTTGATTCCTACTGTATTCATTCTAAAATGTAATTGATTTTATGCTGTATTGATTTTTTCATAATTGCATCTGCATCTGCCTAAAGTCACTTTTCTATGTTCATGAATTGAGCTCAAGAATTTAGCTTTTTCCTCTCAGTTAGTTTGAAGTTATAATTAATGACAAAAACCTGTTATCTACCATACCTTCAGCTCCCAGGAAACTACCAAGAAATCTGTTGTTATTTTTAAGTCCTGAAACTGGGTCTAAGAAATACATTATCTGTGAACTGTCCATGCACCATTAAAGAAATTTGTTGTCATGAGGCTGAAGATCAGGTTTAGGAAGATTACAACTGTGGTAAAAATGGAAGGAAAGTACATTTTGAGCCTAGAAGGGAAAACCAGGGTTCAGGATCTTGAAGTCATAAACATTCAAGCTTGGTTTCTGGCTTTCCACTTTAAGAAATAGCAATCAGAACTTCATCTGGAAGCTGAGAACCACATTCCCTAGACCAATAATATTTAATGGAGTATATAGGTATAATTCTAGCCCTCCCTCTGAGGAGAGCAATGTGGTCAGGCTCTGCATTCAAACTCCTGTTTTTTCTTCTAGGAAGAATTAAAGTCTCCCTTGGACAAGCGTTGGGAGAAGAAGAGACTAGAGATGTCAATTTCACCTCTCTTCAATCCATGCAATGACCCTCCCATGCTACATGTGGGGGACAGCCCTTATTAAATATTATTATGGAAGAGTTTATAGCTTATAGTCACCTCTTATAGGAGTTTATAGGGACCCTTTCTTGTTGAAGATCGATATCCTGTACCTCTATGATAACTGGGACATATTTGACAAGAGTGTGAGAGAGAACTCTGTGCTATTCAGCTCTTTGTATTTTCTTCAAGTTTCTTCCCAGAGCCTTATTCCCCCATCAGCAACCTGAAGTGGTATTGGTATAATCTATCTTGTGTTTTGGCTAGAAGCCAGAAGCAGCTGAAACATCTGAAAGACCTGAAAAGAATTAAGAAACTTGAGAAAATACAGAGGTGAAGAGCACAGCGTTCTCCTCTCTACCACTCATGCCAACTTTGCCCCAGTTATCGTGTAGTACAGGACATTGATCTTCACCAATGAAGAGGGCATTCCATAACCATTAGTTTGGAATTATAATCTTCTTGAGGGCAGGGACTATTTTTGTTTTTTTCTCTATGTTTTAGCACCATTCTGGGCACATACTAAAGGCTTAGTAATACTTTTGGGTTGAGTGATATTGATTTTCTCAGTGGATGACTAAGGTACAGTGAAGATTGGAGTCACAAATATTAAAATTATTGATGAATTGAGAAACTAGGGTGTTAGAAAAGGCACAGGATAGCAAAAGTCATCAATCAGGGATGAAGGCTGGGATTGGCAGGTATGAAGTCATTCAAGAATGTAGATAATGTTTTGGAAGTTAGTTGATGTGGTGTAGTGAATAGAGCATCAGGTCTAGAATCAGGAAGATTTATCTTCATGAGTTCAAATCTGGTCTCAGACACTTTCTAGCTGTGCAGACCTGAGCAAATTTCTTAACCGTTTGCCTCTGTTCCTCCTCTCTAAAATGAATTGGAGAAGGAAATGGCAAACCACTCCAGTATCCTTGCCAAGAAAACCCTCATTGGGATCGTGAAGAGTCAACTACAATGAACAACAACAACGACGATGACGACAATAACGATAACCAAAAAAGGCGATTAACAAAGATTAAGGCAGGCAATATAACTTCACAGGGGCAGGTGATGAATAATTAAAACAGAATGAGGACTTACATATAAAGGATAAAGGAATTTGATGACTTCTGATAGCCTTGTGAGTGTATGTATATGAGAGTGAGAAAGGAAGATAGAGATAGAGAAAGAAAGAAAGAACATTGTACAAGATGATCAGGGATTAGGAATTTGCTGGAGTCATCTGAAACTAATTGGGTGGCCAATTATTTAATTTTCAGTGTGAGCATTTATAGCTTAGAAATTTCAAATATTACAAAGCAGGACTTGATATATTGTTTTGTTGATTAGCTAGTCTTAAGAAAGTATGAATAATACAGATTAAACTTCATAGTGTGTTTGGCATATTTTATCTCTGCCCCACCCCGAGTTGGTTATTAAACATTTACCATCACACCCCTGTCAGTGATGAAGTATTTTCAGGAGAAGGCCAAGTTTCAATTAATGACAGGAAGTAAAAAGGCATATGACAGGAAGTGATCCAGCATGAAAAGTACTTTGTTAATATTGGAGCAGAAGGATTCCAAAGAGCACAGTAGAAAGGATAGGGACTGGGGAGATGTCAGGATGCTCTGAATAAGAATGAGATTATGTGTAGAAGTAAAAGTGGTAAAAGGATTTTTCATTTAGGCAGGTGATGGTTTTGCTCTAATGGGAATAGGGAAGCAAAAGGTTGAAATTTGCTAGCCATAGGGCAGGATCATTCTGAATAGGAAGATGATCACAGAATAAATTAGTCCCAAAGTTCTAAATGGAATGTTGGTGCAGTAGAATGTACACAAGTTCTATTACCCACTTGATTCCTATAAACAGGATTGAAATGGAAAGAGGTTATTTATGGGAGTAAAGCTAGAAGCTGAATTTGAACCTAGATCTTTTCTGACTAAAGGGAGAAGGCTGAAAGTATTCATAAGACACACATAGGATTTAGAACTGGAAGGAGTCTTTAGTGCTTTCGGAAGAGGAAATTGAGGCACAATATGTTTCAATGACTTACCCAAGATCACACAGTAATAGAGCTGAAATTCCATCAGGACATAGATTCACAAATATGGAACTGGAAGGGACCTTAGAGATCACTGAGTTCATCTTCCCAAGCACTCATTTTGCTACAAAGGAAAGCAAGGCATAAAGGGAAAGTGATTTGCTCGAGTTCATACTAATAGTATATGACAAAACTACAATTTGAAACCAGGCCCCTTGATTCCAAATCTTAGGCTCTTTCAACTATACTATATTATTCATCTATTGGGAAATTTCTCAGCTTGGGATCTGGGAGAGTGCAGGGAGAATTTCACATCATCCTATCATCATCATCATCATCATCATCATCATCACTAGAATTTATTTAGCATTTTAAAGTTTGCAAATTCTCTTTAAGAATGAAATTGCTTAATTCTCAAAGCAACCTTGCTGTGTAGGTATTAGTATTATCTTCAATTTATAGAAGGTGAAACATGTAAATGGTGGTTACATGACTAAGGTCACAAAACTAATAAATATCTGAGGTCTTCCTGACTTCAGTTGTAGCTATATTTGCTGTACCAACTAGATCTGCTGATTGGAGGTCAAATAGCTTAAGTAACTAAACTGAAAATTTAAAAAAAAGATTTATTCATGCTAAGGAATATGGTTTACTTTTTAGAAAAAAAACATATCACACATACATAATACACACATGTATGTATGTATATATACATACCCACATATGTATGTATATATATATGTATGTATGTGTGTGTATGTAAAATGTTTCAGATGCACTTGATCACACAGTCAGTATCATTTTGTGACAGTGTGACAGTTAAGAATATGTAGATAGATGAGCAGCATCTTTCACAGAATTGGGAAGGGTAGAGGAAGAAGAAATGAGGACAAAAGGTAGGTTCTTGAGGGATTATTTGGAAGACAGCTGGCAGGATTTGTTATCAGAATCAGAGCATATTTTCTGTTCAAGGACAGGAAAAAAGACAATGTGACTAAGTACTTTTATAATGGTTAAAGTCATCTACTTGATCTAAGACAGAAAGGCTAAAGTAATTAAGCTAGCTTCATTATTACCTGTAATTTTACAAGGAATGGGGGCCAAGAGAACCAGGATTTAAACTCTGATAATAAATGATACAATCCTTCTTAGAGTTAAACTTAACGATAATTGATTTCCTGCTTATCTTCCTTAGTATCCTTCCCATGATGCTTGTAGGCCTGCAGAACAGGTGTGGAAGGATAAGATACCATGCAATCACTTTGCCCTCACTTTCATTATTGTTACTCTCACCTCTTGCCCTTTGCATCTATATGTCTCCTTTGTCAGGATGGAATGATGTTGATTACTTGTTTATTCCTTAGTCACATTTCTAGTGTTGTCTTAACAGTAGGTCGAGGGCGGCTAGGTGGCACAGTGAATAGAGCACTGGCTCTGGAGTCAGGAGGACCTGAGTTCAAATGCGACCTCAGACACTTAACACACTTACTAGCCATGTGACTTTGGTCAAGTCACTTAACCCCAATTGCCCTCCCCCCCAAAAATAAAAAAAAACAGTAGGTTGAATGAATTAATTCATTTTATGTTTTCTAGAAGTTAGGATCCTCTCCTCTCTTTCTACTCTCTTCTTACTCTCCTCTATGTGTTCTCCCTTTTCTTCTTCTCCCTTACATCCCTCTCTTTTCCCCTTCTCCTTTTCTTCTTAGGTCTTTGTACCTGATCCTTAAACCTTACATGTATTTAGGACTTATACATGAATTAAAGAATTGAAGCTTAATTCCTGTCCCAAAGATGCTGCCATTGGTCACTTTTTCCTAGTGAATAGGCACTTGAACCTAGTTTTAAAGGATCACGTAATTTTGAGGTGGTAGTTACAGTATACTACTATAAGCTTTATTGAGACCTGTTTCTCAACTTCCAAGCAATTTAGGAGTGGTCTAAAGATCCACCAGGAAATATGGACATGCCATGAGTTTCTGACTGATCTCCTGAGCATGAACTCTTAATTTGGAATTTCTGAATATTTAATATTCAGAAATTTTAATTTTTTTAAAAATTGTTTTCTTTGTAATCCTATATATTTTATTTAATGAATCTAAAAACATTATTATGAAAATAGACCTATGAACTTTAGTAGCTTGTAAAAGGTATCCATCACATACACACACACACACACACACACAGACACACACAGACACACACACACACACGAGCAAATGAATAAAGTTTAGGGACTCATTCCATTTTTCAGAGCCAGACCAACAGTCATTCCTCACTGTCTCATAGAACAGACAGAAACTCTCACAAATATTAAACTGGTGTGACAATAGAACCCCAGCAATGAAGATAGTTCAAAGCTGACTTAATACCTACTTTATCTGTGTCAGAACACATGATGCTCATCTCTGGTAACATAGCCTCAGCTCTGCTCTTCCACTCTGCACCTGTTGCTAACTCTTGCTTATCATAGAAGCTTGGAATGTAATAAAATTGCAAGTGATATTTTTTCATAATTGCAACAATATAATGAGCATCCACAAAGCATCCTTTGAGCACCACAAAAGATATAACACAAGATGAAACAATGTTCCTGCCCTCAAGGGACTTGCACTAGTCTAGTAGCATCTTATACAAAGTTTATTTATTTTAGACTCCTGTCAACCATCTGTTCTATGTTTCCATGGAGTCAGAGCATGATTTTCAGATCTTCTAAAAACATGAATCAATAAATAATTAGGAGGAAATTGTGTTTTATTCACCTTACTAAGGACTCAATTTATTCAACCTCATTAAATATTTCTTAGACTGACCATGAAAATAGCATAATTAAAATTTTACTGTGTTTAGTGAATATTAAAATATACTAATTCATGAACAAAAGCATTTTTACAATTATCAGCTCCTCATATAAGTTAATAAATTGTGGAAAAAAACTTAGCCAAATAGCAATATGTAAAGGACTTTACTATCTTCTTTTCTGGCACAAGCCTGATCCCACCTTTCTTGACAGAGGTATCATAAATCTATTATAAATATATGAGAACTTTCCAAATGTAGGACAATTATGTGATTAAATACGTTTTCTTTTTTTTTTAAATTTATTTACTTTTAGTTTACAATATTCAGTTCCCCAAGTTTTTAAGTTCCAAATTCCCCCACCGCCCCGCTCATTCCTCCTCCCCCCAGTAGCATGTAATCAAATATAGGTTCTACAAATACTTTCACATTAAACATTAGACAAGTTGTAATTAAAAACCAATGGAACGAGCAATGAGGAAGAAGAAACAAAACAAAACAAAAAAAGAGAGAACAAGTAGTTTGCATCAAGCTGCATTCAAACTCTGTAATTCTTTCTCTGGATGTGGATAGCCTTTTCAATTATGAGTCTTTTGGAGTTGCCTTATAGCTTTGCATTGCTGAGAAAAGCCCAGTCTATCAAAGTTAGTCATCACAAATACAATGTGTCTGTAACTGTATATAATGTTCTTCTGGTTCTGCTCCCCTCACTCAGTATCGGTTTGTATATGTCTCCCCAAGTTCCTCTTCTCCTCATTTCTTATAGCTCAATAATATTCCATTACATCCATTACATTCATATACCACAACTTATTTAGCCATTCCCCATTTGAAGGGCATCCCCTTGATTTTCCATTCTTTGCCACCACAAAAAGAGCTGTGATAGATATATCTGTATGTATGGGTTCTCTTCCCACTTGTAGAGTAAATACTCACAGATTGTATGTCTTAAGTAATCCCTCAAAATTTATAAGAAAATATATTGGCTGAGGAGTGTATCAAAAATTGCAATTTAACTTGGTGTATATTTTGATGTGCCAGTCAAGGAGAATTATATTTTTTATCTGTGAATAGAAACTATATTTATATTTCATTTTCTAAACTATCCTACTCTCTTCTGATCATAATGTATAAAAATGTTATATCACTACATCCTTATCCATTAGGGGTGTATGACTAGCCCCTCTGGTGTGAGAGTTTGCCAAGCCCTTTTCAGGGCTGCTCATCCACCTTTGGTGTCCACTTGGCACTCAGCTTTCACCTGTGACTGCAAGAAGCTGTAGCATGTACAGAAGCCACAATTTAGTAAAACCATCTTATGAAATAAGCTAAACAAAGTTGAGGGTAACCAACAGACTGTTGGTAGGCTAGGGAGATGTCTACCTGAAGCACATGAAGACTTCCCCTGGTGGAATAGGTAGATGAAAACAATGTCCATGAACACAGCTTGGTCAGATATTGAAGACATTAAGGGCATCCGCTGTATCTCCAGCCATTGCTAGTCATCTTGACATTTGTCTTGCCACTTGACTTTGGTGACACTGGAAGAGAGAGTGAGGTTGATGACTTTGTGCAAGTCTGCCTCACTTAAACTCAAGTCACACACAAATCAAGACATCATTCTATGATGTAATTGGTTCTCTTTGAAAGCAAAGGATTAACAACAACAGCATTATCAAGTAATGGGTACAACAACATTGACAGCAATAAGAACAACAACAACATTCTCTCAAAATCCCACTCACTGGGAGTACAGTGAGCCATTGGCAAAGCAAAGGAATAGAGATTAAGTGATGAGCAACAGGTGCTTCACATGCACTGAAACTTTCATAGTATCTAGGAAAACTGTCAGAAGACTGAAACATTGCTAACAGGCTCTGGTATTACCACTTTTGAGTTGACATTCTAGTCATTTTGAGGCAACTGTTTTTAAAAGTTAAAGAAATAGACAGGGCTACATAGAATTTAAGGCTTACTCTTTAAAAACAAAACAAAACATCATGTTGATCAGCCTGACATGGGGACAACAGAATGAATGGTGCTCCTTCCTATTAATGTGTCACAAAAGGTATGACATACCAGAACAAATCAAAAATACTAATATCTCACTTGTTAGAAATGTTTTGGTGCAAACGCTTCCAGCTTCTAAAATAAGAGAAATGTGAGTGTACATGTTGCTGTCATTGTTTTTCTGTTGTACAGACATTTTTAGTCACATCTGACTCTCCATGACCACATTTGGGGCTTTATTGGCAAAGATGCTAGAGTGATTTGCCATATCCTTCTCTACCTCCCTTTATAGATGACAAAAGTGAAGTAAAAAGGGTTAAACCTAGGGTCACATAGCCAGTAGGTATCTGTGGCCACATTTGAACTCAGATCTTCCTGATTCTAGGCCTGGTGTAATGTCTAATGTGCTATCTGCCTGCCCCTGTTTGCACATGCACTGGACTAGAGATAAATACTTTGATTTTGCACCAGTACTGTAAGATAGCAAAGAAGGTAACATGCTACTAGTCATAGGCAAGTGCTTAACATTGCTTTTCTTCAGTGAGATTTTTTCCAATTTGGTCACTGTAGACTTAAATTTATCTTCTACCTTTCTAATGTGGTTTTTAAAATCTTTCTTGAGCTCCTCCAAGAATGCTTTTTGGGCTTGAGACCAATTCACGTTTCCTTCTGTGGTCTCCAGTGTGCATATAGAGTCCATATTGTGCTCTGAATTTGGTTGTTCTTGTTCACTATTAAAGAATTTTATGGGGGCAGCTAAGTGGTGCAGTGAATAGAACACTAGCCCTGCAGTCAGGAGGACCTGAGTTCAAATCTGACCTCAGACACTTAACACTTACTAGCTGTGTGACCTTGGGCAAGTCACTTAACCCCAATTGCCTTACCTTCCCCCCTCCAAAAAGCAAAAAAAAAAAAAAGAATTTTGTGGTTCTAGTTCTCACAGATTCCTTCTTTCCCATTGTGGTTGCCTATGTCCTGGATTTCTAGAGTGGATATCTGCTTCTGGGGTGCAGATGTATTGCACTTCTCAGGCTAGGAGGTAGGGGTTTGGTTGTTCACTTCATGAGCTGTAACCTCTGAATGTCTAGATCAGTGGTTCTCAACCTTCCTAATGCCATGACCCTTTAAAACTCATATGTGGGTGTATCTGCATGTGGGTGGACCTGCCTGGAGACAGATAGAGGAGCAGTATCTTGGTTCCTAAGACCATTGGAAATATGTGTTTTCCAATGGTCTTTCGTGACCCCTGTGACCCCTGTGAAAGGGTCGTTCAACCCCTAAAGGGGTCTCAACCCACAGGTTGAGAACCACTGGTCTAGGCTGAAGCCAAGGCCAAGACACTCAGTGTTTCCCGTGAGTTACCCTGATGCTCACAGTGTAACCTGTTGGGGAGGGATAGTCTGGCCGCTTCAGGTTTCCACCTCTGTGTCTCTGGGCTACAGCTTAGGCAGGCTCAGAAGCTGAGGCCAGCAGGGCTGGTGTCTGCTGATTCCCCTGGTGGTGCTAAGGCACACATGGGCTTGTGTTGTTAGTGCTTGCTGGCTCCACCCTCCTGGGCTTAGACTCTGTATTGCCTCACTTCCCCCTTCCTCAATGACACCCAAGCCTGAGGCTATTTCTACTAATTCAGGATTTTACCCTGGATGGAACATTTATCTCTGGGTTTTCTGGGTCAGGCAGGGGGAATCAGAGCAACTAAATTTTATTCCACCATCTTGACTCCTGGAAGTTCGGGTATGTAATTTTTAAACATCCAGGCTGTGGGCTGATAGCCCCAGGAAAAGCTGCTGTCTCTGCTGCAAGCCCTGCATTTTCTCTTACCCATCTCTGTAGATTCTCTGTCCTGTGATGAGACGTCTGCAAATCACCCTTGGTATGGGTGAGTCTGATGGTTGGGGCTCCTTCTCATTCTGCTGTAGTCTGCTCTCAGATCTGCGCTGGTGCAGCCCCTGCATGCTCTGCATTCCCCCTGTCCAGACCAATGTGGGCACTTTCCTGGGCTGGGAATCTGCCATGCTGTGTCTCCCAATGGATTCCGTCATTCTAAAATCTGTTCAAATTCACTTTTTAAAGTTTAGTGACAGAATTCTTGGAGGAGCTTAGAAAAGTTTCTGCTTCCTTTCTGTCATGTTAGCTCCACCCCTCCCCCCCCTTAACATTGCTTATCAATGTTAATCTCAGTTTCAAGTCATACGACAGTATGTTGCCAAATCGTATATGGTTGTGGTAAGAAAAAACTTCATCCTTAAGTTTAGGTTAAAAAATAGGAGAGGAAATTGAGGATTACTAAAACATGAGGAGAAAAAAATTGAAGAACTTCAGCCTCAGGTCATCAAAAATCTTTACTTAATGCAGATTTTAAAAATTGTTTCTAATTAAGAAGTATATGATCAAAACAGTATTGATATTCCAAATAAATTTGAAAAAGATATGGTCATATAATGGAATTATGAAATGTTCTTTTTTGAGTTTGACCACATAAATCTGAATGGTATGCAAAAATATAACAAAACATAATAATTCATAAAAATATATTTGATATAATGCATATGAATGAGTACATTTTCCCATATCATTTGACAGAAAATGTAAACACATTTTAGGCCTTGCACATACTAGTGTATGCACTAGCCACTGATTTGGTAAGAACCATGGGAAAAAAGGAACATCCCCCAAAGATGGGCATCATTCATAATCTTTCTGGGAAGTAGCTTGAGAAAACTAGTGAAGGTATAAAGGCATTGGATGATTACATCAGTATTTAGCTGGTATACATAGTACAGAATCCTATGGCAAAATTATCAAAGTAGTATAGAAAAAAAGAACCAAGCAGAATGGAATCCATATGTATATATAAAAAGTCTATCTTAATCAGAAATTGAAATTGAAATTGAAAGTGAAAAGGTTAAGTAGATACAAGAAATCAGTGTAGTGCAAAGAACAGAATAAGCAATTTAATATCATTAAAAAAAACTCGTGAGAAGCAAAGAAAATAAACAAAAATCTATGATGAAAGCAGTTGTCAAAAATTTCTAGTTTTATGTATGGTCACAAGAAACCTAAAACATTGAAAACATAGAGTAGATTGTACAAAGCAGAAATATTGCATGTCATTAATATAATGAACAACACAACAATAATGTCAAGATGGTACCATAATTTATCATTACTTTTATTAATTATCAAAAAGCTCTTGACTCAATTTTGTTCCAATGGCTTATTCACATATTTTGAATATATAAAAGAGATCTGAGTAAAGGATCTAACACTAACTCTGTGTGATGTCCAAGTGAAAAACTTCTCTATTTGAAGCAAACCATCAATGTCAAGAATAATTGATAGAAAACATAAGATTTTTCAACGAGATAATATAAGCCTCTTGTTGTTCTGACTACCCATAAAGCTACTATCTTTCTTAAAAGGAAATAAGTACAGCTTCCAAGTTAGAATGTTATAACAAAACATCTTAGGAATCTCTCCATCTACATTGATATAGTAAGTTATATAACTTTTTGAAAAAACATATTAAATAAATTTTTCACTTCATATAATCTATGTCTAAAGACATAGGAATGTTATTCAGACTTGGTACACATATAATTCTTTATGTATGAAAAGGTGAAATAGACACAAAAGGCTTTGAGATTCATTTTATATGTCAAATTGCATCATTGGGTGAAAGCAACACCTACAAATATCTTGGATTCTTCCAGGAAAGACACATTTAACATAAAGGTGTCAGAGAAAATGATGTCTGTTCATATCAAAGACTGACAGAAATGTTGAAGTTAAACATAATCTAGGCCAAAAAAATATAAAGTGAAGTTTTTGAGTTTTAATCTGGAGGCCAAATTTAACCTATGGATTAAGGCAATCCTTAAAATACATTGGTATTTTCCATGCAAAACATATTCATCACAGAGTAATCAAGACAAAAGCTGAGACTAAGGATGTTTAGAGATCGATAGACATCTTAAAATCAAAGCTCAATGGAAGAACATATTTGGTGTAATTAAAATCTATGTAATACCCATCATAATGCATATGTTTTTTCATATTTTTAAAAATAAATTAATTTATTGATTTTCTTGTTTACATCATTCATTTCCATGGGATTTTGAGTTACAAATTTTCTCCCCATCTTTCCCCTACCCAATACCTCAAAGCAGCCATCCCACTGTATAACCCCTCCCCGAATCTGCTCTCTCTTATGTCCTCCCCCTCGCCTCTCCAACTTTCTGGTAGAGCAAGATGGATCTCCCTACCACAGTGCCTGTATATCTTAATTCCCAGTAGGATGTAGTTAATAATAATGATAATAATAATAATAATAACAATATATTTTTAACATTTGATTATAGAACTTTAAATTCTATATTCTTTCCCTTCCTCCCTCGTCACTCGCCCCCACTGGAAGGACAAGCAATTAAATACAGGCTGTACATGTGTAATTACGCAGAACATCTCCACAGTGGGCATATTGTGAGAGACCGATTATATGTTCTATCCCTCTCTGCCCTTGTTCTATTCTCTATCCTGTCCCTGTCCCTTTACAAAAGTGTGTAATTCCAGCAACCCTCCTCCCAACCCTGCCCTCCCCTCCATCATCCCACCTCTCATCCCCATCCTCCCTACTGTCCTGTGTGGCAAGATAACCAGTTTAGAGTTTATGTCATTTCTTTCGCTAAGCCAAATTCAATGAGTGTAAAGTTGACCCTTTCCCTTTTGCCTTCCTGTTCTTCCCCTCCATTGTAACAGTTATC
>CM053584.1:239799739-239824203 GCA_028627135.1 Pseudochirops cupreus | reverse complement strand
TAAATTTTTAGGATAGAAATGAACTTAAAACAGTCTCTGACCTCAAGAAAATAAAATTCTAGTGGATGAGACAACATGGAAATACCTATGTAATTATTGGATGTATACAATATAAAGGAGATGGGAAACACAGAGAAAAGACATTCATAATCCTACAAAGGGAATTGATAAGGAATAATCAGAAAGGTAAGGAGAACAATGAAAAAAACAGTCATGAAATCTGGAGAGGAGAAATTATTCAGGAGAAAAGAATGATCAGTTATATCAAAGGCTGCAGAGAGATTAAGAAGCATAACTTAGAAAAGACTACTAGATTTGGCAATTAAGAGGTCATTTGTAACCTGAGAGAGAATAGTTTCAGTCAAATGATGAAGTTAGAAACCAGACTGTCAACAGTTTAGAAGAAAATGAGAATAGAGGGATTAGAGGAACTGATAATAAATGCTTTTTCCCCCTCAAATTATTTAACCATGAAAGGGGAAAAGATATATAGGATAGTTGGGACATTTAGATCAAGTAAGGGTTTTTTTTTTTAATGGTGAATACATTAGTGTGTTTATAGTTAGTGATAAAGCAACCAGCACACACATATAGATTAGTGAGAAAGTAGAGATAATTGAGGGGGCAAAAATTTATAAAAAAAAACTCAATTAAAATCAAATTAAATAAAACCTATAACTAAGTAGAACTAAAATCTTTCCTACAGGTCTACATTTCTATTATATTTGAGGAGAATTTCAACTCAAACTGAAGCAATACATGCTATCATTCTTTTTCATGTTTGGTTTTGCTTCTTTTTTCCCAGTGATCACTCATTGGTTACAACCCTTCTATACAACCAGACTATTGTACAATGTGAAAGTATTTGCAGATCCTATACATGATTGCATGCCACCATGGGGGTGGGGAAGGGAGGGTAGAAAATCTGAAACTCAAGGGATTGTGGAACTGAATCTTGTAAACTAAAATAAATAAATTAAAAAAAAAGAATTTCAACTCAACAAACTTTTTTTTAAGGAAAGTATGTGCAAAATGCCATTTTAGGTTCAGAAAGACACAATAATAAGCCAATCTATTTGGATTCAAAAACATCTATTGACTAAGTCATTATCACATATCACCAATAATGAATAGAGTTTAAAATCGGAAGAGATAGTTAAAATCCTTATAAGTTTTATATTCATGGTATTGCATGATAAGAATTTATGTTCATTAACAATGCCCCCAAATGACAAACAAGAACTGTATTTACTGAGGCTAGACTTCTGGGAGTAAAAAAATTGCTGTAACTCTCCCATATTCACCTCAGAACAGCCATAAAATAGTGGCTCAAAAGAAATCCTGGAACAGCAGAATGAGCAAAAAGATGGGGTGAAACAATATTTTAGCTCAAGAAACTTGGAGATTCAGGAGGAAGAATCTACCTCCTTTTGGTAAAAGAGGAGTACAGTCCAGGACAAGAAGCGTGCCTCCAAGCGAACAGCAAGCCTTGCTTCAGCAAACCAGTGAGAGAACCTGAGCCCCAGTGCAATGGAACAGGCAAATGCCAACTCCCCATGTGTCAGACCACCACATGCTTCAGTGTAGCATCAGAAAAACATTCAGACACGAATGTAGGAACACCCCACCAGCCAAAGTAGAGAAAAGCACTGGGACTTCAGCTGAGGACCAGGTAGGCTGCTAGACTCCTACAAATTCCAGCAGTGCCGGCTACCCCTAACCGACCCTCTCAGCACAGTACCAGACATGAAGGTCCCCTGTGGGCCTTAGGGAAACATCAATGTAGTAAAAGGTCAGGTCCTGCATCCTCTGGCACAAGAAGCCTGAGACAGTGACCATTCCATCTCAGGAGCAGAGCTCAAATTTAAAAGAAGAATAAAGACCAAAAAGAGATGAGCAAAAATAACAAAAATGTATCTGACCATAGACAGTAGTTACGGCAACAAAGAAGACCAAGACACAAACTCAGAAGAGAATAACAATATCAAAATGTCTATGGACAAAACCCCAAAGAAAAATAAATGGGAAGTGTTCTCAATTCCAGAAGGAACTAATGGAAGAGCTCAAAAAGAAGCTTAAAAATGAAATAAAGGAGGTAGGAGAAAAACTGGAAAAAGAAATGACAATGATCCAAGAGAATTATGAAAAAAGAGTCAATAACTTGCTAAAAGAAAACAGCTTCTTAAAAAGTACAATTGGCCAAGTGGAAAAGGAAGTACAAAAGCTAACAGGAAAGCCACTCCTTAAAAGTTAGAATTGGGCCAGTGGAAGCTAATGCCTTTATAAGACTTCAAGAATCAATCACACAAATTCAAAAGAATGAAAATATAGAGGAAAATGTAAGATACCTCATAGGAAAAACAACTGACCTGGAAAATAGATCCAGTAGAGATAGTATTAGAACTATTGGACTACCTGGAAGCCATAATCAAAAAGAGGACTCAGATGCATTTTTCAAGGAATAATCAAGGAAAACTGCGCTGATATCCCAGATCCAGAGGGCAAAATAGGCATCAAAAGAATCCACTGATCACCTCAGGAAAGCAATCCAAAAATAAAAACTCCTAGGACCATATAGCCAAATTTCAGAACTATCAGGTTAAGGAAAAAATACTGCAAGTGTCCAGAAAGAAACAATTCAAATATTGAGGAGTCACAGTCAAGATTACACAGGACACAATGTTAAAAGATCAAAGGTCATGGAACATTATATTCTGAAAGACAAAGGAGCTAGAACTGCAACCAGGAATCACCTACCCAGTGAAATTAAGTATAGTACTTTAAGGGGAAAGTGGTCATTCAATGAAATAGAAGGATTTTGAGCTTTCATAAGGAGAAGACCAGAATTGAACAAAAAATTTTATCTCCAATGTTAAAAACTACGAGAAACATAAACAAGTGAAAAGTGAAAAGAAAATATAAGGAATTCAATAGAGCTAAATTGTTTATAACCTGACAAGATGAAACTTGTAATTCTTAAAAATTTGTACTACTAATAGGATAGCTAGAAGGAATATATATAGAGGGTTTGGGTATAAGGTGATTTAGAGGAAATGACATAAACATTTAGTCTAGTCGCAGTTTTGATTGTTCTTAGATCGAAAATAAGTTTCTTGGATTTTGTAGAATTCACCCTCTTTTGAAACTTTCCTTGCTTGTATCTGGCCTAGTGCAACACAGTAATGTATTAGAACAAAGAGAAAGAATTCTTCTTAGATTTTACCAACTTTAGTTATATTGCCCCCACCACCATGTCCACTAGACAATGGTAGCCTTTTCATAGGGCTGGTGCTAAAATATTTCATTTATACTAAAAGGGATATGATTTATAGTTCAGATTTATGCCACAAAGCTTATAACTGAATAGAAGGAGGAATTCATTAAACAGAGAAATAGAATCTATCCCCCAGTCCCAGACTTTATTTTAGTCAATCCAAACAGTGTCAAATAATGGTGTACAATTTCCTTGTACAAGACAAAGTAATTCATTACCCTATTACACTGTTACAGTAGGAATATCATTTACCCTGAGCAAACTCAGTGATTCTACTTTTATTATAAACTGTCCATGTCCAGGAAACTGGATACTCAGATCTATAAATATCCCACATTAATTGATTTGGAACATGAATTTAAAAATATTAGGTAGTTTATTAGATGACACTTTGGAGGGAAAAAAAAGAAGAAACATGGGGGTGGAGCCAAGATGGTGGCGTAGCAGCAGCAACATATCACAGCTCTCACATAGCCACCCCAAAATACCCATAAAATAGGACTCTAAACCAATCCTGGAACTCCAAAACGCACACAAAGATACTTCCCACTAAAGTCAGCTTGGCTATGAGGAATCATATCAGCACTGCGAACCGAAACCAGCCTGGCCTGAAGCCGCGGCTGTGCCCCGGGGGCAGCTGGACGGGAGGAGCTGAGGAGCCTCTCAGGTGACCAGATTAGCAGCAGCTGAGAGTGGGAATTGTAAAAGGGGGAGATAAGCAGTCCCGCTGGAAGGCCTCCAGATAGGAAAAGCAAAAGGCAGAGGTTTTGCACCCGCCTCGGCTTTGCAGCTTCCCGCCCCTGTTCAGCCTGTATTTGATTGCTTGTCCTTCCAGTGGGGATGGGTGGTGAGGGAGGAGGAGAAAGAATCTGGAATCTGGAGTTCCATAATCAAATGTTATGAATGTGTATCTATCTATCTATCTATCTATCTATGCAATTATTATTATTATTATTGACTATATCCAACTGGAACTTGAGATACACAGGCACTGCAGTTGGGAGATCCATTCTGCCCTACCAAAAAGTGACATAGGAGAGAATAGACTGGGGGAGGGGGGAAACACTGGGATGGCTGTTTTGGGGTGGTGGGCGGGGGAAAGATGGGGAGAAAATATGTAACTCAAAAAAATTTAATAAATTAAATTAAAAAAAAAGAAGAAACACTGAATCAGGTCAGTTATTTCTAGGGAAAATGTTATTTATAATTATAAGCTAGATTTCTTACTAATGTAAAAATGTAACAAAATTGATAGCACTGTTACATAGCATAATGATTTAAAGTTTACAGAATTTGAATAGAAAGTCAAACACTTTCCTTGAGAGTAGAAATTGCCTCATTCATTATACTTGTATCCCTAGTGCCTAGCACAGAGTCTAGCATGTAGCAGGTTCTTAATGGATGATAGTTGGTTGACTGACTGATTGAAATAATCTTTCATTAGAACTTATTCCATAGCCAATTGAGAGGTTTAAAAATCAGAAAGCTTTTGTGCTGAGAGGAAAGCAGATAATTGGTGCCTGCAGAGTAATCAAACATACTCCTAGCTCAGCATTTGGGAGGTTCTGAAACAAAAGTGTGGGAGAGAAATGTTATTAGGCTTCTACTAAACTGAAAGTCTACAGAGGTATTGTGCTGAATTCATTGTTGTATACCTGAGAAACATACCAGACAGTCTACCAGCACCATGTCAGAAAATTGAACCACTTCTATTTGAATTGTCTTAGGAAGATTCTGAAATTTACCTGGCAAGATAAGGTACTGTACACTGAGGTCCTCTTTCTCAGGCTGAACTGCCAAGCATTCAAATTCTACTGCAAGTGAAACCACAGTGCGCTGGCCATGTAGTGTGAATGTCAAATATACATTTACCTAAAAGACTATTTTATGGAGAACTCACAGAAAGAAAGTGCTCATGTGAAAGTCAGAAAAAGCAATAAAAGGACAATAAAGCAACAAAAGGTCTCTCTGAGGAACTTTAGTATCAATTGTGGGAGACTGGCACAGGACTCTCTGACAAGACATGTGCACATCAAAGAAGACTCTGTGCTTTATGAGCAAAGCACAATCACAGTAGCTCCAAAGAAATGTGAAATCTGCAAATTTAGAGACATCTCCAATCCAAATGTTCATATGGATTATTTGTGCCCAACCTGTGGTAAACCTTCTGAGCTCATATTGGTCTGATCAGCCACAGTTGAACAATTGTACCTTGACCTCAACACTGTAATATAATTTTGGTTCTCTTTGAGTATGAATGATGAACTGTTCCTTAATGATATCAACCATGCTTCTAAGTTTTAAAAACTCCCACATCATTGTTCCTTCTATATCTTGGGTATTTGGTAAACATTTACTGATGATGGGAATTTAATCTCACCACTTACTACATCTCCATTTATTGAAGTTTCTTCCTTTCATCAAAGTTTGATCCATGTGCCACCTCCATGAAGCCTTTCCTGACTCTTCTACTACCTACCCAACTAAAAGTAGTGTCTCCTTCATATTTTTCATGACACTTTGCATAGTCCTTCATTTACTCTGTGTTCATTATCCTTTTTCTAGTATCATTATTATTTTTGTGGCAGAGATTGGATGAGATCATACTCCATTGAACATATGTAGAACATTCAAAGATAAGGATTGCTGAATCAAAAATTTAATCCACTTCAACAAACATTATTCAGTGCCTAATATGTGCAAGGAATTGTTTTAGGTGTAGAAGATAAAAAGACAAAAAGAAGAGTCCCTGTACTCAAGAAGCTTACATTATATTAGAAGATATGCATTATGAACTGAGAAGGATATACAAACACACACACACACACACACACACACACACACACAAACACACATACAGACTTTCACATCAGATGATCAACATACTTTACTGTAGTAAGAGGCAGCAGTTTCATAACTAGGGTGGATGAGGGGTAGGGGGCTTTGCTACATGGTACTTAATTTAGAAGGGAATGATAGTCCTTCAGCAGCATAGCAAAAAAGTTTAGGGCAAAGTTGGTAAAAATAATTAGTTAAAAATAATTAGCTAAAATTAGTAAAAAAAAAAAAAACCCAACAACTAGATTTCATTTTCTCCTTGTTGCTCACCCACCCTAATGCAGGACTAGTCTGGTCGCTATTCTGAAACTGAATTTTTCTTCAAAAGTTAATTTGAGTGTATATTTCATATTGCTTTTAATGAATACAAAAATTAATTACAGTTGTGGAAGGAATGCTATTTGAAGCAATAGGAAAAGTTAGTGGAAAGCTTAAGAGATAAAGAAAGAGTACTAACTTTTTTGTAAGATGCTGTTATCCTTATTGTTCTTACTGAAAAGTCATCTTCTGCTACACTCCTCTCACAGAAACATATACATATATACATATACATACACATACAGATAAATATACATCCACACACGTCTATCTATACCAGGAGGATATCCCATCACCTCTTCAAACTCAATATGCCCAGTGCTGAACTTATTATCTTTCCATCTCAACATGATCCTTTTGACTTCACTATTTCTGTGGGTACCAGCACCTTTTACTCAGTCTCCCATGTTTGATACCATAGACTTATCTTTTGTTTTCCTTCTCCTTTACCTTCTTTGTTCAAGCAGTCACTAGCTCTGTTGATTCTATTCCTTAATATCTTTCACAATTCTCTCCTTTTGTTCTTACTTCATAGTTTCCTCACTCATTTATAGGTCCTTATTAACCACCAAGGTAACTGTAGTAGCTTCTTAAGAGTTCTTCCTGCCTCCACTCCCTTCTTCATTCAAGCTCCCAACAAAATATTTTTTAATCATAGATCTTGTCATATCATCTCACTCTTATTCTTCAGTAGCTCCCTAATGCCTACTGAGTAAAATTCAAACGCTTTTATCCAACAATCAAAGCTCATCCATAATCTGCTGCCATTCTACTTTCCTACCTTATTCTTATTGCCCCCTTCCACACACCACATGCTATAGCCAAACTACATTTCTCTCTTCTCCCCAAACAAACCTTGAAATTTTACTGTTTTTTTATCTGAAACATATCTGGACACACTATTTTTTATCTACTGAATTCCTACACATCCTTTAAAGCCCAACTCAAACACTTTCTTGTCCTTGAAATCTTTACCATTTTTCCATGTAACAACATTCTACCTTATCCCTAACATGACACTCTTGTGTCCTCTGGCCAAATTCCCCTTCGACTGATTCCTCCCACGAAGAACTTTGGGTTCACACAAATCAAGTTTGATCTTGGGAACTTGATCCCAAGGGGTAAGTTTCTCATTTTTGCATCATTTTTTCCATCTGGAATTCCCTAGGAAAATTCTCTAAAATATAGCACAATTATGGTTCATGGGAAGGTTTTAAGGGTTGTAAGTAAAAGGCTCCCTCACTCATGCATAACACCTCAATGCATTATGGGGAGGAGGGGAAGTAGAACATAGTGTTATACTTGGAGTCAGGAATACTTGGACTCAAATGGCTTTCTCTCAAACCCCATTTTTTTGACCTCTCTTTAGCATTTTATACTTTGATAACTACTCCTCTTTGATATTCTTTTCTCTTTAGGTTTTCCAGACACCACTCTCTCCTGGTTCTTCTTTTACCTGTCTGACTATTTCTTCTCAGTCTCTTTTGCTAGATCCCATCCAGATGTGCTCTCAATCCATAGGTATCCCGGGACCCTCTTCTCTTTTTCCTCTATACTATTTCACTTGATGATCTCATCAACTTTCATGGATTTAATTAGAATCTCTATGCTGTTCATTTTCAATTTACCCATCCCCTCTCAACCTCTCTGTTGATAACCCATCTCACTTCTCTAGTTGCCTCTCAGACGTTTCAAACTAGCTGTCCTGTTGGCACCTTAAACTCAACATGTCCAAAACAGATTTCATTATTCCTTCCCTATTTCTTTCAAGGGCAGCACCATCTTCCTGGTTCTTCAGACTCACATTATGGGAGTTATCCTTAACTCCTGACAATCTCTGACACCTTCTGCCCTGCCTTTTTCAAGTGGTTGCCAAGGCCTGTCAATTTCACTTCTGCCACATTTCTCACATATACTCTTTTCTCTCCTGGTTTTTTACAACAGCCTATTGATACATCTACCTTCCTACCTCAAATCTCTCCCCACTCAAATCCATCTTCCCTTCAGTCACCAAAGTGATTTTCCTAAATCCCAATCCCAATCATGTCATTCCCCTAAGCAATAAACAAAAAACGGCTGCCTATCACCCTTAGGATCAAATATAAAATGTTCTACTTGGATTTTAAAGCACTTCATAATCTTGTCTTTATCTGCATTTCTACTCTTCTTACACATTACCTCTTACCAGACATTGGACCAGCATCCAATGACACTGACCTCATGTCATTTTGATCCAGTGACATCAACAAAACACGCTATATTTCTGCTCTGGGCATTTTTTTGGGTGTCTCCCATGCTTGGAATTTTTTTCTCTACTCTGCCTACTTACTTCCCTGACTTCCTTTAGGCCACAACTAACATCCCATTTTCTTTTTTTAGGAAACCTTTCCCAACCCATCTTTATGGCTGCTCACTATATTTTCTTCTTGACCTGGGATCTCTGGAATTTGGCTATAATATTTCTGAGAGTTTTTCTTTTGGAATTGGAACATTCTTTCAATTTGTAGTTTACCCTCTGGTTCTAGAATGTCAGGGTAGTTTTCCTTGACAATCTTGAAAAATGATGTCTAGATTCTCTATTTTATTATGGCCTTTATGTAGTCCAATAATTTAAAAATTATCTTCTCCTGGATCTATTTTCCAAGTCAGTTGTTTTTCCAATGAGATATTTCACATTGTCTTCTACTTTTTCATTCTTTTGAATGCTCTCCTTTACCCCTGCTGGGACAAACCTTTCCTGCTGACTTTTTAAACTGTCTTCAACATTTGTGGACTGAAAGGTCTGGAAACGACTACTGTTGCCATTGATTCAGTCACTCCAAGACCTGCTCTTAGTTTGCTGTGGCCAGAGCTGTTCTGGTACAGCTGGTCTGGTCTGTGTTCTTCTCTCAGCCTGGTGCAACAGACCTTCCCTGCCAAACTCCTAAGTTGTTTTCAGATAGAAAATTGTTTCACTCCATCTTTTTGTAGGTTTTGTCACTCTAGAATTTGTTTAGAGTCATTATTTAAAGATACTTGGAAGGATTTGGGGGAGAGCTCAGATGAGTCCCTGCCTCTACTTTGCTATCTTGGCTCTGCCTCCCCAATCCCTCTTAATTCTACTGCTTTAACTATGTTAATTTTTCCCCCTATTTATCCTGTGTATAGCTTGTTTTATATCTACCTATCTATATATCTCTCTATCTATATACATATATATGCATACATAGATAGAGAGATAGATAGATAGATAGAGAGATAGATAGATAGATATTTGTTCTCATGTTTTCTCCCTCATTAAATTTTAAACTCCTTGAGGGCAGGGATTATATTTTGCCACTTTTTGTATTCCTAAATCTTAGCACAGTGCCTGACACATAGTAGGTGCTTAAAAAGATTTAGTGATTGATTAGCTGATTTATACTACTTCTAATATTTAACTATCAAGTTACTTAATTTCTTGTGAAGCGCACTTTCCTCAGATGTAAAGGGAGGACAATAATACCTGAACTGCCTATTTAACAGACTTATAGTAGGGCTCAAATTAGAAAAGGGAAAGGAATATTTTCTAGAACAATAATCTTAATGGCAGAGAGAAATCCTGGATGAGGAAACTCCTACTATTGTTACAGGTCAACACCTTTTCTGCGACTTTTAATTCTACGGATTTAACTAGGGTACTGAGTGTGCTAATGACTTGCCCAGGGTCAAGTTGTGGTTTGTCTTTCATTCTAGAGGAGGATAATGACATCAGGGAGATGATGACATGACATGCAATTGAATTAGATTTGAGGGAGGGAGGGCTGGACAAAGTCACCAGCCTCACTTTCTCCCTCAAGAGTCATCTGGATCCAGTGGCCTGATATCAAGCAGGATGACTGGAGATGGCCCAGGATGCAGTGGGAGACCTTGGCCTTTTTAAGCTGAGGTCCTTTTCAAGTCCTCACTTTGAGTGAGGCAGCACACATTCATTGAATAGGCCTCCATCCAGTATGTGTCAGACATGAAACTTTCATCAATGTCCTCTTCTATTTGAGCCAAAGCTTTCAATGCCATTTAGTTTCCTTTATCAAAGAAAACAACATATACAAAGCCATTCAAATGGCAATTTTTATTATGTGCAAAAACACCCGTTCCCCATCCCCATCCCCACAGTGATCATTTTAATATAGTACTTTAAAGTTTTCAAAATGGTTTACAATGATCTCATTTTTATCTCACAACAATCCTGGGAGGTAAATGCTATTATTATCTTCACTTTACAGATGAAAGTGAGGTAGACAGAGCTAAAAAATAACAATATATTAATTGTTTGAGGCAACATTTAAGTTTAGGTCTTTCAGGAAGAAAGTCAGGAAGACTCCCTGTCCAGAGACATGCTTCTTTTAGTGATATGCATGCATAGCCTCATTTCCCTCAGACACTAGTTACTTATTTCTTCTACCTGAAGATGAATGTCTAACAAAAACATTAATTTCTTTTACCTTACTCTTTTGGAAACATTTGTCACTTTCCCTCTTTCTGATGACGATGACCACCAATTTTAACAAATGGACCTTTGCTGCAGCTGGTGCCTCACAATGACCATACTTGGGTACAAAAAATACCTACAGCTTCCCAATGATACGTATTTCAATTTGGAAGGCAAAAAGTAAGGCAGGGTATTTCTGATCAGCTTTATTCATGCACAGAGCAATAGGATAAAAATGAGTGAGTGAGCTAGCTTACACTAGCTGTAAGCAATAGCGATTCTCTATTCATTGGTTATTAAATTGGCCTCCATTTCAAGAGGTGCTTACTTTTCAGAGTCAGATCTCTCTGGCTCAGAGAACTGGGTTTGATTTAGCTGTTCCGCATCATCAGCTAAACATTTTCCAATAGAGATAATTTTTTATCAAGCCTCAGTCACCATCTTTCTTGTTCTGTGGGTTTCTGACATGTTTTGCCTAGAAGCACTAGGAGAGGGAGGCTTGAGTACATCCTCGATTCAGCAGTTGTGATTAATTCTAGAGGAGATGACACTAAACAAATTATCTCTGGTGGCAAAACTAGCTATATAGTTTTATACTGATGACATTGAAAAATTTTCAATCAGCTTTTCTTCATGTTTTGCAGTTGAGTTCACTCAATTTGCCTGGGCCTGAATGAGTCAAAGCATGGGGATAGAACATGTGTGAATCACAGAAGTACAGGATCTTAGAGTTGGAAGGGACCTCAGTGCCACTATTTGACTGGAATAGTCACCTAGTCCTAGCCACACTTGAGAAAGAACAACCTCGGCAAAACCATGGACAGGAAATTACAAAGCCTTTGCTTGAAGACTTTCAATGAAGGTAGACCACTACATCTGGAAGTAATCAATTAATCAGTGAACAAACATTTTAAAAACACCTTATATATGCCAAAAATTGTGCTAAGCACTGAAGATACAAAAAAGAGACAAAAAAAGAGTTCATGCCCTCAAGGAACTTACAATATAATATGGGTGACGATGTGCAAACAAATTTATACAAGGCAATCTATATAAAGAATGAAAAGGAGATAATAAATGGAAGGCCTTGGAATTAAAAGGGGTTGAGGAATTAGCCCATTTGGCTTGTGGATAGATCTAATTGTTGGGAAAATTTTACTTAAATTAAGCTTAGTTTATTTCTTCGCAACTTTCATACATTTCTCCCCCAAAGGTGCCTTCTCATCCAGTTAAAAAAAAATCTCAGGCAGCTCTGACAACTTCCTGGAATGAATTTTTTTTTTGGGGGGGGGGAATCAAACAGAAGGAACTCTTTGGGTTCATTTATTTACCTTCTCTATGGATAGAATAAGAATGGAGAGGAAACAGAAGGGATCATAGTTTGAATTTTGTGTCTCACTGATCCCATAGCCTTCCATTTTTTCACATTTGTGTTTCCCCCTTCTCTGCTCACACCTGACATCTATCAATCTGCCACACCTCCTTCTTCCTATTCTCAAGATTTCTAGAGGCTGAGTCATTTTTTCCAATAATTGAGATGCATTGGCTTCCTACCAACCTATACTGTAATCTCCTTGATTCAATCTCCTAGGTACCAGGGACACCTGGGTAGTCTGTCCCAGGTCCAGTGCTTAGCCATCAGAATCCAGGGAATTCTGGGTAGTCTGTTTGACTACCAGGCTGGTAGTTTGGTCTCACGAGGCTTCTGAGACCATGCCTCTTTTTGTTGTTTGGCAAAGGGCATATTATCTTCTTTTCAAATTTCTGCTCTGACCAGAAACTCTTGAATACTTGGGCTACCAGCCTACCTCTTCCAAACTGAAATATTATAAGTTATTTTTAGGGCAGGGGCTGTGTGTACTTTATCTTTGCACTGTTATCAGTTCCTAGCCCATTTAAGTTAAGGTGACAAACATTTATTAAGTGCATACTATGACCCAAGCAATGTGCTTAATATTGGAATATGGAGAGAAAAAAACCAATCTCTGCTCTCGAGGGCTTCACTGTCTAAAGCAGTGATTCTCAACCTTCCTCATGCTACAGCCTTTTAATCCAATTCCTCATGTTGTGGTGAATCCCAACCATAAAATTATTTTCGTTGCTACTTTATAACTGTAACTTTGCTACTGTTATGAATTGTAATGTAAATCTGATATGCAGGATATATTTAAATTGAACATAACCCACAAGTTGCGAACCGCTGGAAGGGAGAGACACAAAGTGTGAACAACTATGTAAAAACAAGGTATATACAGGATACATTGGAGATAACCTTAGAGAGAAGGCATTAGCATTAAGAAGAATCTGGAAGAGCGCAAGGAATTTCCTATCAATCAATTATTCAATAAGCATCTATTAAGGGTTCTCTCTGTGCTGGGTTTACACAGGGTCACAAACATAAAGAATAAAACATTCCTTACTCTTAGGAGCTTAGGTTTGAATGGAAGCAACTGTTATTGCAGGCATATACTAAATGTTAGCTAAAGATGACCCTGCTAATGGCATAGTCAATAAACATTAAACACTTACTCTGTGCCAGCCACTATGAAGGACATAGGCAATTTATTTTCATCATATTTGCCCTCTTCTCTCACTTGTCAATAGGACTACTGATCTAGAGAGCAATTAGAAAATTGCAGGTTGTTCATGGAGCTATCACCACTGCTGTCACCATGGGAAGAACAGTAGTGATGTGGAAGTTTTAGGTGTTGCTGTGGTCTCTCATGCCTGGATGCCTTTGCATCATGAAAATTGGCTGAGCTAGCTTTCTGCAGATATTTCATCTTTGTCCAAATTTTTCCACCTATAGGACAATATAGAATAACAGGGAAAGTGTCAGTGTTAGAGTTACTTTTCTTTCCTAACCTTTTGTTGTTTAGTCCTTTCATTCCTTTTTTTCCTATTGATTGGGAAAGGTCAGGGTGGTCTTGTGGGTGGAGATCCCTACTTTGCCTTACTGTTGGTTTACCCATGAACTCACCCAGAATAAAAAAAAGAAAACACCAATTTCCTAATTAGCTTATAAGAACTATCTCAGAACCAAAAAAAAAAAAGCCAAAGAAGTCTTCTACCTTCCTTTTACACTCTGTTTTAGTGACTGGGAATGTTATTAGAAGGGAGAGGGAAGGAACATTGGATATGGAGCCAGAAAAATTGCTTTGGAACTATAGCTTTGCTACCTTTGGGATTTTGGAGAAATAACTTAACATCTCTCAGCTTCAATTTTCTCATTTGTAAAATGAAAACTTTAGTAGATGATCTCTAATTTCTCTTCTAGCTCTACATCTCTTATACAATAATCCTGCAGAATAGCAAGATAGTTTGGTCAAGGTTCCCTATATTTAGACAAAAGATTGGGAATATTGAACGGATGAAGACATTAAAAATAAAATTATGGTTACTCTTGTCACTCAGTGTTAAAAATATGTCAAATTGCCCAGGCATCTATTCACTGTTTCCATCCATCTATCAATCTATCAATTAATCAATCAATGATCACATTAGGGCCTACTAGGTGGCACCATTCACATCTTACTTTTGTGCATCTGACTTATGAGCCTGCCCACCCTCTACCTAAGTTAATCTTTCTGTAATCCTCACCCCCCTTGATGTTTCTGCAGTATTTGATAATGTTTACCACCTTTGTTTCTCCTTTAGCATTCTATGACAATGCTCTTTCCCAAATTTCCTTCTATCTACAAGTCTGACAACCTTATCTCAGTCTCCTTTCAGATTCCTCCACCTTTCCTGCTGATAATTTTGGCCATTATCCAAGGCTGTCCTAGAATTTCTTCCATTCTGTCTAACTTCTATTCCATGGTAATCTCATGCACTCCCATGGATTTATTTATTTACTAAAATTTTCGTTTATTTTTTAGCCTTAACATTTAAAATATTATTAATTTATTTTTAATGATCTTTTCTTTTAAATTTTGAGTTCCAAATCCATTCCCTCCTAACTCCTCCTGCACCCACTTAGAAGGCAGGCAATATATCAATTATCCATGTGAAATCAGGCAAAATACATTTCTACATTAGCCATATTAAAAAAAGAGCAAGAAAAAAAGTGAGAAAATTGTACTTCAATTTGCATTTAGATTTCACCACTACTATCTCTGGAGATGCATAGTATTTTTTCATCATGAGTTCTTTGGAATCATCTTGGATTATTGTATTAGTCAGAGTAGTCAAATCTTTCACAGTTGATCATCATTACAACATTACTGTTACTGTGCGCAACAATCTGGCTTTTCTCACTTCACTTTGCATCAGTTCATAAATGAATTGCCATATTTTTCTGAAACTTGTTCAACCGTTCCTCAGCTGATGCATATCCCCTTGATTTCTAATTCTTTGCTACCACAAAATAAGCTGCTGTAAATATTTTTTGTGCTGATAGGTCCTTTTCCTTTTTCTTTAATCTCTTTAGGACACAGACCTAGTAGTGGTATTGCTGGGACAAAAGACATGCAACATTTAAAGCCCTTTGGACATAGTTCCAAATTGTCCCCCTGAAAGGTTAGACCAGTTCCCCACTCCACCAACAATTTATTAATGTATCTATTTTCCCCTAATCACTTCCAGCATTTTTCATTTCTAATAGGTGTGGGGTAGTACTTCAGAATTAATTTGCCTTTTATTTGTTTTGTTTATTTGTTTATTTAGCAAAACTTTATAGCATTTTTCCATGCTACTCTATATGTTTTTAAATTCTTTTTCTTAAAACTGCCTGTTTATATTTTTTAATCATTTATCAATTGGGCAATGGCTTTTATTTATATAAGTTTGACTGAGTTCTTTATTCAGTATATCCTTGATAAATAAGACTTTTAATGAGAAACATACTGTAAAACTTTTTGATACTGCATCATCTATATGTTTTACTGAAATATAGTTTCCCTGATTATCCCATTTAATTAGGTTTATTTTTGCTTTTTCTTTGTCTGAGATCATGGTTGCTCCCCCTGCCTTCTTAAAAAATTTACCTGAAACATATGAGATTATTCTCTTGTTCTTTATTTTTACTCTTTGTGTCTATTTCTTTTTCAGGTATGTCTCTTGTAAACAACATTTTTAGATTCTGGTTTCTAATCTATTCTGCTATCTGCTTCTGTTTTATGGGTGAGCTCATCTCATTCACATTCACAGTTATGATTAATAACTGTGTTTTTTAGCACCATCCCATTTTCTTCTGTTTCTTCTTCTCTATCTTTTTATCCTGTCTCTCCTAAAAAGTACATTTTGCTTCTAACCTCCCTTAATGATTGCTCCTTTTTTTCATTGCAAAATTTTTTTATCCCCTTCCTTTCCTGTTTCCCTGTGAAGTAAGTTAAATTTTTTACACGACTACATACATACATTCATACATACATAATACATGCATACACACAAACACACACACGTACATATTCTTCCCTCTTTGAAGCAATTCTGATGAGTGAGGTTCAAGCATTGCTTGCTACTCCCCCATTTTTCCTCCACTGTAAAAGCTTTTTCTTCCACGCTTCTTTTACATGAGAAAAAATTTCCCCATTCTACTTCTCCTTTCCCCCTTCTCACAGTGCATCCCTCTTTCTCACGCCTTCATTTCTTCAGAAAGCATTGCAACATAATCAACTCATATCAATGCCCTTTGTCTTGTAAAATCCTTTCAACTGCTCTAGGAATGATAAAGTTCTTATGAGTTACATTGATCATCTTCCCATATATGAATCTAAACAGTTTAACTTTATTGAGACCTTTATGATTACTCTTTTATATTTACTTTTCACTCTCATGGATTTAACACATCTATAGAGATGACTGTTAAATCTAAATATCTACTCCTAATTTCCTGAAATCCAGGCTTGCATATTTACTTTACAATTTTACCTCTCTACTTGGAAGTACCTTGAACTCAACATGTCCAAAGTGTCTCTCTCTCTCTCTCTTTGTCTCTGTCTCTGTCTCTCCTTCTTACTCCCCCCACAATGTTACCCCAATGTTATAACACCAATGCAATATTCACAGTGCCTATGGAAGCTATGAATATACTGGTGTAGTTGTGAATCACAAAATGTAACAGGCTCTCCACATGAAGGACAGAATCAAAGCATGTATTCAAATACCAGAAAGCCAAATCCCCAAACCAGAAAGACAAATTTATCATAATGACCACGAAGTTGGTACACATAGCCAATGCAGTGAACACTAACATTCCCTAGCCTTCCCAAACCTTCCCTATGTCAGGCCTTCAAAACAAAACAGGCTTCCTTAAGCAAGAATGCCCCTCTCTCACTCATGCTAGCTGCTCAGCCTCCATGCTGCTTGCTACCAGCAGTTCTGGCACTCTCTCAGCTTGTGCTCAGCTTTTTATCTGGTCATTAGCTCCTCCCTGTTCCTGTCTTTGGCAAGTCCCTGGCACTGTGGAATTCACAAGTTCTGTTTCTTAACAAAGACCTGATATAATCACGGGCAAGGCTCAACTGAAACAAGGTGTTAAGTACTTTTTTGCTTGCCATTACAAGGGTCTGGGAAGAGTTTCAAATCCCCATCACCATTACATTCAGCCCCAAGATCTTTCATGTCCCTTACATAGGTCAATGGGAGTTTAGGGGAGACTGGTGTCGACAGAACTTTCCAGAAATAGAACAATGATAGCACACAATAAACACAGAAAACAATATTTTAGGCTGGGGCTTGAGCACAAGCTCCACATAATTTCCCCTCAAATAAATGGGACCCCAAAATCTTGGGGTAAGAGGTTAAGGTCTCTTTTTCCATGGCTACTTGCTGCTGAAATTGGACATACAGCTGTCCTTGTCCCTAGAGGTCCCATTTGAGAGGTCAATTCTTTAGCCAGCTTTCAGAGTGTGGTTGATGCCAGGTCCAGGGGTGACATATCGCAGTTGTGGACAGGGGGTGATATCTAGCTTAAGCAATCAGGTATCTACAGATGGAGAGTACCAAGCCTGCAGGAAACAAATCTAGCAAACAAGGTGAACAGACAAAAGCTGAGAAGAAACAAGGAGACAATAACCAGAAACAGGGTAGACACAGGGTCAGCCATGCTTCTGGAGTACATGAGCCCACTATTGTAGCCTTACTCACAGTAGACTATACGAGTTTAGGATACAATTCTGTAATCATCTTTTCTTGAATAAACAATAGTTACAGTGTTATCCTTCCCATGTACTATAATCTCCACAGCAAGTCCCTCACACTGTGGGATTCACAAGTTCTGTTTCTTAACAAAGACCTGATATAATCATGGGCGAGGCTCAACTGAAACAAGGTGCGAAGTACTTGTTTGCTTGCCATTACAAGGGGCAGAGAATATCTTCAAATCCCCATTACCTTTATAAATGTCACCCTTTCTGTGATTGTATCATAGATTTTAAGCTAGAGGAGTTTTAGAGGTCATTGATTCAAATTCTCTCATTTTAGAGTTGAGAAAACTTAGTTACAGAAAAGTTAAGGGAATTGCTCAGGGTGACACAGCTAATAGGTATATGAGGTAAGATTTGAACCCACTTCTTTTTTACTCTAATTCCACAACCCTATTCACCACACCAGTCTGTTTCTTTCTTTCCTACCTTTCCAGAAATTCAGGTTTATTAATTTTGAGTCATCTCTGACTCCTCTCTACTTTACCTCTTTATAAGATTCTAAACCAGGGATGGAGAACCTATAGCCTTGAGGCCATGTGTGGTCCTTTAGGTCCTCAAGGGTGGCTCTTTGTCCAAATCAAAACTTCACAGAACAAATCCCAGATTCCCCACGCCTGTAATCTAAGCCTTCTCAATTCTCTCTGAAATATTTCTAAAATCAATTCCTTCTCTGCATCTGCTATTTTCACTTAGGTCTTTTTTCTTTTTTTTTTTGAGGCAATTGGGGTTAAGTGCCCAGGGTCACATAGCTAGTAAGTTTCTGAGGATGAATTTGAACTCAGGTCCTTTTGACTCCAGGGCCAGTGCTCTATCTGTTGCATCACTCTTTAGTTTAGGTCTTAATCACCTCTTGTCTAGATTATTGCAATAGCTTCCTAACTCTGTCACTGTTTTCTCTCCTCTACAACAAAATCTTTGACATAGCTGCCAAAATAATGCTCCTTCCTTGACTGAAAACCTTCAGCAACTAGCTGTTGCGTCTAGTATAAAATTCAAATTCCTTAGCATAACATTTAAGACCCTCTACCTTCACAGATTTATTTTACATTATTCCCTTTCATTCATTTTTATATTCCAGCCAAACTGCTCTACTAGCTATTTCAACCTAGAACTTCTAATGTGGGGACAAGTTCTCCTGATTGGTGACTGCCCCTCCCAGAACCTGATTTCAGGAAAGGCCTTCATTTCTTTCCTTCCTCTCTAGTCACTTCTGTCTGCTTCCTACAGTTTCTTCACCAGCTGCCTTACCTACTCTTCCTTCCTCTTTACCTCCTCCATATCCTATAGAGAGGTGCTCACAAAAATCCTGGGAATTTAGCTACTGTGATCAAGACAATGATCCCAGATAATTCTAAAGGATCCATAATAAAAATGTTATCTACCTCTAGAGAGAAAACTGATGAACTCTGAGTACGGATTGAAAAATATTTTTTTTCACTCATTTTCCTTGCTTTTCTGCAACACAGCCATAATGGAAGCATGTTCTTCATTACTTTACATGTATATTTGGTATTTTGTTGAGTGCTTTCTCAATGTGTTGAGAAGAGTCAGAAGAGAGAGAAGTTGGAACTAAAAAAGCAAGTTAAATATAAATCAATAAAAATTAAAAGAAAAAGAAACTTTCAAAAATAGTCTCAGGCAAGGATTCTATTAGAAGATTGAACCTAGTAATTATAAAAACACCATGATAGGCTCCCCTTAAGGAAGGCTGTAGTTTATAGAATCTATGTATGGGAACCACTGTTATAAGACTAGGCCTGGTAGTTTTGAGGCCATCATGACAGTCTCCTCTTAAGGGGGGCTGTATGTTTATAGAACATACTTGTGGAAAAATACTGACAATAATTTTTTTTTTGAAAATTAATAGTATTGTGTCCCCCGAATAACGCTTTTCTACTGCCAGCTTATTTTTTCTCTCTGGCAATGATCCTCCTGTCTCCTCTTCCCCCACCCCCACCCCCACCCCAGCCCCTGCCAGGTAACTTTTTGCTCCGATCCCTGATATGCATTTAGCCTGTGAGGTAAGCCAAAATTAGCATAAGAATCTCATTCTCAGAGGGGTGCTGTGGAATAGCCTATCCCCTCTCCTTCATCCAGAGCATACTGTCCGGCTGGAGCACCCCCTTCATGTTGAATGGACCTGTGTTTCTGTGCTTTCCAACGTAGTGCTCTACATACTCTATGTTAGTGTGTTAACTGTGCTTTACAATGCTCTTAAGTTAGTGTGTATGCCTGAGTTGTGTGCTGTATCTCCTTTTCCTCTCTTCCCTTCCCACTCTTCCCCATTGCTTGCAATAAAATTTTGCATTGAACCGACTCCCATTGTTTTACATGTTATTCTCAACTCTAGAACTCACTAAGCGATTGTTTTCCATTAACATCACAGGCTGGCTGGGTCTTCCCTTAGATATAAACTCTGTACCCCATCAAAGACAACTTATCAACAGATGTTCCTACACTAGGGAAATATGACACCCATTTGTGAAAAGCAATAGTAAATAGGGGAACCCTATGTCCTCCCAGGAGAGACTCTTATGCCAAAGGCCTATCATAGAACAGACTTACTGCCCAATGAGCTAATCAAGTTGATTGGCAAACTCTTTGCATTACCTCTTCCCGCCTTATACTTTTTCCCATAATCACTGATTGAACTCTTTTATTTATCTATCCATACTGGTTATTTTGGATCTGAATTACTGACATGTCCCCACCTTGGGGGAAATGATTCCCAAACATCCTAACTTCCTCTCAGTTTGGATAGGGAGTACATAATTGCTCTTGTGATTTTAGTAATTAACTTGGGGCCAGAATTTCTGGATTGAAACTTTAACTACCTACCAATAGACTGATGCCAAGTGATGACTTGTCTTCAGACTATTCTCACTGTGTATACAGCCAGAATCTTTGGCAGGACATTAAAGAGCTAAGACCCATTATTTTTACAAAGGAATGCTGACTACTGTGAACCATCTGATTTTTTTCCCAGCCATCACAGGAAAAGGTGCTTCAGCATAACAATGTTAATGATATCAGTTCTTCATGCTCATTTCCAATAGGTTTTTATTTACCTGTAATTTGAGATCTATGAACTGGGGAAAAATTGTAGGACTTATAATATCATAGATTTAGAAATGGAAAAGGCCATAGAGGGAAAGAAAGGAATAACTGATTTTAAAATACCTCCTATGTGTTAGGCGCTGTGCAAAATACTTTATGGAATCTTTCCAAACTGTTAATTCTATAGATGAAGAAACTGAGGCCCAGAGAGTCAAAGTGAGTTGGCCAGGGTATTGGAGCTAATAATCATTTGAATAATGATTCAACCCAGGTCCTCCAAGATAAGCACTTTAAGCACTAAACCATATTGACCCATCTTGAAGTGAGCAGAATCAGGAGAACAGTGTGTGCTGTAGTAGCAACATTGTGTGATGATCAACTATGATTGACTTAGTAATTCTCTGCAATACAATTATCCAAGACCATTGCAAAAGACTCATGACTAAAAATGCTATGCATACCCTGAGAAACAACTATGGAGTCTGAATGCAGATTGAAACATACTACTTTCATTTTTTTTCTTTTATGGCTTTTCCCTTTTATTCTATTTTATTTTTCACAATGTGACTAATTATTAATTAATTGATATGTTTAACATGATTGCAGATGTATAACCTATATCAGATTGCTTATTGTCTTGGGGAGAGGGAATGGGAAGGAAACAAAAAAATTTGGAAGTCAAAATCTTATTAAAATGAACGTTAAAAACTTTTTTACATGTAATTGGAAAAATAAAATACTATTTACTAAAAAAAGTGGCTTGTAAAGCTACTGATTTGGAATAAATTTAACCCATTCAATTGAATACAGTCTTACTTTCAGAATTGTGAAGGGAGAAGAGGAAGACTAAAGGTTTCCTGTCCAATTCTACGTTATTTAAGAGATGGCAGAGGAATGCAATTCTCAAGGCATTTACTTTCCCTTCAGGGCTCTCATCAGAATCAGAGATTATAGGGATTAAATTTGTTCAGTTTGATTCCAGAGGACAGAATAAAGAACAACAGGTCAAAGGCACAAAGGAAAAATGAATATCGAGAAACAGAACTTCCTAACCCTTGAAGCTACCCAAAGGTTGAAAGAACCACTGTAGAGGTGAAGGACTCCCTCTCATTGTAAGTGTTCAAAGACTGGATGATCACTTGTCTGATAAATTTAAGGGGAAACTCTTTTATATATGTAAATGGTACTATGATCAATGAAGCCCCTTCCAACTCTGGAATTTTTCATTCATTGATTCCTAGCAGAGATCACAACAAAAAGGATTTCAGAGCCATTCCTGGAGAGGCTCTCCCTTCTAACTTATGCCTCTTCCAGCTATTACCTTAATTCTTTTGTTCTTGAATGTGTGTGTGTCTCTGGATGATCATAAAGGAATGTCATGAGAAAAGCCTCATCACTGGTACTTACAGCATCTCTCTGTGACCAGACCTGGGGTAGATCCTAAACAGTAGCCCCTCCTTAATGAAAAAGAAAATATAGGGAAACATTAAATTGATCAATTTCTCAGTTGTGGAGGCTGTTTCCAGATGAGAAAGTGAAACACCCAAGGTTTTATTATTTTATTCTAGGATGTATTGTATGGGATTGAGATGGCTTCTTTCCTCAAGTAGAACCTGGGGAAATCAGGATCTAGAGGGTGAATAAACCAACTCAGTATACAGTGAGACATTAAGAATGGGAGTTGAGAAGAATTCATTGTGAAACAGTCTGAGTAAACACACCCCATCTCTGCAAAGAAGCTACAGAGACAGGAAATTGTCAACGACACAGTCAACACTCTTATGCCCTCTCTCTTCCCCAGCACAGGTTAATACCTGACTGAGAAACAGCATACTTTTCAAATCACTTCCCTTTGTACAGTCATATTCATTGAAGTAGAGAAAAACTTCACTCAAATGCATATTCATTTATCCATTTATTGATTTTACTATATTTTCATTTATTTAGTTAAATATTTCCCAATTACATTTAAAAATAGCATTCATATTTTTAAAAATTAAATTCCAAATGATCTACCTTCTTCCTGCCTCTCCTTCACACTTCAGAAGACAAGCAATATGATATTGATTATACATGTGAAGTCATGCAAAACATATTTTCAAATTAGCCATGTTGCAAAAGAAAATACACAGAAAAATTAAGAAAAATAAAATGAAAGTGTATTTAAATGTATAAAATGAAAGAAAGAAGTATTTAAATGCATGTTTAGAGAAACCTAGCAAGTTATAGATTTTTGAATATGCTATTTTATAATTTTCCAATGTTAATAGTTTTTAAACTTCAGTGAGCAAAGCATTTTTTAAAATGAATGGAAATGACACCAAATAGTTGAGCATAAAAGGATACTTTTAAAATGCCTTGAGGATAGTTGTGGAAAGAACACACAGAGACTTTGGGGTCTTGAGACCTCGGTTAATAATCTGGTTCTGCTATTTATTAGTGAAATGATCACAGACTAATCATTCTCTCTCTGCCTTAGTTTTCTCAGTATTCAAATTATGAAATGGATCTGTAATGTCATGTATTGTAGAATTGACTTGATTATGATTGCTATATTAATTGGAATACTCATATATTCATAAAAGCATAGGGATTCACTTGCCTAGGATCTGATTATTTGTAAAAGTGTGTCTAAGTAGTTTATGTCCTGAATATAAATATATTTTGACCTCAACCCTCTAAATCTTTATTCAAATATGTCTGAAGTCCTAGATAGTTCCTGAGTTAGATGTTACATATGATGGGTAAGAATCCAGGACAAGGACAAACTAGGATCCTGAAGCTATGTACTCCTGACATTCTCTCTGCCTTTGTTCATATCTTCAGTCTGTCTTTCTGTTTCTGTCTCTCTTCTCTATCTCCCTCTGCCTCTCTCTACACATATATCTCATACATATTTATATAAAGTGAATATAAGTGTATATTCACACACATGCATACATATGTGAATATATATGTATAGACATGTAGTTGTGCATATATGTATATGTATATAGATGTATATGTGCATATACATACACATATAGGTATGTGCATATATATACATATATACACATGCATGGATATAGATCCATATATACATATACAGGCATATACACACAAACATACATGCATACACATATACACAATACATGATATATACACACGTACACAAAGCACATTGTATGTTCATGTGTTGTATGTACTTATGTGCATATATGTACATATACACAGTAAACATATACATACACCATGCATATCTGAATATATACATATATGTATGCACATACAGACATGCACGTGTATACATATATCCACACATATATACACTCACATATACATATGTATATAGTTATCTAGCAAATAGACTATAGCTATATATCTATATCTATCTCTATTT
>CM053584.1:239781836-239799239 GCA_028627135.1 Pseudochirops cupreus | reverse complement strand
ATTGTATATGCATGTGTATATATATGAATATGTATATGTATGTGTGTATGCATGTGTATATGTATACACATATGCATGTGTATATGTATATGAATATATATGTATATGTGTATGCATGTGTATACATATACGTATATGTATATGAACATGTATATGTAAACGTATCATAACTCAAACCCAGAACCCCAGGGGGACCTGTCCTTAAGTCTTAACCTCTGATGACTCTGACTCTGGGCAAGGCACTTAGCTTCTTGGTCCTCTGGAAATCTCTCTAAGGCTGTAAATTGCAGAGTTTTGCTTATCTCTATTGGTAAAGGAATTGTCTTCAACCAGAAACTCCTTATACCAATGAATTGACAAGTCTAATTCCTATACGTATCCCCTGCCCCACCCCTTACTCACAGACACACATATTTGTATACGTATAGGTATGTATATTGCTTGCTATGTATCCTCTAACCTCACTATGACTTTTTTATTATGGATATGTTCTGATAACAATACATTGACAAATTAAATGGGTATGAATATTTCCTCTCTTCTTTAAATGATTAATTATACTAGATCAATAATATTTCTGGAATTTTCCCATATCAGTTATTTCTTCTATTTGAGAATATATATTCATCTCTTTTCCCTGGCACATTTCATGCTATAAAGCACTCTATTCTCAAGAATCCGTCTGTCTTTGGCTTGTCTGATGGCCTTATCACAGGTTTTCTTTTCCTCTCTTGCTGTGTTCCATGCTCTGCCATGCTCTGCCAGCTCTTTTGTTGATATTCCAAATTCCAAATGATCTCATTCTAATAATGTGGAAGCCAGAGATCTTCAGGAAGTTTGGAAAGAGCCTTTCCTTCCTTTGTCTACTTTTTAAAAAAATCTAGAACTGTGACTTCATTGGTATAGGGAATTACCAGAAGAGGAAAATCTCTCTACCAATGAAGGTCAATAGCTTCTCTGCAACTTGTAGTCTTGGAGAAGTGCCTAGAGCCCTGAGACGCCAAATGAATGTTAAAGGTCGTATACTTAGACTCAGCTCTTACTGATTCTCATATTGATTCTCTTTTCTTATGCCAAACTGGCTCTCTGTCTACTTAGAAACAATTCAAATTTCTCTTTCAATAAAAAATATCATCACTATCTTAGCTTTATTCATTTTTTTTTCACAAAAGTTGAAAAAAAAGAATTATTACCATTACTTCTCCTCCTTCCCTCACTTCCCCATTTATTTCTTGTTTACTTACATGTTTCTAGTTTGGCTTATAAACTGTGGTATCTGATAACATGGAAGTAATTCTCTGTATTTAGTTAAACTCTGACCTTTATCACTTAAGGGTGCTCCTGAATAAATCTGCTAACCTTGCTGGTTGCAAACTTTACAAAGTTGTGACGGAGCTGGCATTAGATTAATTTATGAAGATAAAATTCATTTTTGATAAATCTGTGGAGCACCAGTAAAATAATTTTCTCTGACTTAGCTTGTTAAAAAGAACATTGTGTTCAAAGGAATGAGAACTAAGTTCAAATTCCAGGTTTCAGTTCTGTTATATTGGTATTGAGGCTCTGGGCAAGTCATTTAATATCTTGAAGTCATTTTCCGCATTGGTATTAAGGCAGGCATTATACATCAGCAGGGTTGCTCCTCCTTCTTGAAGCTGATGGGGTTTATAGACCTCCCCCCAAAAGAAAAAACCCTCAGTCCTTGAACTTACTCACAAATTTCAGGAATGTGACAGGGAAAACAGGTGAATATATATTCTCAAATAGAAGAAATAACTGATATGGGAAAATTCCAGAAATATTACTGATCTAGTATAATTGATCATTTAAAGAAGAGAGGAAATATTCATACCCATTTAATTTGTCAATGTATTGTTATCAGAACATATACATAATAAAAAAAAAGTCATAGTGAGGATAGAGGATATATAGTAAACAACCTGGTATCAGTCAATAATCCCTTCAACTGTCCTTTCATTGCAGCCCAAGCCACCTCAGCCCTTCATTCTCTGTTCCTTCCAGACAATCCCAGGCTACATGCCACTCCTAGATCACATCCAGATCTTCCCACAATCTTTCTGTATAAAAATATCAGCCCCATCCTCATCAAAGCTTCAGATTCTTAAAATCTGGCCCACTTGTATTGGCATCATAAATAGTGCAGACTCATTAGGAGTCTGGTCTGCTTCTATGGGTTTTACAATAAACTCTTTCCTTGGACTGAAAGAAAGCTTGAGTGGTTGAATTCTTTTCAGGCAGAGCCCTGCCGTATACCCTTGCATTTCAGGGTTCCCAGCACCCCTAGACCACCACAGAACCATCTGGACCTCAGAACAGCTTTTGGTTCTGTCTTTCCCTACTACCTTTAGAGAATTTCAGAAAAGTTTAGAAAAATCCCAGTATGGCCCTGGTCAACTCCTGAGGAGGATGGGAAGCGGATAGGTGAATGAAAAGGTGGTGCAAGAGGTTTTACAAGACCTAAATAGACACAGGAAGAAAACATTGTTTCAGGGAAGGAAACTTGTTTGGAGCTGGGGCAAGAAGCACATACCAGGCAGGTGGCTAACACATATTTATGAAGCACTTACTGTGTACCAGGCACATGGAGCAACTAGGTGGCAGAGTGGATAGAGTGCCAGGCCTGGAGTTAGGAAGACTCATCTTCATGAGTTCAAATCTGGCCACAGACACTTACTAGCAGTGTGATCCTGGCCAAGTCACTTAACCCTGTTTGCTTCAGTTCCTCTTTTGTAAAATGAACTGGAGAAAGAACTGGCAAATCACCTTAGAATCTTTGTAAAAGGAACAAGCAAAGTCCTCCCCACTCCCCAGAAAACACCCAAATGGAGTCAGACATGATTGAAAAACAAATGAATAACAGATGTGCTAGTCACTGTGTTAAGTTCTGGTACTACCAAAGGTGGGGGGAGAGGGAGAGAGGGAGAGAGACAGACAGACAGAGACAGAGACACACACACACACAGAGACAGAGACAGAGAGAGAGACAGACAGACAGAGACAGAGAGACAGAGAGAGAGAGAAAGACAGAGACAGAGAGACAGAGAGACAGAGAGAGAGAGAAAGACAGAGACAGAGAGACAGAGAGAGACAGAGAGAGAGAGAGAGAGAGAGAGAGAGAGAGAGAGAGAGAAACAGAGAGACAGAGAGAGACAGAGACAGAGAGAGACGGAGACAGACAGAGACAGAGAGAGACAGAGACAGAGAGAGACAGAGAGAGACAGACAGACAGAGAAAGAGGGGGAGAGAGAGAGACAGAGAAAGACAGAGAGAGAATAAGAGAGATGGAAATAGTCCCTGACCTTTAGGAATTCACATTCTAAGGGCATAGACAGGCACAAACAACTCTGTATACATGCAAAAACTTACCTCTTTTATTTATCACTACTGTCACTGTCTATATACAGGTGCAACTCCAGGTACCCATCTCCTGATTATGCGGACGATCAGTGAAAATGGACCCCTTAAAGGGACTGGCTAGGCAATAATAGACTCAGACATAGGCAGGACATAAAATGAAGGAAAGTCATTCCTATACTGACATTCCTTTTTGCCTAGTTAAGGGAATGGATGGTGAATGAAGCACTCCTCTGGAGGTGCCCATGGATTGACTATCCTGTTTCTCCTGTGTGGTCTTCCTACACATGGACTCGTGGCTCCTTTCCCCAATTTGACAACCTGTCACTTTGTCTGTATCAATAGCAATGTCCTATTTGCTCTGCCTCATTTATAGCTCTGCCTAATCTAAAGGAGTGACTGTAGTGATCAGATTTTCTAGTCAGATTTTAGGTCTTCAGGTCCCTGGGAAAACAATTTTTCCTTAAAGGGGGCTTTCTTGGTCAAATCACATTCTATAGGCATAATAGTTACCTACTTTATTCATAGGGCTGACCTTGGAGCATGTCATGGAAAATAGGAATTCAAGAAGAAAATAAAGGGCCTAGTTGGAGCAAAACTCAAATTGACTGCTCCTAGTCCAAATAATTCAATCAAATTTACCAATTTCTGCTCTTAGTTGCTAGCTAAATAAAATCTCTCCCTTCTTGCTATCGACGCTCTTCAAATATTTATAGCCCATTACCAAGGCCCAGTGTCTAAATTATTGCTAAGTCAAGACCTAAGTGGTGAGCTCCCTTAATCTGTGATTATAAATCAATTTCTATTTACCTCTAATTACTTTTTCCATTCTCATGTGAATCCCTTGGTGACACCAAGGTTTCCCAAATTGAGTACAGCCTCCTGGACTTGTGCTAAGGGTGACGATTCTGTTGCTGCACTGTACTATGTTGGCTCTCCATGTTGGTCCCAGAATAGCATTGGCCTTTGGGTCACTGTCATAGCTCATGGCAAATGTGTTTAGTTAGCTGTCCAAGATCACCTTCAGGTTTCTTTCACATCAGTGTTTCTCTGGACTCTCCTGACTTTGCAAAACTTGTTTTTCAAATTTCTTTGCCCATCCCATCTCTACCTAAATAAACATTTGTCTCTTTTAATTTCCAAATCCCCCAAACTTTGATCAACTGAGCTCTTCCTTAATTTCTATTTTCTGGAGGTCCTTTGCCAAGTTTTCCCCCTTTGTAAGATTATTTTGCTTCTCTTAATTTAGTGTTATGAGATCACTGATGAAAACGTTCATAAAATTAAAGTTAATATTTAAGACCTACATTAATTTCCACATGTATGGTTGATAACATTTTGCTTGCCTTCTCAGTGGATGGGAAAAAGAGAGGAGGGAGGGAATTTAGAACCAAACTTTTAAAAAGAGAATGCTGAAAATAATTTAGAAAGACCTAATTGCTACTTCAAGGAATCATAGGATCATAAATCTAGAGATGGGGGGGACCTCAGAGGCTTTCTCGACCGATCCTTTCATTTTATGGCTGACAAAGCGAAGATCCAAGCAATTTCATTGACTTGCTTAAGGTCACACAGCTAGTAAACATAAGAGTAGGGATTTGAACCCATGTCATGCCTCCCAAATCTACACTTTTCCCACTGGACTTAAGGTTATTTTATTGATAAATAAACTATTGCATGGAGCAATAGAGCTTTCCCAGTTAATTAACTGCCTTTTCATTGTCTGCACCTGGACCTAGCCTAGATCACCACTCCTTAATTCCATCTAGACCCCTTCTCTGTACCCCAGTCTCTCTAGACCCCAGTCTTCAGCATAAAAGATCCATTTTGCCAAAACTCTACTAACATTTCTTGGTTAGATTTCAGGCTTAAAGACCCCCTCCATGCAGGATGCTTTGCAGTGTCATTTATTCCCTCAGAAATCTTCATTAACCTCCTGCCACTTCCCCTCAGATTCTGTTTTGGATCTCAAAGCCCTTTCTCAGACCTTTAAGAAAAAAAGGCCTGACTGAAAAAGGGCTTTGAGACCCAAAACAGAATCCAATGAGAAATGCATTGATTGACCGATCAATTGATTGGTCCCCACCCAAGCACCACTTAATGGTTATTTTTGCTGCCTCAGTGGCTCAGAGTGAATGTAAAAAGTAATTGTTTCTCTTTTGACCAGAAACCCTGAGGGTCTTCCCCTCCCTAATCATTGAATGGGTGTTGCCTCAGTCAAAGTGAGAACTCCAAAGACCTTAGCTTAAAAAGGTAAAGGTCTTCCACTGCATCCTGGGCCTTCTGTGGGTTGTTCTGATCTATATCTCACCTTTGGACCCAGATAGCTCTGGAAGAGAAAGTGGGGCTGGTGACTTTGCATAGTATTCCCTCACTTAAATCCAATTCACTTGCAAGTCATGGCATCATCTTTCTGTTATCATGGTCTTTGAGAATGAAGAACAAATCACACACACAGCAGTCAGACCTATAGACTGAATAACAAGCTGTTGGGGGCAGGGCATCAAGTACCCGTTCTGGGAGCAACAAACTTGAGCAAGTCATCACTATTGAGGTTTAGGGATGCTGGGACCTCAAAATAGCCATTCAGGTCCCTCCTTGAATGAATTCAACCCAAGTCTTCTTTCAGCCAAAGACAAGACTTATTAGAACATTGATGGGGGTGGGCAAGATTTTAAGAATCTGCCATGTTTGAGACACTTTTATTGACAAGCAGGCCAGATTGAATCTGAGCATTGGACAGATTCTTGAAGAATCTGAGCACTTTAATGGAGGCAAGATGGATCTTTTATACTGAGGACTGGGGGAACAGAGAAGGGGTCTAGATGGAATTAAGGAGTGGTGATCTAGGCTAGGTCCAGGTGCAGACAGTGAAAGGGTGCTAATTAACCAGGAAAGGTCTATTGCTCCATGCAAATACCAGGGACCAGGGTCACATGGGAAAGTCCAGGGTTTTTCCTTTTCAGGGTCCAAATCCCAAAGACATGATCCTTTCCTTTTAGGGGTTCAGATTCCATCCCCATCAATCACCTCTGAGTCTGTTTCCTCATTTGTAAAATGAAGGGACTTGACCTGATGATCTCAAAGGTCCCTTCTAGCTCTACCATTCCTTTCCTCATTTTTATTCCTGTTTTTCCTTACCTTAAGGAGATTATATTCTACTTTTATTTCTACTTTGGAGATATACCATGTATGCAGATAAGTATTGCAAATACAAAATGACTGGAGGAGGGAGAGAACATTGGGGGAATGAGCAAAGACTACCTGGAGGAGGAGGCATTTGAACTGTTTCGAAGGATTCTGAGGGATGAGTAAATAGTGAATTTTAGGGATGGGGAATCCCTAATGAAAGTAAATGGGAACAGATAATGGAACTTCTTTTCCCAGTTTGACAAGAATACAGAACATGTGAAAGGGAGTAATATTAAATATTTGTAACTTAACAAGCACTTATTAAATGTCTACTATGGGCAAGGGAAATGTGGATGGGACCCAGATTGCAGAGGCTTTTGTTTTTTATTTTGGAGAGAGGATTTAATAGTGTAGTATACATTGTCTCTATTCTCAGTGTTTTTCTCTGGATTTCATCAGCCAAGCAAAAGTGAGAAATGTGGGGGAAAGTTCCATCCTTATGGCAGGGTCTGCATTTATTTTAGAACTCTCAGTTTAGAAGCTGTGCAGAACACAGATTGAAGAGGAGAGAGACTGCACCTGGGAAACTAATGTGGATCTTTAATTTCCCTTTAAGTTTTGTAATTCTGTGATCTTTGGGAAGGGGAGGAAGAATAGACACATAACAGGCCTACATAAATTGTTTTATCATTATTGTTTAGTCATTTCACTTGTGTCTGACTCTTCATGGTCACTTTTGGGGTTTTCCTGGCAAAGATAATGGAGTGGTTCACCATTTTCTTCTATAGCTCATTTTACGGATAGGAAACTGAGGCAACCAAGGTGCTAGTAAGTGTCTGAGGACAGATTTCTAATTCAGGAAGATGAGTCTTCTTGACTCCAGGCCCAGTACCATATATGAACCACTTACCTGGCTTTATGTAAATATGAATTTATTATAAAGCTAGTTAAAAATAACATTTTAGGGAAAGGTCATCAAAACAAGAGTGCAGTCTAGCACTACAGTTGTAAGTAACACATTTTCTTTGAAAGTAACATGGAAGTTCATTCATAATCATATATAGAATTTTTCATATATTATTAATGAATTGACATTTGAAGGCCTTAAAGGAATGCAAAAACAGTGGCTTACATTTAATACCAAGGTATGGTTTTCATGTATCCACTAGAGGGCATCCATATTATTTAAAGTTACAATACACTTAAGTGTTATAAACATCTTGTTGCCATAGAATAGAATGCGATACAATCTTAGGGCTGGAAGTGACCTTCAAAAAAACCCATTTGTTCAATTCCCTTATTCCTTATTAGCTCAAGACAAAATACTTCATTCTAGAGCCCTGATTGAGTAAATCAGGGTTTGGTTGAGAGTTGGGAGTTTCATTGTTTAATCCTAGTTTTGTCATTTGAACTCTAAGCGAGCCAGGATTTGTAGGTGAAAAGAATCTTCGCAATGCTCTTAGTCTTTTATTTTTATAGTATTAACAACAGCTAGAATTTATGCAGCACTTTCAAGTTTGCGAACTACTTTACAAATATATTTTTTGTCCTCACAACAACCCTGAGCAGTTGATGCTTTTACTATTCTAATTTTACATCTAAGTACATGAGAGACAGAAGGATTAAGTGACACATCTAAGGTCAAAAGGCTAATAAGTGTCTGAGGCAGGATTTGAATTCAGGTCTTAATGACTCCATGTCCAACCTTTTACCTAACTGAGAACACTGAATCTCAGACAAGTTAAGTCACAGAACTGGGATGCAAACTCAGGCTCTTTGACTCCAAAACTATTATTTCTATTACATCATCATTTCTTCTCTGTGTCCCAGGATCTCTAGATGTAAATGGAGACTGTAATATCTCTCTTTTCGCCCTCTATATCATTCACTTTTGAATTAAGAAGATCTAAGGTCAGAACCTGCTTCAGATACTTATTAGCAACAGGAATCCCACAAGTCACTTAGTCTCTATCAATCAGTCTTAGTTTTCCCATCTGTAAAATTCAGATAAGAGCATCTAACTCACAGATTTGTTGCAAGGGCCAAATGAGAATGGCAAAAAACCAACCAACCAAAACAAAACCAAACCAAACAAAAAACCTTTGCAAATTCTAAAAGTGTGAGCTATTATTCTATATAATTTTATAGATAAGGAAACTGAAACCTGAAGAAGTTAAATGACTTGGTCAGGGTTACACAATTAATATATGGTAGACCTTGGATTTGATTCTTTTAGATTTTTATCTAGGAAACTTTTCACTATTACCACTTAAAATTTCTACCCAATTTAGCTACTATTCTCATTTCTTTCCTTCCCTTTACAGCAAAACCCTTGGAAAAGTTGCCAATACTCAATATCTCTATTTTCTTAGCAACAGTTCTATCCTTAATTCCTTGGCAATCTAACTTCTATCCTCATTGATTCTATTCAAGTTGTCAACAACTTTGAATTTCCAGATCCAATAACTATTTTGGGTTTTGTTTCCATTTGGTCTTTATCTTTCTTGAGTGTTAGCTTTTGACACTGTTTGCAACTATTGACTTCTTTGTTTCCAAGATACCACACTTTCCTGGTTTTTCCTTCTCTTCTCTAACTGTCCTTTCTCTTATTCCCCATCTTCTGCCTGACCCTTAACTTAAATGTTCTCTTAGGTTCTCTCCTGAGCCCTCTTCTTTTTTGTCACTCTCTTCACTGGTATTTGTGTTCCCCAACTTCTTAACATGGTTTCAACTGTCATTTCTGTGAAGATACTAACCCTGACCTTTTTCTTGATTTCAAAACCCTGTAATTTCCTACAGGGCATCTATATCTGTCTGAACATCCCTCTAACACAGTGGTTCTCAACTTTCCTAATGCCGCGACCCTTTAATACTCGTATGTGGGCATATCTGCATGTGGGCAGACCCGCTTGGAAACGGATAGAGGAGCAGTGTCTTGGTTCCTAAGACTATCAGAAATATGTGTTTTCTGATGGTCTTAGGCAACCCCATTCGACTCCCAAAGGGGTCGCGACCCACAGGTTGAGAACCGCTGCTAACACCTAAAAGGTGGCATATGCCAAACAAACTCCCCCAGCCCTTTAATTGTATAGATTACAGCCTATAAGAAAAATGATTTCTTTTGCAGGATGCCTTTCCTGTTCCACAAGCATCTAATACCTATCTAATACTTTCCTCTACTCTGTATATATCCTATATGCACCTAGTTATTTATATGTTGTCTCGCTAGTAGAATATCAGTTCTTTGAAGACAGAGACTGTTTTTGCCTTTCTTTATATTCCCAGCATTTAGAAAAGTATCCACCACCTACCAAGTATTTAATATGTCCTTGTTGATAGGCTGATAATTTTAAAGGCCACATACTTAATGGAAGACTGGAACTCAGGTGTCCCAACTGTCCAGTGTGTTTTTCACTACATTATCTTTTTACTACTCTGTCCTCCATTCTCCTGTCCCCTACAGTTAGAGTGACTATATTTTCTGAATTAAAAATTAAAACACAGTTCTAGTGCCATCAGGGTATATCTCAGGGAAAGCCATTTTCTAAAAGAGAAGATTGGAAGGAAGAGGTAATTGGTGAAGATGGGAAATAGGGCTGCAGCAAAGAAAACTGAGGCACAAATTGGAATAATGAAAAGTGGGCTCATAAAAATAAAGATTCAGGCTACATCTGGAATTGGAGGCAGAAAAAAGGAGTGACATGTTCAGCTGCATTGTCATGACCCAGAGGCCTGGGGAAATAGGCCAGTGGATGTCCTGAAAATATTGTGAAATTCTTTGGCCCAAAGTGAATATTTTTTAGTATTTAATTGCAGCTTTTTGCATTCACTTTAGGGCTCTACCATTCCTCAGTGGAACTGTCTATCTATCTAGCAATGCCATTCTCAGACGCAGATACAGAATAGCCTTCCTTGAGTTGTTCTCTACAGCTGCAGATCCTTCCTTTGAAAGATCACAGTCATTTTGTTTTCAACTTTGTAGGAATTTTCTCAGCAAACTCATGAAACAATCATTTTTGAATGAATCTTCTCATGGATCCAGCTGTGGCTCCTAATAAGTTAGATATGTTTTCTATCCTTCCCTTTACCCAGAGGAACCCAGTAATCTCTATGAAGAACTCTTACCTGGTCCATATCTGAAACTCTTACTTGTAAGCCCCCAACATCACTGAATCTAGGCTGTTAGGTTCACCCAATAAGTGTCAATATAGTTGTATCTTTGGAATATGAAAGAGGGGCTCCAAGTTCTTCATCCTTATTACTTTCTACTACTTTTTCTCTCATTGTCTCATTTTGTCTTTTCTATGTGCCATTATCTCAGGCCTGATGGCTCTGATTTCTTCTCTTCTACAATGTTTTATTCATTAATGCACTACAAGTATAGAGAATGGCATTTTCCCAACACTGAATGCTTCTAGGGATAGACTTTACTGCATGAGTTACTAGGTTCTCTTCAGACTGAGATACATGTTGTCATTTCATGATGATGATATTTTAATACTTGCTCCTGCATGCAGATATGAGTTATGTCTAGCTTCCACTCCAGTTAAACTTTCCCATTCATTTCTTCTTCATTTCAATTAGGAATTCCATTCTTAGCCTGGCTTTAGTCTGAATAATGGTACACAGAGATTTAATAGTCAAGATCTGGGACAGAAACTTCTTTTTAAAAAATTCTTTTAACCCTAGAAAACTCTGATTCATTCACATTTCCCTGTAATCCATCCAGCTGGACGATAGGAATAATTCACTTTCAAAGTTAAGTGTCAGTTCAAGTTTAGTCTTGTGGAGAATTTAATTTGTGGACTCGTTCATCATCTTTATGTTTATATATGTGATCAGTGATAGACTTGGTTTCATACAAACTGCATTTTCCATTTAGATCAGTAGGGCATTGTTTTCAGACTCATTTAAAAAAACGTATTTACCTATTTGTTTATAGAGGTACTTTGTAAAAGTATCAACACAAAATTATGCCATCTAGCTGTCAGAGAGAGCAGTTTTTAAATGACTGTTTAATAACAGTGGCAATGCATTATTATGCCCTTGTCTTTCTTATCTTGTAGCTGGAGGGTGATTACTTATATTTGCAGTAAAGACATGCCATTATTTCTAAGCATAAGTAGTTTCATAATGTGGGAAATGGCCTTTTCCTGCCATGACAATGATCAGGGTATAGCTTTTCTCCCAAGATTCTCCCCACTCCCAATTCAAAGATCAACTTGTTAGTTAAGCTTCAATGAAAATGAATAGTTAACCTTCTTCTGTGTTTCCCATGGTCTGATCAAATCCTGGAAATCAAAATGTCATAGTTTTCAGAGTCTTAGAGAATTTCCAAATGTTATTTAAACAACTTTGTTAATTGCATTAATTACTGACAATTTTTATTAAGCTTTACACAGAGGATTTAATTTGATCCTCACATTTTACCCATTTTTCTCATTTTATGATCAAATCTTAAATTTCTTTATTACAATCCTATTTTTGCTCTTTCCTTTCCAAATCTCAGCCTCAATCATCTGTCTTCCATACTTCTATCTCTGATACTCTCTAGCTATGTGACCCTCAGCCAATCAATCAATCAGTAAACATATATTAAGCACCTACTCTGTGTCAGGTACAGTACAATATGACACAGCTTTTATGAACCTCATGTCCTCTTTTATAAAATGGAATAATACCAACTTGCTTTATAGAGTTGTTGTGAACACCAGATACGTTAATATGTATAAAATGCTTTGTAAATTTTAAAGTGCTTTAAAAATGCAAAACCTCCCAGGACATCATTTAAGTTTCTCTATTGTCTTTGAGAATGTTACTTTTCTTTCAGTCATCCATGTTTGCAAAGCTGGAACTACTGATGATTCCTTCTGCACATATTGTATTTAATCAGTTTCAAATTTTTATTAATTCTAACTCAGACTGATCCAGGGTTCAGTCTGGAGAGTGGAATGTCAGGGTTCTCTGTCAGGGTACCCTAACTTCACTGCAGGGGCAGCTGGTTACTTACCTCCCTGGAGTAGGCGCTAGAGCATTTTAAGAACAGAAGAGTTGTGGCTCGGAGGTGCAAGCAGAGAAAGTTTATTGAGTCCTCTCCATGGGGAAACCTTATGGCCAGATCTTAAGGCAGACTTCAAACTACCCCCAAGGCTTAAGCCTTAAATATATCCCAGATCCACATACCACACATGACAGAGCCCAGCTGAATAAAATTGTGAGAGGGGAGGTGCAATCACAAGGGCATGAAGGCCCCAGGGTATGGAGACACCAATCTGGAATGCCAAGTAACCACATGCACAAGAACCTTGAGCAATGCTCTGAACTCCATGTGACTCAGCTTGTTCCAGTGCCTTGACACTCCCTGTGCCTCAACACAACCACTTACAGCCTGGACATATTTCCTAACCCTCACAGTGGAACAAATTGAAACACTCTTAGATCACTTAGCATTTAACAAAAGAAGTTCACTTTACAATACCATGAAAAAGATAATAAGTAAAGACAGTGTTCATTCAGTGAGGTATAGATCTCCTGAACTTCAAATTTGCTAAAATGGTGTGTCTGATCAAAAGACAGTGGAAAATCCATCAAGCTTGAAGATTACTGATCATTGGTATATTGGACTTTTATTTCTTCAGTGCCTGGGAAGCTCATATCAATATTCAGAACCTTGCAATGCTGAATCAAATTAAGACTTGAAGATGGTTTTCTTGTCTTTTTAGAGAAAATAAAAATAATTATCCTTAGTCTTCCTAAGACCAGGAAATTTCTAGTCTTAATACCATAAATTCTAACCAGATTAGTAAAAGAACACCTATAATAGCCTTCTGATTAAACTCCTGGTTTTCAAACTTTCTCTTCTCCAATCTATCCCTCATATAACTATAAATTATAATTCCTGAATGACAATAAGACCATATCATTCTTCTCAAGAAGCCTATGTGGCTCCCTATTGCTTGTATAGTTTAATATGTGAAACCCTTCATAATCCACATCCTATTTATCTTTTAGTGTTGTTGTGCATAATTCCCACATATACTCCCAATTCCAACCATAATGACTTTCTTGCTATTTCTTGAGATTGGAATTCTAACTCCTGCTTCTGTACTTTTGCCATACTCTCCTCTGTGCCTGGAATGAACTTCCTCTTATAATCTCTATTTTCCTTTGAGGCTGAATTTATGTGCCAACTCCTGTCTTTTTTCTCCCTGGTTGTTAGTGCTATATTGTTTATTCATCCTCTGAAAATAACCATGTATATGCACGACTATGTAAATATTTCTTTCATCTCCTAAAATGCAAGTTCCTTGAGGACACAGATTACTTTTAATTTTGACATAAAAAAATTAATGCCCAGTATATTTCCTTGGATGTGATAGATATTTTTTCCATGCTTGTTGGATCAGATAAAGTAGTAGACACAATTTTTGATTTTTCTCATTTTACAGATGTGGAAACAGAGAGTAAGGAATTTTATGTGGCTTACCCTTTAATCACATAAATTTTATATATCAGAAGCTGGATTAAAACCCAGGTATCTTCCAATTCTAAATTCATCACTCTTTCCATTATTCTAGACACCCTCCTTGACAAACAAACAGAAAACAAACTCCAGAAAAACATTACATTAAATTATACTTCAGTAAAGAGACATACTTGAAAGAAACGGCAAAATATTGTCAGTAAGGCAAACCATGATCTGATGATGAAGTCAGCAACATATATATATATATATATATATATATATATATATATATATATATATATATATATATATATATGTACAGAGAGAGAGAGAGAGAGAGAGAGAGAGAAAGAGAGAGAGAGAGAGAGAGTGTGTGTTTGTATATCCCCTTAAATGAATAGAAACAAAAACTTTCTCAGTCATTCTGACTATGGTGTAAATATTTGACTTTACTAGGCATGGAGGCCAGTAATGACCTAGTGATCTATATTCTGCTTTATTTTATATGCAGATTTGAATTGTGATTATTTGGGTGAGTTATATTTGATGTCTTGGATCGACTTCTCAAATGGGTTGTTTTGATGAGCAATGATCTTCCTATCAATGGCAAGATTCAAGCAGGTTACAGATGATGCCTGTGATGTTGTAGAAGGGATCGTTGCATTGGGTGTGAAATTTCACTTACTAGTAACAATAATTATGGTGATGAGGAGAATGATCATGATGACAGTAAATGACACTGTCACAGATTTCTGTAATCTTCCAAGTATTTTAACATACATTAACTCATTTGATTCTCAAAACAACTCTGTCCAGTAATCATGATACCATTATGTTCATTTTAGAGTGGATGAAACTGAGGTTCAAAGAGATTAACTGAGTTGCCTAAGGGCATATGGCTTAGCAGTAAAGTGAAAAAACTCCAACTCGAATTTTTTTGACATCTGGTTCACTGTGCTCACTACTAGTTTCCTTCCATGTATAATAATTTGTTCTTCCTCTCTCTTTTATTAATACAGAATTATTGAATACAAGCTTCTTCTTGTTTGTGAATCATTTTGACCATTTTTGGTCAAATTCTTTGTCTGATTTCTTTTGTTTGATTATTTCTATTCTCCACCTAATAATCCTAATAATAGATCTTTGAGTGTTCAATGCAAACACCCCTTATTTTTCTCTAAGCTAGTTGAAGGAAAGGCCAATAGACAATTCTCTGTAATGTAAAATGCAATCCAAATAAATCATAGATTCCAGAAGGAATTAATGATACATTATAATCTAAACCAAGCCAAAAGAAACTACTAACAGTTCCCACTTATAAAGAATTTCAGTTGTTAGGGACAAAAGGATATATTTGCAATGTAATAGGTAGCAGGGCTGAATGATGCCTTGAGGTAAAAAAAAAAAAATCAGACCTGAACTATTTCCTTTCTTTCTTTTTTTCCATTTTTTTATTGTGGCTACAAGGTATTAAGTGATAAAATGTTCATATGTGACACAAAGGCTGATGTTCTTGATGTGAATGAGAAGAAGGTACATTTTCATTTTTATCCAGGATAAAACTGTTATATACACCCTCTAGATGTCCAAGTTAGCCTATCATTAATGCAACAATGGAAAAAAAACCCAGTGTCCAATCTTTGTGGTTGTATATATTTTTACTAAAATAATTTTTAAAAATCCACTTTTCAGGGAAAAAAAACCAGTTTAAATGGTCTACATAGATTACAGTGAAAAATATACTTTGATTAAGAACTAAATGCTGGTTAATGTCTGTAGTGGGGATGAAGAATTAACAAATTCATGATTAACCTTTTGTTTATAATTTACTTGTAAAAGTCTAATACTATTTTAATTGAGTAAAGTTTTATAGCCTGATCAGGGCAATTTCTATGTGAAAATGATGACTTAGTTGGTCTTTCTGGAATAAAATACAAGACTTGGAAATTAAAATGTTTCTTCATTTATTAAGAACCACCAATAACCAGCAAGCATGCAAAATCTTATTTTTTAAATTCTTCAATAAATCTAAGAACTCTTCAATGTAATCATTCCTTCCAGAGAAATGGATTATTGCCCTTACACTTTGTCATCCTTTTTAAAGTTTTGTTTTCCTTTTTTTGTTTATTTTTAGTTTTCAACACTTATCTCCACAAGGTTTTGAGTTACAAATTACCCCCCCCCCTTTCCCCAACTCACCATCCCAAAACAGTGATCTCACTGAATACTCCTTCCCCCAATCTGGTCTTTCCTCTCTCCTCCCCCATTCCTCCTCTGACCTTCCAGTAGAGCGAGATGGATTTCGATACCCCAGTGCCTGTATATTTTATTTCCCAGTTGCGTGTAAAAATAACAATAATCTTTTTTTAACATTTGATTTTAAAATTTTGATTTCCAGATTCTTTCCTTTCTTCCCTCATCAACCACAACTACTGGGAAGATAAGCAATTCAATATAGGTTGTACACTTGTAGTTACACAAAACATTTCCATAGTAGATATATTGTGAAAGACTGACTATAATACCCTTCATCCTATCCTGCCCCCCACTTATTCTATTTTCTACTTTGACCCTGTCGCTTTTCAAAACTGTGCCCTTCTAACTACTGTTCCCCTCCACCCCTGAATCTGCCCTCCCTTCTATCATCCCTGCTCTTATCCCCTTCCCCCCTACTTTCCTGTAGGGTAAGATACCCAATTTAGTGTGTATGTTATTCCCTCCTTAAGCCAAATGCAATGAGAGTAAGGTTGACTCATTTCCTTTTGGCTTCCTGTTCTTCCCCTCCATCATAACAGTTTTATCTTGCCTCTTTTATATGAGATAATTTACCCTATTCTGTCTCTTCCTATCTCCTCTCATTATATTCCTCTCTCACCTCTTAATTTTATTTTTTAGATATCATCCCTTCCTATTCAACTGATCCTGTGCCCTCTGTCTATGTATACATGTACACATATATACACACACTGCCATATGTATTTATCCTATATGAACATATATGTATGTATGTATACATATATATTCCCTTCAGCTATCCTCATACTGAGAAAAGTCTCATGAGTTACAATGATCATTTTCCCAGGTAGGAATGTAAATAGTTCAACTTTAATAAGTGCCTTATGATTTTCCCTGTTTACCTTCTCATGCTTCTCTTGCTTCTTGTATTTGAACATCAAATTTTCTATTCAACTCTGGTTTTTTCATCAAGAATGCTTGAAAGTCCTTTATTTCATTGAATGACCATATTTTCCCCTGAAACATTATGCTCAGTTTTGCTGGGTAGGTGATTCTTGGTTTTAATCCTAGCTCCTTTGACCTCTGGGATGTCATATTACAAGCCCTTTGATCCCTCAATGTAGAAGCTGCCAGATCGTATGTCTCCTGATTGTGTTTCCACAACAGTAAATTTTTTACTTCCGGGTTGCTTGTAA
>CM053584.1:239760098-239781336 GCA_028627135.1 Pseudochirops cupreus | reverse complement strand
CTACTACTACTACCACTATTACTACTACTACTACTACTGCTGCTACTACTACTACCACTACTACTACTACTACTACTACCACTGCTACTACTACTACTACTACTACTACTACCACTATTACTACTACTACTACTACTGCTGCTACTACTACTACCACTGCTACTACTACTACTACTACTACTACTACTACTTGTATCCCTAAACAGTCAGTAAACACTGTATGAATAAACAGAAGAAAGTCTCCCAGTTCCTTGCACATAGTAGATGCTTAATAAATCTTTACAACTTGATTGATCTGAGTAATTAAAGGTGATGAAAATTTAGTTAGGTAAGTACTAGATGAAGAATTTGGATTTTAATTGGATATAAGGTACCTCTGAGGAACTGACGGTTTATCTTCTTGACCAGACTGCCCAAAGCTTCCATCTTTTGTGGCAGAAATTTATAAAGGTGTCATAACTATTCCCTTTTTTTACCCTACAAGAAGATACTGACTGGGCACTGGGCTAGTTCTACTTTGTCCCCTGATGGCTTGCCTGTCCCAGTAAAGGCATGGGTTTCATTTTAATTTATTAAAATTGTAGGGATATTGAACAGTTCTGACAGTAGGATTTATGAGAGGAAGGAGGGAAGAAAAACACCTGAAAACTCATGGCATTCCATTTACAAACTGTTTTTGGACTTTTCTTACCTCCTTGTTTTACTTTCTGTGTCATTTTCCTTGTCACTGGCACCTTACCATGCCCTGAAATAAATTGTGCTGTTCAGAGCTGTGCTATGCAGCTCTTATTTTTTCTCAAGCTGCATTTTTTCCTACCCATTCCTTATCATTGACGTTGAATCACTAGAAAATTCAGGCTTTGAGGAGAAATCAAAATGCCCAGACGGTGCACAGTCTGCTAAATGGCAATTGTTTTCCCTTCTCATTTTCAACAAAGAAAATATTGGTCTTATAAAAACTTTTCAAACAACAGTAGCATGCAGTGTGAATATAAATCACAGGGGAACTTAGGGGAAAATGTCATCCCCAATCCATTAAGCACATTGGTAGTCATAGAAGACGCCAACATAATATTGGTATCTGTTGCGATTTAAAATCAGGTTTCTTAATGGTTTTCTTAAATATGGGAGGCAGTGAAAACGGAGAGAAATGAAGAACATTATGGTGTAATAGGGATAGCAATAAACTTTAAGGGAGTAGATGTCTGGGTTTCAAATCAGACTCTGACATTGCCTGTAGGCATCCAGGCACATCATTGCCTTTGTCATTCCTAAAAGGAGATTAGTAATGCCTGTATAGCAACTCTTCTGAGGTGTTCCCACAACTCACCTAGCATTGGTGGAGTGGGTCCCTGATGAACAGCTTCTAGATACAATTCTAGAGTGCCCTGTATGCCTAAAATTATAGCCAGTCAGCCGCCTCTTAGTGTGCTTTCTAAACTCTGTTGAATCTAGAGTCATAACTTTTCTGCTCCTGTGACTATCATTCCTTTAAGGATCTTCTTCCTTCAGGTGATTATGTCTGTGCATATCTCTGTTTCTTCAGCTGACCTCAAATTCTCTTGAATTTACTCTTCAATGGCTGGATAGGATGTCTGTTGGGTGAGTGAATCTTCTGTTAGATGCTATGGGTTACATGAGAAAAAGAGAAAAGATATGGAGAGGAATCCCATCCTCCCCCACTGTCAGGGTCTCACTCAACAACCAGTCTAGGTTTTGACTGTCTCCTACTCTTGAACTACTAAGTGTATTGCTACATATGCATGTATATATGTATGTATGTACATTCATATGCACAAATATATACATACACATATGACCAAGAGGTATGACTGGTTTTCTCAGTCAATCACTAGATATTTTTGTGTGGTGTCATTTGCTCTTATTTAGTTCCAAGACCCTATAATTCTTTCAAGATAATTAAGAAACTTCACATCTTGTTGTGGGATTATAAAAAAAGAAGCTCCTTAACATTTCCTTAAGTTTGCAACAAAGGTTGCCAGGTGTAGTGGATAAAAAGCAAACTTTGGAATATGGCAAACCTTAGATAAATATTGGCTTTATGAACCTGGGCGAGTACCTTAATTTGTAAGTGCCCCATCCAACTCTAAGATTATAAGATGCAAAATAGATTCTGATTTGTATTAATAGTAGAAATTTCCCACACTGGAATTTCCAGCATGAATGAGATCACACTTGTAATCCTTTCCCAATGGTATAAAGATGTACTACATACTTTGAAGAGTCCTTTGGAAGCCTGAAAGGCTTATATGAATATTTTATTATAATGAAAGGCCATTATGGATGATGAAACCTATGTGTCCTATCAGCTTAACAATAATGATACAGGAATATATAACTGTAGAGTCATAATCTCATCAATGTGCCTACTCCATTCAAAGGTGCCAATCTCAATTCATTCATACATTCTCATACTATGTGAGTCCTTCTCATGTCCACTAGTAATACCTCCACTGGGTCCAATCAATGAAGTCTCCCTCTAGATTGCTTCTTTTTTGACATAGCTATAAATTTTCATTTCAAGAAAGCCTATATGACAAAATAATACTCTTTCTGTTGAGAATTGTTCATGCTTTCTCTGCTTCCTTTTGAGTTTTCTTTTGTTCTCTGCTGTGGGCTTCTTTACTTTGTTCTTTTTCCCCTCCCCTCCAAGTCCCCCCAAGAAGGCCACAATAAAGTTTAGCTATGTTTCTCTACAGCTATAAATACATACATAATTTCTCTAGATTTCTTGACATAATGTAGGTAGCAATTCCTTGTCCTCAACATTTGACTTTCTCACATGATTTGGCTGTTACACATATCTTTAATGATATATTTGATGACACTTTATGTTTGATTGTTTGTAATATGTTAGAGGGATGGGATTAGATGGGAACCATGATTTCATCAATATAGGGAGCTTTGAATAAAGAACTTAGTTGACCAGTGCAGATCATCTTCCCTGAGACATATAGTCTTAGATAATTACCTGGAACACTGAGAAGTTAAGTTACATATGCTTAGTAACACAGTCAATTTGTATCAGAGGCAACATTTGAACCCAGGTCTTTCTAATTCCAAGGTCAACTTTGTATGTTATATCATGTAGCTTTTTGTTGGTAAGATGCTATAACACCAATGTGATATTAACAGTGGCTATGAATATGCTAGTGTAGTTGTGAATCACAAAATTTAACAGGTTCTCTACATGGAAGACAGAACCAGAGCATTTATTCAAATACCAGAAAACAGAATCCCCAAAGCAGAAAGCCAAATTCATCATAGTGACCAATAAGTTGGTACACATAACCAATTCAGTGAACACCAGCATTCCCCAGTCTTACCAAACCTTCCCTCTGCCAGGCCTTCAAAACAAAACAGGCTCCCTTAAGCAAGAATGCCCCTCTCTTACACTAGCTTTTCAGGCTTCATGCTGCTTGCTCCCAGCAGTTCGGCCTCTCTCTCAGCTTGTGCTCAGCTTTTTATTCTGGTCGTTAGCTCCTCTCTGTTCCACCCCTTCCTGTTACATCAGCAAGTTCCTCCCACTGTGGGTTTCACAAGTTCTGTTTCATAACAAGGACTTCATATAATCAAGGGCAAGGCTCAACTGAAACAAAGTGTTAAGTACTTGTTTGCTTGCCATGACAAGGGGCCGGGAAGATCTTAAAATCTCCATTGCCATTATGGATGCTACTCTTTATATATGTCTATCATATTCTCCTCTATTATACTTTGGAGAAACCACAGATGTGATTGTATGAAAGCACTGGATTTTTTTTCATAATAAACAATTTTATTATCACTGGGAGGATACTGGTGTTAAAAAAAGAACCATAGACCTTTGCCTCAGAGAGTTTTGGCTCATTAGTGGTTCTTCACAATTTCCCAAATACAATCTAGACTTTTTCTTTGACCTATTCATTCCTGGATCTCATTCACTGTGTATCTTCAGTGTCCAAGATCTTCTGCTCTTTTATTCTATTTCAAAGCTTTATCACTTTTAGTAAGAACAGTTTCAATAGCCTTCTAATTAGCCTTCTCTGAATTTTTTCTTTCCATTCCAATTAATTTTTCACATGGTCACCATTCACTTCCTCTGCCCCCACCACCTGACTAAGAAGCAGGTATTTCTATATTGAAACTCACCAGCAATATCCTATTACCTTGATAGGATCAAATATAAATTTCTCTGGCATTTAAAATTTTTTACAACTTGAATCTAGCCTTTTACATTACCCTCCTCCTTGCACTCTGTGGTCCAATCATCTTGGACTATTTGTTGCTCCTCACACATAGAGCTCCAACACTGATCTTTATACTTTTTTGCTGTCTACCTTTCCAATCAGAGCTCAACTCTCATGCTTGGAATGCTCACCCTCCTCGCCTCTGCCTGCTAGAATCCTTGCTTCCCTTCATGAGTCAGCTTCAGTATACCTTGTAAGGGATGCCTTTCATTGTCTCCTTAGTTTCTAGCACATTCACAATCCTAAATTATTATATGTTTGTCCTCTCTATGTCTTGTACTTAAAATTGTATCTACACATTGTCTACCTTATTAAAATATAAACTCCTTGATGCTAGGTACGATAGGGGTATTGCTTAATAGCATTTCCTCACAACAAGTTTTCAGGGGTGGGGAACCTATGGCCTTGAGGTCACATTTGGTTCTCTAGATCCTCAGCTGCTCCCTTTGACTGAATTCAAACTTCCCAGAACAAATCCTTTTATTGTATATTAGACCTACCCCTTCTCTTTCTTCCTGTAACAAGAACTAGTTTTCCTTAAAAGGAGACAAAGCAACCCTGGGACTTGAGTGGGCCCAGTGTTCCTGATGTTACTTCTTTCCTCTTCACCCTTAACTGCACTGCCAACATGATGTAGGACCAGGCCCCTCCTTTATTCCTATGAGAAGGTTTAACTTTCCCTAAAGGAGACAAGGTATCCTCGGCAGTACCTGATTTAACTCCAGTTGCCCTGATGAAGCTTCCTGGTCAACTAAGTGCTTAAAACCTCCCAGCTATTTGGAGACTGAAGCTCTCAGACTTGATGAGTGCCTGAGATCATGCCTGCCCTGATGACATTTAGATACATTTATATGATGCATCTATATAATGTATTTATATAATGGGTGGGTAAGATTTTCTACTAAAGCTTAAGATATATGTGCATATACACATGTGTAATATATATGTGTGTGTGTATATATATATATATACATATATATACACACTGTGTATATATGTATGAACACATAAGTACATGCACAATATGTATATATGTGTACATATAAACACACGAACCATGTGCAGAGCATGTTTATGCAAGGCATAGCACATTGAATGGGTTAACATGTACAATGTACATATGTTTATACAGTGCATTGTACATTAAAAGCAAATATAATACATGCATATATACATATGCACATACATATTATACAGATATACACACACATGCATACACATACATGTGTGCACACATACATACACGCATGCATATGCATTCCCCCTGTTTTGAACTTTTGGGCAATCATAGCTCTCAATGAGGAGAATTTGTCATGTTCTAGGCTGGGCTTGATGCAATTAGTACAGTATCACTCAATGTCAGAAGCAACTGGAAGACCTCATCATTTACTGATAATTTTTCTACCATTTAGAATTTCTGCTAGCCAGCTTCCATGTCCACAACACATACCTTTCAGGAAAATATTTCCTTGTATTATGTTTTTTTTTTCTTGAAAGTAATAAAAATGTGCCATACGCAATTGCCTCTTGTTACATCTATTAAGGAATTTTCTATGATCTTTATGTATGGGAGATGCTGTATTGGAACAGAGCTTTTCAGGCTAAATCTTTCTCTACCTAGGCAAATACTTGATATAAGAATAAGATAATGGGTGGCTAGGTGGGGCAGTGAATAGAGTGTGGGCCCTAGAGTCAGGAGGACCTGAGTTCAAATCCAGCCTCAGACACTTGACACATTTCCTAGCTGTATGACTTTGCTCAGGTCACTTAACCCCAATTGCCCTCCAAAAAGCAAAAAAAAAAAAAGATTAAGATAATGACACTAATAATAGCTCATATTATCTACAACATTATATTTTACAGAAGTGCTTCCTTACTACAAACCTGCAAGGCAGGTAGTATAAATATAATTTGGTTCATTTTATAGTTGATGTGCCTGAAGCTTAGAGAGGTCATGTAACCCCATAATGTTGTGTGTCTAGTTTATTGCAAAGCCAGGAGTCTAGCCCAAATCCTCTGATTCTGAGTCTAAGGCTTTTCTCATCATACTATGACAGCACCCTCCCTTCTTTTTTCTTTCTGTTTCTTTTTGTTTTTCATTTGCCTGTTGTTTAATGATTTGCGTTATAGTGTGGACAGCAGAGCTACAGACAAAGTTCTTGTACATACTTCCTCATCTACTTCTAATGCTGCCTGAAAAGTGGTTACAGAGAGTACGGTTCTGTCAATATAAGTCAAATGCCAAGCTTAGCAATAAATGGGCTTTAGTATTAACATGTAGCACAATCATGAAATTTAATACTATCCAGTAAGACAAGATCCTTGTCCCAATAAGGATCCAATAAGTGGGTGGTATTCTTGGAACCAAGTTAAGGCTGAGGTTCAGACTAGTCCAGACATCTCTTTGGTACTCTCTTCACTTGTTTAAGCATTCCCTCAGACTTAAAGGTCATTTCAAATCTTAATTTACCTGCTTTCACAAACCCTCAGTGAGCTCTCCCTGCAATCATTTCACATTTATTACATCCTGCCTTGTGCTGTTAACTTTTTACGTACTACATATGCACTCTCTCCCAGACCAGATCATAATTCTATTCAATGCATTTTACTTCAACAAACATTTATTAAGCATTTATAATGTTTCATTTTCTCTGTTAGTCACTGACGACTTGAAAAGAAAAAGAATAAAAAATCTGTATCCTTAAGGGGCTTATATTCTAGCTAGCAGAAATCCTGTATGTAGAAATTGGGACTTGAGCTAAACTTTTAAAAAAAGATAAACATTCTGAGAAGTGGAAATAAAGGTTATATAAATTACTCCCAGGAAGTGACCACATTTCATGCTTCTTGGTATCTCTCACAGAGTAAAGCAGAGTAGAAATGATGGTGAAAACTTGTTCTATAGCATTTTATACTTGCCAAAATATTTTCACATCCATCATCTCATTTGTTCACTGCAACAACTTTTTAGGTTGGTAGGGAAATACTATTATTTCATTTTAAAGAGGAAGTAAGGGATTTAGAACATTAAGTGACTTCTCAGAATCACAGAAAAAGAGTTCTTACAACACTGCACAACCAACAATGGGTCATCCAGTCTTTCCTTGAAAGGTGTACCTTATGGACCAGGGACCTCCCACAAGGAAATTTTAACTCATATGAACTGTTTTATCATGATGGTCCTAATTCAAAGGGATAAAATTTTCTTGGGTTTATTAATGCTTCCACATAGGAGTAAAATTCCAGGGAAATCTCTAAAAACCATTAAGTTTATCTCATGACTGTGGTTTTCCATACATTGGTAGAAGGATATCCTTCCGCAAAGGTTACTAAATGTATTATATCAGAATAAAATATGTACAGTATAAGACTTAAAGCAACTTATTAATGCAGGCATGAAATGAATTTAATGCCTTCCTTATAGAAATTGCTAAAACACAGTAGATTAACAGGTATACACTAATACAGTGTATACACACCTGTAAAGTATTGTGTATACATACATATATACAAAAATATATATTATATACTGCATTCTAAGGATCCTCTCATTGGTAATCCCCTTCTTTGCTAAATTTACTATCATAGAAATCCCCTTCTTTCTGGCTGGTGTCTGATTCTTAAACTCAGGAGCTCTTGATGCAGAATGACCTGCACAGTAAATCAAGTGAGACTCAAAACAGTTAAGTGTTCGCCGTTTGCCAGGCCCCATAATAAGCCCTGGGAATACAAATGCAAGTGTAAGTATCCATTATTGAATATACCTAATTGCTGACTGGTGCTCAGAAAACAGAAAAGAAGATACAGGGAACTTCAGTCTAAGACTTGTCCATGCAAGCCAATGTCACCCCTTGCCATGTGTTGCTCCTATAAGTCTCCATTGCTACAAAAGAAAAATTCCATGAAAGTGCTCTATGCTGAACTAGTCTGGAAGTCCAAGGGAAAGACAGCAAAGATAAAGTTCCATATTAGAGACACCTCTCTCTCTCTCTCTCTCTCTCTCTCTCTCTCTCTCTCTCTCTCTCTTTCTCTCTCTCTCTCTCTCTCTCTCTCTCTCTCTTTCTCTGTCTCTCTCTCTGTCTCTCTGTCTCTCTCTATCTCTCTCCCCTCCCCTCTCCCTCTCTTTCTCTCTCTCACACACACACATCCACCCATCCATCCACACATATATGCATTATATACAGATTTTATCATCCCATTGAATTGTTTTGAAGCTTCTGAATACTCCATTCCCTCATTCTTCTAATAAATACATGAATTCATTCCTTTTCATCCAAACCCATGAACAGATTGCTGGGGCTCCCAAGATTTCATGACTCTCTCTCTTTCTTACTTACACTACTGTTCTCTGCATTGGCTCATTTATGTGGGCTTCACCCCTTCCTTTATCATGCTTATTAGGGTTTATTTGGACCACTTAATGTCTTGTGAATACTAGCACTAGGTCTATGTCCTGATGAATTTTAATCCCAGGGTATAATTTATAACTGTGTATCTGCATCTGTCTACCTTGACCTATATCCCAGACCTGTGTTATCATTGCCAGTGAATTCAGATTTTTCACATGAATTATAAGATTAGCTTCATAAGGGAAGTTATTTTGTCTCATCCATATTTTCTATTGCTCCAATGTGTAGTACATTTTTTATACATGCTTATTGAATGAATAAATGTACTCTGCTCATGCATGTGAAGGAAAATACTTATCCATATGAAATGCATGTATGTATGTACATATATGTGTTGACATATATGTGTGTGTATTTTCAAAATATGTGCTACATAATATGATAAGGTTTGGACATATCTCTGAGCCATTGAAATGTAATCAGGCAAACAAGATATAGGGGGACCTTTCTGTATTTTGACCAACCTTTCTGGGTAGTTTATGATGGTGTGTATTTCTTCCATCAACACAGATCACAAGCCCTCCACAACTCTTTGGCTTGCTGTGGCCAAAAAAAAAGTCATTTCTTATGGCTAGACTTGTGTAGATTCTCATAATGAAGTATGAACTTAAGGCAACAGACATCAATGTCATTAGTGAGTTCACTCCTAAGAGAAGGTTAGGGTCATCATTTATGTTAGCTGATGAGGCTGCACAGTGATATTTTATTAGAGAACCTATCAAAATTATAAGTGTTTAATGCTGAAGTTAAAAAGCCCAACTTTGCTCTCAAGTATTTATTTCTTTCTCTGAATATGGATCAACATTTACTTTTTCAGTTTGATTAGCATTAAACAAGGTTAGCTGGCAGGTGATCATGAATGAAGGAAGAATTAAAGAGTGAATGAATGATTGGCAAACAGCTAGGCAACACTTTGATAGAGGACACTCATGTCAACTTGGGGTCGTTACTTGATGACAGCCTTATAGAGAAGCTTCATGTGTGTGAGAAACACAGCCATGGGGATCACAGCACTTCCCAGGCAGGATCAAGGAGTTAACACAGAAGGACTGGCTTCCACAGTCCCCGCTTCCCTTATAGCATGCCCTTAGGAAAAACCTCATGATATGCCCCTTTACAAAGATGAGGGGGAAGATCCACATGATAAACCTCTTCTCACTGAAAGAACTCAGAACCAGAGTGGGCAGAGGAAGACTTAACACGCACACTGATATGCAGGTGTGAGGGAGGGTAACCAGTTCTGCTATTCTTACTAGAGTTAGGGTTGTTTACATTCTTCATTATACTACATTCCCTCCTTATGTAGATTATGTAGGAGTGGTAGTGAGAATAATTGTGACCAGGGCATGACCCCTTAGACTTGAACCAATTTTTCCAGCCTAATCTTTCTAGTCCTTCTGGCACTAGTGTAATTCTATGTACAAGCAGCTTCCCAAAAGAATGCTACTGTGAACAGCTTTTAAGGTTCTGATTACCCAGTATAGTGAACACTCCATTTATTCCATAACAAATCAAGGCAAACATTCACAACAAATCACAATATAATAGTCACAACATTACATCTTATCACAGAAAATCACAATACAGTGTTCACAACAGCTTAACATTAGAATGGCCACATAGTTTTCACTAAAGTGGTCACAGTATTTAGAACAAAGAACAAAAGAATAACCATCTGATATCCCTAGAGGTTTGCCTTCTCACTCAGTCATTCAGTCATCTCACAATACAATAATCAATTTTCCACTCATGGGACAATTATAGATTAACTTAATCATTCGCTTATCTAGCAATCAGTCACTAAGTATCGTTAATCATTAAATAAAATCATTAGAAAATTACACAAACCCTCCACCCCTTGGTACTCGTAAACTTCAATTTCATCACCGAATTCAATATCCAAGGAGAGGCCTTTTCTTCATCTTGACTCAGAGTGGTCTCTCAGATTCCCTGGATCCTGTTCCATGGTCCCAGCTTCTACCTGAATCAACCCAACAGTCACCTGGATTCAGAGGCAGGTAGCTCCCAGGTTCTTGTCCAGTCCTCCTGGCCATTCTTGCTACACACTGAAGTTCATAGGGTCCAGCACATCTCAAAACCTTCACAACTCCTGTTCCTGGGAAATCAGGGATCAACCAAGCCACAAACAAACAAAGTCTTATCCTGGTCATGCTTCTTCAGTCCTCTGGCAGTTTGGCTGGCCCTATGAACCAGAAGAAATTGTAGCCTTCCAGGTGGCCTTCTCAGCCTTCTAGGCAGCCTTCTTGGCAGCAACTTCAGCCTTCAGCAGATTCTGGTCTCATAGAAAACTCCAACTTGGTTCTCAGTCAACTGTAGCAGCCCAGATTCCAGATGCTGGGAAAATTCTGCTCCCTCCACCAGGAGTAAAAATTCTTGAATCTGACTGCCTTTCTCTCAGGTTCTTCTTATACACACACAAACACATTGGCTTCCTGTCTCAGCCAACCCCTTCCTGTTATGTCAGCAACAGGAGATAGAGTTTACACCTTCTGTTTCTTTCACAGAGGTACTTAGCCCTTAGTTACTAAGGGCTAAATTAATTATTTACAACCAAGATAGTCATTATCTTAGTGAAATAAGAGTAGCAAATTTCTCCACAGCTATTGATTATCTCCCAATAACTTTTGCAGGAGCAAAACAAAATACTACTTCATACAATGCGTATAAATGGGAGAATCATTTCATTCAGGGAATGGAACAATTTAAGTCCTTAAACGTCTGCAAATAAATCTTTAAAATTTCCTCCAAAATTTCTTTTAAATATTAGTATAATTGACCTGATTGCAAATTATTTGGTAGATCTCTTTAATGAAAGTCATTTAAAAAAGTTCTGAATTTTTAAAGAGGAATAGATTTTGATTTTGCCAATCAACTTCATGTCCCTGATTTCACTGTCACCTCTTGGGACCACACTAATAATGAGTGGACTGATTTGGAAAGTGAAATATGTCAAAAATATAAGAATTTCAGTGCTTAAAAGCCTTGGAATCCCACCTGAAGCCTTTAGGTTTCTTTATTTCCTTTAACTATTTCCCTTTTATTTGTGAGTATAAAAGCACTGGCAAAGACCTGTATTTTTCTTTAATCTGAGAATCCTTTGGGTGCTCAGTAGATAATAGCAACACAAGCTCTCTATCTGTAAGACCATTGAAATATTTTCAATAGGCCATTGCTGCATTGGAATGAATGGGATACTGGAAGCTAAGGTCTGATTACAAACCTCAGTAAGATGGATGATGTAGGAACTCTCATATAAGGAGAGGAAACTTTCAACTTTCAGTTTCTAGCTTTTTTTAAAATAAAGTTTCTGATAAAGACAGATCATGGAGACCAAAAACAGTGTTGCCTTGATTTATATTTTGCAATAGAAATGTCAGGAAAAAGTAATTTTTAAAAGAAACAAAACCTTAGATCTTCTCAAGCAAGGACAAGAAGAACCAGACTCTCATTAGATAAATAGGTTTTAAACTCTTCTGTAAACATTTTCCCCTCAGTTTCATTTCTTTTCACCACTACAGTTACAAGAGCACTCCAAGTTGCTCTTATTTTTCAAATTTCCATAGTAGACACATCTATGGATCTTTGATGATATCAGGAATAGTGGAAAAGGATCCAGCTGCAATGCCTTATTAGTGTTGCCCAGACATCTTAAATATTAGTACATAATTACAGAGACTAATAAGTATGTGTTTCTCCTCCAGGGCTTTGTACATGAAAGAGTCAAGAAGGGACAAATTTGCCTTGATATATTAAACCTCAGACTTTGCAATTTTCTTTTTGTTCTATGCTTACTTTGTATTTTGATTAATTAAAACAGCAGCTTAAATTCTGACTGATGCTTGCTATCTGATGTGACAGGCACTCTTTGGTACCCATGCTGCAGAGCTGTGGCAGGCAGGTTTCTGCATAAGAGCTGTCCCTGCCCACCTTTGTTTCAGGAATGACCAGCTGAACAATTCAAGGTGAGCCAAATTGACTGGTTCTGGGAATTGCTTTCTCCCCCTAACCTTTGGATGGGAAAATGCTGCAGCTGTGGTTTTGTGTGCCCAACCCCAAAGCAGCTGAGTTCAGAGTGATTTGTGTCCACTACTGTTAGGGTCTGCTAGTCAGCCACCTGTCCCTCCAACTGGCCCCTCTTTAGACAACACATATAATGACTGCAATGGGCTGGTGTCTATTTTTTTAAGAGGAAAAAATAGTCATTTTATTTCATAAATGGAGACTTTCTGAAAACTATACTTAATATTTTTCTGGGTTTTGTGGAATAGAATACCTGCCTGAGAGTTAAAGCCATTACCTGAAAGTACTGTCTACATGTGATGACTATGAATAAATCACATGACCTCTTGGGGTTAAGATTTTTCAAATTTATAATAAGGGGTTAACAATATTTCTCTTATTTTTTTTGCAGTTGTAATTATGTGAGAATTAAGGTTAATTTGAACTGAATCCAATTGGAGATAAAGTAAAAAACAACTTAGTTCTTTCAGTGAAGTCCATAGAGATATGTTCTGGAAGGTTGTCTTGATTAAAGTCAATGTGATTCAACAAAACTTTATTAAATACTATTATGTTCAGGGCCCTACATCACAAAAGAGCTAATTCACCTCCTTTAAATTATCCATATGCTTCCTTTGTAGAATTAGAGCTAGAAAATACCTTAGAGGTCATTTAGTCTAATTTTCTTTCTTTTACACATGAGAGGACTGGGACTAAAGAGGTCAAGTGATTTGTTCATAGTGACAGAGTTAATGAATTAGTAGGATTCCCTTAATATCCATAAGATTCACAAAAAGGTTATATGAATACCTTTCAGAAAGCCCAAGTTAATGGTGCAGGGAGTCAGTGATATCCAAAGACTAAAAGGAGATTTTCAAACTTCACAGGGATTAAAAAAAGCCAATAATCCTATTTACTTTAAGAGGACTGTCAAAAATATTCTTCCTAGAAACCTTAAAAAATAGTTTTGAGTTTTTCAGTTGTATGTTTATATGTAAGTGTATGGGGAGAGTGAAAACTTCTCAGTCAGTTTGGGATTGTTAACTTCCATCTTCCTCTTCCATTGCTGCTGTCAATCAACAGCAAGCTTCTTTGGGAATCTTTCGACCCCCCCTTTCAGTCCTTTGTTTTTCCTGCCTCTGTGGGCTCCTCCTCCTGGCCAGTGGGAGTCAGGGACAGCCCAGGCGCACTCCTCCTCCCTTGCTTTGGGACCCTTCTTCCCCTTTCCTTTGCTGTCAATCAGCATCCTTGTTCTTTGTAAACCTATTTCTAAGCCACTGAGAGATGGTAGTGGGCTTTCCTGTGACTTCCCATTTGGGGAAGATTTTGGTGCCAAGACTTAAGTCTGTCTCTCAGCCAATGAGAGAGGAGACAGTTGGGCAGAGAGCTTCACTGCATTAGCGTATAAATTCTTGTGCTGTCTTTTGTAACATTCCTCTCCTCCATGTTGAGTCATGGGGAAGATTACCTTCTTCTCCAGGGGAAGAGAATAAACTCCTGTTCTTATCCTAAGAGATCTCTGTGTTTGTTTTTTTTTTATTAAATTAAAGATGAGGTTTTTTTTATCCCAGACATAAAGAACTAATGTTGCACTGAATATTCAAAGTGTGTTTCCTTTATTCATTCACATGATTTCAGAATTAAAGTAATCATCTTCCACCAACCAATGACAGGATGGGAAGTAACTTAAATATAGTGCATCAGGCAACAGCTCATGAGGAATTTTCTCACGGGTGGATAAGTTGGGTTTACTGAGCTTGACTAAAGTAATTGCTTGATCATATACTTATTACCCCAAGGGCTTTATTTAATCAGAATAGAAAGATTTTCAATAGAACTAGAGACAATACCTATGAGTTATCTTTGCTGGATAAATCCAAAGTACTGCTTCAGGTAAATAAAAGTTAAGTGCCAACAGTCACATGGTTTGTTAAAGTCAGGGGCAGAATTTGAATCTAGGTCTTCCTGAATCCAAGTTCTCCATTCTCTTCATTATACCATGCTGTCTGTGAATGTTCATTTAGCTTTAAGAGATGTTTAAAAAGTTTCCAACAGAAAGAAAATACTAAAAAAAAAAATTAAAAAGAGGGCAGAACATCTTTGAAAAGCAATCTGACAGAATGCCAAAGTTTAAAATGGATTCAAATAAAGAAATTCTATCATAAAAGTTGGAGGATATAGCCAGGGGTATTCTAGCACCAGCTTGAACTGGCTTGTGAAAGCTGATCACTAAATTTTCTATGTGAAAAGAGGAATTAGCAAAGACTAAAAATGAAGTCTTGATTTATCATTTTATAGATCATCTTGACTTTAGAAAGTGATAGAGAAAATATTAAGAATGCATACTAAACTTAACATAATATGATCATTTTTGGGAGAGTTGCTGGTTTTTTGTTTTAAATTTTATTTTTTTATACATTTTGTTAAATATTTCCTAGTTACATTTTTAAAATTTTTATTTATTTATATTTAACATTCATTTACAAAATTTTGAGTTCCAAATTCTCTACCTCTTTCTTGTCTCACACCTCCCCCATTGAGAAAGTAAACAATATGATGTCAATTATACATGTGAAGTCATGCAAAACACATCCATAATTTGACTCTTCTCTGTGATGTCATGGCCCATGTCACTTAACCATTCAAAACTCTCAATTGCTTTTTGCTATATGCAGGAATTTTTCTGGTTATGCAAAAGGCACTGCTCATCACTGGGCTAAAGAGTTTAAAGAGTTTATGATCTCTTAGGCTAGCCTTAACCAGCTTGGGTCATCTCTATAATGACTCCATTGATAGGCAGGGAATGGTCCATTTTTTTTGTCTTTGGATCCCAGAACAATGACTGATAGCTGTTTAATGTTTGTTGAGTGACTGAAGGACTTCATTGGAGGACTCAGAATGTATAATTATTTAATCTTATTCATTTTAAGCATTTAATTTAAATTAACATTTAACTTATAATGTAGGTATTGTAAAGAAATTTAATGCCAAATGATGGAAAAATAGAGGTTCAGTCTGGAATTTTGAACCCTAAAACTCTACAGTTAAAAAAATCAACAAGGGGAAAAGAACCGGACTATATATTTTCCCATAATATTCCAAAGGAAGCAGAGTTAAGTACTTTGAAATAAGAAAACCTATCTTCTGTTTTTGAATGTTTCCTTCCTACATTTAGCTCAGTAACACCAAGATAATAATCCTTACACCCATCCTCAGAGTGTTGTTGTAAGGAAAGTGATTCGTGTACCTCAAAGCACTACATGAATGAATGAAGGAATGAACAGAGAAAAAAAAACAGTTACTAGGTGCTAAGCACTGGGGATTGGAATAAAAACCCAAGACAACCCTTGCTCTCAAGGAATTCACATTTTAATGCAGGAGACAACACATATAATGTGTTTATCTACTTATATCATTGTTACTAATTACACACAGTACAATGATAGGGTATTACTGAACGTGAAGAGATAAGATACCATAGGGAGTTAAACAGGAGGTAGGGAGAAAGGACAACTGTAATGGTGTCTGAAACAATAGAGAGGGAAATGCCAATCAAATGGTATCTACTTCAATTACTTCAGTTATATAGTTGGGGGAAAAAACGTAAAGACTCTTACTCAACTCAAAGTTGTTTCTGGCATTATCCTCAATTTCCCAAATACCTCTGCAGTGATATTTTCCCACATTAAAAAGCACCTGCATATGAAGAAAAATGCTACCTGCATACAAAGAGAGAACTAATAAATAGAAGTTTGTATGCAATAATTTTCTATACACACACACATACAAACACACACTTATTTGTGTGTAATAGCTGCTGTCTCTTGGGTGGGAAGGTGTGGAAGAAAAAGAAAAAAATACATTTACATGATACTTTATTATATAGTTAAAAGGAATAGTAAGTTGTACATAATAGATTAGCTATTCCATGTGCAATCACATCTTTAATTATACTATATTATGGAAATGCTTGTTTTATTTGATAAATTAAGAATTAAATTAGAAAAAACCACCTAATTTTTAGAATCTGGGAGGATATTCTGAAGAGACTTTGGAAGGCCCTAGCTTCTGGAATAATCAAACTGATTGGAATCAGGAACCTCTGAGTTAGAGAATGTTTGTTCTTAACAGAATATTTCTTGCTAAAAATTTATAATTCCACTTGTGACATTCAGCCTAGGACTCTCAGATAGGACCCTAAATTAGAGGTTGGGGAACAGATACTCAGGCAATTTCCTTTCCAGAATATAGGTTAAAATGAATCTGAATCAGGAAGTCATAAAAGATTTCTCTGGGAAATCCAGATGGCTACAAGTACAGACACAGCTAGCCCCAGCCCAAAGCCTCCTCTATTAGTTCCTTTGTCTACCTATTACCAACAGTTCATAGGGGATATGTTGAATCCAGTTTTGCAATCTACCAACAACAACCTTTTTCTCTTTCAGGCACCCTTCTCTCTCTCATGTGAAGTGAGGAAGACAGCACAATTCTAAGTATAAAAGTTCACCTGACTTGTGGTTATGCTGGTTTTCTTTGTGAAATATGCTGATATATTACAAGGCAACCAGCACCAAAGATCCAAAAAGGACATTTGAATCTCCCTGAACTCTGGATAAACTTCAATGACAGTTGAATACCCTTGTTTTGACTTGACTTTATCATCACTTTCTCAGTTTTATTACAGTGTTAGAAGATTCTTAGGGAAGTTTATTCCTATTTATTTGGTTTAGAAATATCACAATTTAATTAGAAAAGTCCAACCTACATATCAGAGACAGTAGAATGTTGCATGAAAGATGAAAAACCAAACTCTGCTGAATAGGATATCCAGGACAATGACTGAGCTTTGCCAAGGACCAAACAGATTTGACCCATAGCTGAACAGAGGTTCTTCCCAAGATAAAACATGAGAGTAAGCATAAGTACAAAATGTTTGTGCACATTATTGTTGTTAACAAAATGAATAGTCCTTCAGTAGGGTTTGGAAGCATCAGCTATTCTGCAGGGAAAAGACAACATCGTTAAATCTTCCTTTCTCAAAATGATGCTTTTTTTCTCTTCTATTTGCTCCCTGTGTCTGTCTTAGCCACTGAATTTAATGTTAGAACACTGATAGCTAGAGGAGGAGAATCCATTCTGAGTATGGGTGCAATTTCTTGACAGACCTGTGAGCATTCTGTTTTAAGAGAAATAGTGCACTAGGAATATATTTTATTTTAATCAAAGACATACATGCTGCATTGCAGAAACCTGTTCTAATGAGAGGTACATTTTTTTCCCTACTCATTTTTAACTCTTGCCATAGGAGATCAAACGAACACTTATTTGTGAACAGAGAATTTTGGAATCAGCAATTACAAGGTTCACTAGTCCTAGATGACAAAAGATATAAATTTCTTAGGTTGTGGCTCCATGAGGCTACCCTGGTAAATTGCAGGTCAAGGTCAAGCTATGCTCTTATACAAGACTATATATGTACATATATGCATTTGCATGAAACCATATGTGAGTATATATATATATAGTCATATATACTTACATGTATAGACATATGTGTACATATATACACAAAGCTGTCTGAAGCTAACTGAATGTCGTGTTCAAAAATTGTGAGTTATAGGGGGCTAAGTCAGTTGAATGCCCACACTAAATTTGGCATTAATATGGTGAGCCCCTGGGATTGGGGCATAGTAGAATGAGTGCTGGTCTTATAGTTGGGTAGATCTGTGTTCAAATGATGCCTTCTGTGATGACAAGCAAGTCACACTTCTTTTCTTCTCTTCAATTTCCACACATACAAATTGGAGATAATAGGACCTCTATTACCTACATTATAGGGTGATTTGCAAAACACAAAACTTTATATGAGACGTGGCAAAAATCTTAGTGAATTAAGTCATTTGGGACACCCTAGTTAATTGTGCTTCCTTCACATAAACTCTCTTGTCTACTCATTGTCCTTGAAACATAGGAAATAATGTTTTCTTTCTTTTTTCCCCATTTCTATACCTTTGTTCATGTATTACAGAATTGTATTTGCTATCTACCTGTCCAGATTCTATCTAAAACTCAAAAACCAGCTCTAGTTCTGTCTCCCTAATGAAGTCTCTTAAGTCGCTAGCATCCAAAGTGAGATGTCCTCTCTTTGATCTAATTTGGCATGATTTTCCAGTTAGCCAATCAACAAACCTTTGTTAAGTACATATTATGTGCCAGGCACTGTACTAAGTTCTGGGGAACACAAGGAAAGATAAAAGAGACCTTCTGCCATCAAGCAGTTAACAGTCTAATGGGAGAAGCCACATGCAAACAACTATATAAACACAATACATATGTGTATATATCTGTGTGTGTGTGTGTGTGTGTGTGTGTGTGTGTGTGTGTGTGTAATGAATTAGAGATAATCTCAGAGGGAAGGCACTAACATTAAGGGTGGTAAGAAAAACCTTCTTGTAAAAGGTAGAATTTTTGGAGGAAATTAGAGAAAGCAGGATGCGGAGTGGAAGAGGGAGAATATTTTAGGCATGAGACACAGTCAATGAAAATGGGAAGTGAAATGTCTTTTTTGAGGAACAGCATTGAATGGTACAAGTACTGAGGGGTAGGGGAAAGATAAGGTGTGTAAGAAGAATGAGGAATGAAAATGTGATGGTGGGGAGATGTTTTAAATACCAAAAGCAATTATTTAGAATTTTACTTACAATAACTCATATTGTTGACTATGTTGATATTTACTCTATGCCATCAAACATATTTTATCACTCTGGTTAGTAATCTCATTGAGGGATGGGATCACATTTATTCTTTGCATACATCATAGTACTCATATACCTTGGGTGCCCAATAAATATTTGTCTCCTGAATAACAACTGCTTGCAATTACGTAGTACTTTAAAGTGTACAAAGTACTTTCTGATTACCATTCTTTGAGGCATGTAGCAAAAGGATGTCAGCTTTTGGGGGGCATTTTTCTTTAAATTCCTAGTAACTCAGCCCTGTGTTTTATACATGGTAAGTGTTTATTAAATGCTTGTTGGACGGATTTGTTGAAAACACACATTGTAGTCAATAAAACTTAACCTAAGAGAAGTTGAGAGGGAAGGGAGAAGGGAATAAGTACTTATTAAGTGCCTACTATGTGCCGGCTCTTGTGCTAAGCACTAAATATTCTCTCATTTGATCCTCAAAAGAACATTGTAAAGTGAGAACTGTTATTATCCCCACTTTACAGTTGCGGAAACTCCGACAGACATATTAAATGACTTGCTCAGTTTCACACGGTAAGGAAGTATATGAAACTGGACCTGAATTCATGTCTTTTTAAATCTAAACTGAGAATCCTTTCCACTGTGCCCCGTAGGGGCTTTGTGACACACAGCTAGTATGCTCCAGATGTGGAATTCCATCAGGTCCTGGGGCTTTAAGGTTAGTCTTTTTTTTTTTCTCCACTACACCGCATTAGTAGGATTATTATTTAGAATGATATAGTTGATAATGGGAGAGGAAGAGTAAGAGCTGGTTATATTAAGGAACAGAAGGCTGGTGAATTAATGTCCTATATTGTGACCACTATTTGCAGATCTGTGTGCCAGTCATCGTTAAGCAGCATGTTTTCTTACTCTAGAGCTGTGGCTTCAACTTGCTCCACCTCCATCACCACACTTAGATGGGAAAATTTCATCTTTTAGGTAGAAGGCTTCATAATGTCATTTCCACTATGTCTTCTAGATTTTTATTCTCACAAATAGATGATCAATTCTGTTGATCCTCTTAGGTGGAAGATACTAAATAAATAAAATGGAAAGGGCTTAGCTCAACCTTTCTATCCAAGGCAGTGCCTCTGGAAGTTTAAGATGAAGCACTGATTACTATTACAGTGTGCACACACATATTTCACAGCTGATTCATGATGCCTCATCCAGGTCCTCTCTTGTCCATCCTCTCCCATAAGTTCACCATAGGAGTTCTCTCCAACAATGTGAGTGGAGCCTTAAACCCCCCAAACAAGTACCTGCTAGTACAAATTGGTGATTGTGTGTTATTTAAGCAAAGAGATAGATCATCTCCTTTCCCCTGCTCTGCTTTCACTCTCATTGATTTCCTTACACTCCCTCCTCTCCTTTGTCTTGCCATTATAGAGGCAGGTGAGATCTTTGCTTATGATTGTATTTGGCCTCCAGAAGGTGGGGGCAGACTCCTGGTAAAATTCACTGGTAAAATTACTCCTGGTGGCTAATCCTAACTCTAAGTGATCATGAGTAAATCACAGAACCTTCCTGAGCCTCAGTTTCCTCATTTGAAATGATGCCCCAAATAATAGATTTCATGGGGATAATTGTGAGAAATAAATGAGGAAATGCGGACAAAGTACATTGCAAACTTGCAAATGCTTTATAAAGGTCTGTTTTTTGTGATTATGATTGTGATTGCCCCTCACTCCTTAAGTTTTCAACAGACATTTGCCATCTACTGTGTATGTCTAATTTACTGTGCTGGAAGAGGAGGAAATCAGAAAAAGACAAGAGATTCCTGCCTTCATATACACAGAATTTCTTTTTTTTT
>CM053584.1:239743803-239759598 GCA_028627135.1 Pseudochirops cupreus | reverse complement strand
CATTCACTTCAAATAAGCAACATCTAAGCAACTAGAACAATTGCACGAAGGCTTAGCAGGGTCAGAATCTCCTGGTCCCTCATCTCTTACTTTAGTTCTACAATCAACAAATCCTTTTGCTAGGGATCCTCTTCTCCAAGAAGCATGCTGTTAAGGAAATGTTTGCTTTTGGGGTAGTGGCTACTTGACTCTCAGGTTTGAAAACTTCCACACTCAGGCACTCTAGAGCTTCTGATTACCCAATTCTAAGGCTGAGGACATCATTTTTAGGAACGCTAGTTTCTAATTTGTGTTTGAAAAAGAAACAGAAAAGCAGAAGACTTCCTGGAGTCAGGAAGTCCTGAATTCCAATCCTACCTAAGAGGATAACTGTCATCCTGGGCAAGACACTTAACTTCTCAACCTCAGTTTCTTCATCTATAAAATGGAAATTATAATTTTACCTACCTCCCAGACTTGTTGTGAGGATCATCTGAGACAGCTTATGCATAGCATTTTTGCCAACCTTAATTCTCTATATAAATCCTAGTCAATGACCCTCATTACATTTAGAATAATGGAATCATAGATGTAGAACTGAAGAGTTTCCATTCCAACCCCTTAATTTTGTAGATGATATAAAGGCTCAGAGACATTAATTGATTTGTCCAACGTCACACTGGTAGTAACTGAAAGAGGAAGGATTCAAATATATGATCTCGGACTCCAAGGGTAGTGCCCTTGAAATTGAAGCAGTGAATCACTAAGTCAACTCATAGTCTAAACATGACATGAATAAAGATAAAGACATTCCCATTTATCCATTTAAAAATAACAGTGGCAGAAGCAACAGCTGCAACAAAAATGAATAGCATTAACTAAACCAAGTTTAATTAAAATGAGCAAGTTGAAGTGATGAGCAACTTAGTAAATAGGTTATGTCATTATTATGGAGCTAAACTCGGGACTCTGATAAGATCTTAGACTATTGTAGGCAGACAGGACCTTAGAGAACATTTAGTCTTTGCTTACATTTTACAAATGAAGAAACCAAGGTCAGACAGGTGGTGTGAGTTGTCTAAGGACAGAAAGGTAGTAAATAACAGTTAGGATTTAAACTTATATCATTTGACTTAGAATTCTATGCTCTCTCCACCATGCCATGTTACTTTCTCTTCTCATTAAGTCTATCTTTGTCGTTGCTTTCCAGATTGCTCTCCCCAAAACATTACTTTCAGCATTTCACTTTTGCTTTAAAATCTTCAAATGCTTCCATCTGGAGACAAAATAAATACAAAACACTGGCATTCGGTCTTTTAAACCTAGCTACAACCTGTCTTTCCAATCACATCTCCCATCATTTCCTAACATACTCCTTCCACTTTAAATCAAGCTGATCTAATCACTTTTTACTGAATATACCTTGTGTAGTGCCTTCCTAGCACTAGCCTTTCCTCACACTATCCTTCTTATCAGAAAACTTTAAATCTGTTCTGTCTACCCAAATCCTAGCCATCTTTCAAAGTCCTACCCAAGTCCATCTTATACCTTTATTACTTAGAAAAATTCCTTACCACTTCATCTCATGATTTTTTTCTTTGAACTTCCCTCAACTGTTTAGATAGCTAAGTTAGCAGTGAATTATATTACCTTAAGACTTTTTATATTGTTATTTAATGTTTATGTATTATTGTATATCTTTATACATTATTATATATGTATTATTATGCACTGTGTTATGTGTATTATTATGCATTATCATATAACTTTGATGTATCTTGTCTCCAAACAGATTGCAAACACCTTGAGGACAAGAAATATGTCTATATATTATGTAGTATTTGCACATTGTTTAGCATAATGTCTTGCTCATGGTAGGAAATCAGAACTGCTTGTTGTTTCACAATGTTAAATAGGCATTTTTTAATTGTTTTACACCTAAAGTTTCAAAGTTATAAATTTTAGTTATTACTAGACCTTTAGATTGTGTAAAATCTTTGTAAAACTCCTCAGGTCTTTTAAAATTTATTCAATGGAGCCATTCCAATATGACAAGCATTTGTCAAATGCATACTGTGTTTAATAAAATGTGCTAGGACTGGTTAGGCAAATTTTGGAGACCAGGATTTTATCCTTCAAAAGAGTAGATTGGTCTTAAACCAATATGCTTCAAGAAGATATTTATCTTTCTCTTATGGTCCATTTAACACCATTTTTCTCCTAAGAAATGGCAGCCAATTGAAAATCTATGGCCCTCCAGTGCTGAGAAGCTTTACCTGGTATCTGCATTCATGATTTAATGACCCAATCTTATTTTAACATTAGTGCGATTTTTTTTTGTTTGTCTTATTTTATGACTACCAGTATTATGTATTGCCTATAAAGTGCTAGGCTCCGATTTGTGAACTAGCTCATGTTAGAATTCTAATAAAAATTTCAATTAGATATGAGTCATGAATAGAAATAATAATGAGTCATCACTAAATTTAAGGGAAATAGACAGAGGTAGATCTAAGATACAGCGACACAAATCCTTTAATAATGGGGTATATTAGACTTGAGGAAATTTCATGGGGTAGAAGCTGGTTTTAAAAGGTATAGTATCTAACAGAGTGAATTTCCCTGGACTTCTATACAAGTATTATTTTCCATTCATTCTTCATTTTTAGAGTTTTTCCTTAACAGTGTTACCTTGATTGTAGAAGTATAGTATTTCCTTCAATCCTGAACTTGTGAGAAATTCTCTTCTTGATCAGTTAATTTGACTGGATTTTCACGAGATAATTTTAACAAGAATTTCTTTTGCTAATACAAAAACATTTGGAAAATGAACATACGAGTACCATATGTTATTATTCCTTCTATTTTGTTACTATTCTCCTGTCTATAGAACCTTAAGTAAAACAAGAAAACAAGCCAGTGACCTTTAAACAAAAACAAAAATGGGACAGAAACATTTTCATATTTATTTTATCAATACAAATGATGCCATTTCATTTCTACTAGGGCTAAATTGGCTGGTCTTGTGGTTCTCATTCCTGGCCATTAGTATCTCATGGAGACTAATGGAAATACCACAATCGAAAATCGGGCCTAGGACTCCTGCAGATCATTCATCATGTGAGGGTGTAATATTGCATAGTCAGGACTCATGGTTTCCTGGAATGAATTTTGATGACATAAATAAAGCCACATTAACATCTGCAGATGTCATTTCATCTTTGGTAATTTTAATTCTCTGGCATTAAAATCTCTGAATGTACTCAAATGTATGTATTTTTTATTTGCACTTTACCTCTACTCTGATAAATATGAATAGTACAAATCCTACAACTAGCTTTCTTTATATTTATTTGTATGTCGTCTTTCCCATTAGATTGTAACTTCCTTGAGGACAGGGACTGTCTTTTGCCTCTTTTTGTATCCTCAGCACTTAGCATAGTGCCTGGCATAGAGTAAGTTCTTAATAAATGTTTATTGACTTAATTTGAATGATTGTATATGCGTATAGAAACACAGAGATGAAGCATATCATACATTTGGTCTCTGAGTTAGAAATAACTGACTTTAAGGGTTTCACTGTCTCTGTGACTTTGGCCAATTCAATTACTCTCTCAATGTCACAAAGCAGGTTCTAACACTGTAAGATGCAAAACAATAAGCTGCAAATTTCCATTCCAAATTTCCAAAAATTCCATTTCCAAAATTCCATAGGAATAGCCTTGTTGAGAGTTGTAAAAGCATTGAAATCACAGTTCTAGTCCAAAATATAGACATTTCTTTTTCAATATAGACACACAGTTTTCTTTTTGTTTCTTTTCTTTTCTTTTTTTTTTAGTCAAGCCTATGATTCTATTTAATGAATTCCCAAAATGGACATTTCTTTTATTGATTCATATCAGCAATTCATCTGTAACTTAGTCTTAAAGAATTACAGGAAGCACTGAAAGTTTAAGTAACTTGCCCATTGTTATACAACTAGTGTACTAATAACTGACATTTATGTACACTTTAAAACTTTCCAATGAGCTTTCCATGCTTCTGTCAGAGACAAAACTTGAACCCAGATTTTCCTGATACTGTAACGGATCTGCTTTTCACAGTACCATATTCTTTTCTTATGTAGTTTTAATTTGCCCTATGCATAAAATATTCTAAGAAGATAAATCACTTCAAAACAAGGATCAAAAGAGAGATAAATAAATGCACACATATGTAATATACATCTTTATAGAATTTTTGACATAGCTTTGCATTAATATATTTTAATTTCCCAGATTTCTTTGTGTTTCTGACCCTCTCCAGTTCTCTCACCTCTCTTTCCTTGGACCACACAAAGGGAAATGGAGAAGAAAAAATTGCCTTCCTCCTTCATTTTTTGGGTGAATGTTCAATAAAATATGTTTTAAAAACCAAGTAGCCAGGACAGAGGGAAAAAAGGTCTGGGGTATAAGAAATAAATGGAACAAGTTTTCTAAAGGTGAAGGCATAGTCACAGAAAACAATTAGAAAGTAAGTAAGGGTTCCATTATTCTGTCATGTCATTATTCTGTCAATGTTCCTGAGTCCTACTTTACTCCCACATCTTCGTAAAATTGCTGAACACTGTCAGATTTCTAAGGCAAAAGCTAGAAATAGGTGTAGTGCAACAAAACCTTTTCACTCATAGGACCAGGGCAATGTGCTAATGGGACAAAAAACATTTACTCTTGGAATTGAAATCCTTTAACATTTTGTCAGTAGGGAAGACGATTATTTGTTAAATTTCACTGCCTTAAGAATCTAGAGTGATGCAGCAGGAGGAACAGGAATAGAATGTAATTAGAAAACCAGTATACGCTTTGCATGGTGCCAGCTGTATCCATTTTATTTCTCTGAGAAATTTGCTAGAATCTACAGAGAGGATGAAACTTCAATGACATTAGATTCTTCTCTCACTGTGACTGGGTCTACTAAGGACACAATATGGAGAGGAAGCTTCTATAACCTCAGCCAATGAAGACAAGCAATCTGGTTAATTTACATACACACTTTCCATCAAACTCAGAGGCAGGTGTGTATAACTGATGTGTTTATAAAATTACCTGAATCCTCTATTTCACCTTGATCATTACATAGACATAATTGCTAAGATATTTTCTTCCTAACTCCCAGCAGGCTTTTATTTTGGACATCAGTATACTGCCTTCTCAGAAATGCTTTTAGCCATAGCTTAAATACACTATGATGCTAATATTGCTTCTAGTTCCTCAGGTACTTTGGCAAGTGATTGTCAAGTCTTGAGGACCCATTTTTATCTCTGTCATTCTAAGTTTTTTAATGAATTTGAAGGAAATTGCATAAAACTAGAACCTGGAAGGATTTTTCAAATAATAAACAAGATTTTTACAAGGATAAAAAATTTGTTTCTCTAATGAGCATTTGGGAATTAAATCATAGAAACACATATTTAGTCAAATATTGTCATTTTCTAGATGAAGAATCTGAGGCTGAGAGATGTTAAATGACTCGTTGAGGCATATATTGCTAGTAAATGTCTGAGGAAGCAAGTATTGAACACAAATACTCCTGACTCCAAGTTGAATTCCCTATACCATCCATTAAGAAATCATGTTGCCACTTAACTGCAATTCACCTCAACTCAGCTTAATTCACTTCAATAAAATCCATTAAACAATACTGATCTACAGTGGTAGGAGAGATTCAGAAAACACCGTCAGACTTATAAAATCTTACAAAATTCCGTTTGATTCAATAAATTCTAGTTTGTAAATTTATGAAACACCTAAGAGATGCTTGGGTTTTGTTTTTATTATTGGAGGGGTGGCAGACCTAGATCTGTGATTTTATCTGCATAGAGAACTCTCAATGAAGAAACACCTTCTGTAAATGTACATTGATAACTTGTCTGTAATTTATAGTCATAGAGATTACATGTTGATACACTGAGAGGTTTGGTGATTTTCCCAGGGTGAAAAATCTAGCATTTGTCCATACAAACATATACACATACATCCATATTCATATCCATATATATACATGCATGCATACATACACACATATGTGTATAGGTATGTGTATATCTGTGTTTATATAGGTATGTTTATATCTACATCTACATCTATCTATCTATCCATCTATATTCTTAACATGATAAAAGTGAGTGTGTGTGTGTGGGGGGGGTTCTCAAGGTTTGATTATCACTTGTCCAAAATACCCGAAGAGCTATATAACATATACCTTTATCTATCTAGTTATCTATTACACTATAGAAGAAATGAAAATGAGATCAGTTTTGAATTTTTTGCCCTTGATATACTGGAAAGGCATCAAGGTGGATATTAAAATCAGGCATTTGAATATAGAGCACTGGAGTTCAGAGAAAGGTCCTGTACTACTGTAAATCCAATCTTAGGTGAGTGATTTAACACAATCTGATGTTCTATAAGCCTCTGAGATTTATATTTTGCCAGTTGGGAAAAATTTCATTTTTGCTATACTCTGTTTAAAACTTAGATATTAAGAAAGCATCCTCTCATTGGCAGATCTTCTGTTCCCAGAGAAATATTTTAGATCCTTCCACAGGGCAGAATTTCTTCTTTGTGAAGAGCACAACATGTATTTCCATCTTTCACTCAGAGATCTTTACTTCAGGTGACAGAAAGTTGGTTTTCATTATAATTGATAATTTTCTAGGTAAAAGAATTAAAGGGCATAGAAGCTAAATCATAGCATGGAAAATAAAACATATGTATATCAATAACCTTGTTCACTTAGAACTATTAGTATTAAGGAATAGTTATATGTAGATGGACACAATGGGTACATTAAGGTGGAATTTTTGTTATTTTCTATTCTGTCAAGTACTTCTCGCACTTTAACAATTAAGGAACTATTATCCAATACTGCACTAGAAATGCTAACCAATGCAGTAAGAAGAAAAAAATTGAAGGAATGAGAATAGGCAATAGGAAGCAAAACAACCATGCTTTGCATATAGTAAAATGGCATACTTAGAGAACCCTAAGGGACTACAAAAACTAGTTGGACCAGTTAACAACTTTAGCAAAGCTGTATAAAATAAACCCATATAAATGATTACCATCCCTATTAATTACCTACAAAACCCATAAGAAAAGAGATAGAAAGAGACATTTCATTTAAAACAACTGCAAACAATATAAATCATTTTATTGCTTTTTGTCAAATTGGCTTAATTTCCTCTTTTGTCAGACTTTTTATTTTCAGTTTAGATTTTTTAAAAAATAAGTCATGGTAGAATTCTATGTCCAGTTTAACATAAACATTAAGAACAGTAGTTTTTAATGGTTCTCTTGTATACATATATAGCAACTTGGTGAGGAAATTGACTAAGTTTAAAAATAATTACAAAAATATAATTTGGCATTTGCATGAGTAAACCAAGAACTTTCCCTACATTGAAAAGAAATTGTGAAAAATCTTTTGCAGCACAAATCTGTTGCCACTAAAATATTTGGGCTAATTTGAAACTGAAGAACATAGTATGTCATTAATTTCTTTCTTTACAATGCAGAATACTTTTCAAGAAAAATTATGCTTTACATCATGAGTACTTTTTGCATTGAACTATTTAAATAGTGAACATGAACACAATAAAACTAAATGTGAATATTTTGTATGTTCAAATTGTTTAGATGACATGAAAAATGTGAAACATACGTCAAACTTTTACTCTGAATAGCAAAAAATAAAAGTAAAATATAAGAAGATGAAAAAGAGTTTCAGAGAAAAGTGGGATGAGTATAGATTCTGGAATAAGCAGAATGAGTGGGACAAGTTATAATCATAATAGTTATGATGAATTTAGTCCATTAAAGTTTGAAAACTGCTTTTAAATACTAAGTTTTGTCCTCAGAATAACCTTGGGAGGTAGGTCTCATTATTATTCCCATTATATAGATGAAGAAACTGAGATTAAGTGACTTGCTGAGATGTACGCAGCTAGTAAATGTCTGAGGTTAGATTTGAACTCAGGTCTTCCTGACTGTAATAAAAAATATTTTAGTCAATGTTGCATTGAACCATTACTATCACTGCAAAGAAAAATAATTTTGAAAGATTTAAGAATTCTGATCATTGTATTGACCAGTCACAACACTAGAAGACTAAAAGGGATATGTGCTAGTCACCCTATAAAATTACACAAAGGGAAGGAGGGAGAGAGAGAGACAGAGAGAGAGAGAGAGAGAGAAGAAATAGCAAATGTCAGAATTTGTTATAAATATTATAAAAACACACACACATACACGCAGAGTAGAAATGACAAATGTCAGAATTTGTTACAAATACTATGCACACCCACACCCACACACCAATATTTTATTTTTTCATGAAGAAGAGAAAATAAATGCTTATTAATTAAGAAAAACACAGATGGAAACTTTGAAAAACTGCATCTGAGTGCCAAAGGTTCTCATCCTTCAAGGGTGGCTCCCTGACAACAATTGTACATATGTACAGTGTTTTATATTCTAGAAGTTGACATTTCAAAATGTGAAAAATATTAAGTTACTTTTTGTTTTTCCATCTTAGTATATTTATTTATTTAATTAAATTATTCTAATTTTTTTTTTGGTCAGGTAATTGCAGTCAAGTAACTTGCCATGGTCACACAGCTAGAACTTGTCAAGTGTCTGAGGCCACATTTGAACTAAGGTCCTCTTGACTCCAGGGCCTACGACATTAAATTTTTAGCATTCATTTTTGTTAAAATTTTGAGTTATAAATTTTCTTCCTACCTCTCATCCTTCCCTCACACCGTGAAAAGGCAAGAAATATGATATCAATTATAGATGTGAAGTCATGCACAACATGACTTTCAAAATTCCATATTAGCCATGTTATGAAAAGTTAAAAAAAACCTGAAGTTTTATAAAAAGTATGCTTCAATTTGAATTTAGACTTCATCATTTCTCTCAGTGGAAGATAGACAGTCTTTCTCATCAGGGGTCCTTTGTAATTTTCTTGGATCATTTTGTTGATCAGAGTAGTTAAGTCTTTCATAGCTGACCAAAATTATGCTACCGCTGTTACTGGGTATAATGTTATCCTGGCACTGATCACTTCAATTTGAAACAGTTCATAAAAGACTTTCCTGGTTTTTTCAAAAACCATCCTACTTATCATTTCTTATAGAACAATATATCAAAATCATATACTATAACTTGTTCAGCCATTTCTGAACCGATGGGCATCCCCTCAATTCTGGGTAACCACAAAAAAAGCTGCTGTAGATATTTGTCTATAAATAGGCTCTTTCCCCTTTCTTTTGACCTCTTTGCAAGAGAGGCTTAATAGCAGTATTAGTGGGTCGGAGCATATGCAAAATTTGAATGCCTTTTGGACATAATTCAAAAATTTTCTCCAGAATGACAACAGTGCATTTCTGCATTCCCTTCAGTATTTATCTTTATCTTTTTTCTATTTTTGTCATGTATATATAGATCTATAGATCTATAGATATATATAGATGTGAAGTGGGATGTCAGAGTTGTTTTAACCTGTGTTTCTGTAATAAATAGTGATTTGGAACATTTTTGCAAGTGACTATTGATTGCTTTGATTTCTTTGATCATCTATCAATTGGTGAAGGGTACTTATTTTTTATAAATTTGATATGGTTCCCTATACTCCTATCTATAAAGCAAGGCCTTTACCAGAGAAATTTGCTATAAACTTTCCCCTAGTTTTCTTTTTTTCCTTCTAATTTTGGTTGCTTTATATATTTTTTGCTCAAAACTTTTTAAATTTCATGTAGTCAAAATTAACCATTTTAATCCTGTGTTCTGCTATATCTCTTCTTTGGTAATAGTCTCTTTCCCTTATCCAAAGATCTCACAAGCATATTTTTCCTCAATACCATAATTTACTTATGGAGTATATGGTGTATTCAGGGAGGACTAGCACTTCTGGTGTGAGGGCTTGGCAAACCTTTTTCTGGGCTGCTCATCTACCTTTGGTATCTACCTAGTAATCAGTTCTCACTTATGGTCACACCTCAAAAAACCGTCTTGGCAGATGGGATAAACCAGGTTCAGGGTAAACAAATGGGCCTCAAAACCACTGGTGAATTAGAGGGGGAGTTATTTTCCTCAGTACTTTTTGTGACTCTTTTACCAAGCTGTTAATTGTCTTTTTCCGCGTTTCCATTTCTTTATAAATTTTTTCCTCTACCACTTTTGTTTGGATTCAAGGCAGGCCTAGCTTTGCATTTTATGTTACAATATGACTCTTTTTCTGGCATTATGGTAGAGGGTGGTGATGTTTCTAGCTTTGTGCCTTTTTACAGTGCTGTTTTCCAGAGCTAGTACAGGAGTTTCGGATGTTTTTAATGTTTTCAAGATGGTGTTATCTCAGTAGAGGTGTGTTTACTGCTTTTCTGGTCTGTTTTCAGGTCATTATTTACTGTCAAGTCATATATGGATACTGCATATGACTTATTTGTCCTATATCCTTATTAGTCAAACCTTAGAGCAGAAGAGTGAACTAATAAAAAAAAAAAACCTTCTCAAAAATTCATGATAACCTCAGGTTCCATTATTCTTTAATGTATTTTGATGACTGAAATTCTTTATTTTGAGTGAAAAATGGACAAAAAGTGAAATTCTCAAAGTGATTAGATTTTATGGTGATGGAAACAACATTCAACTTTCTTATAAAATATAATTATTTTAAACATATTTAGATATATAGTGAGTCAAATTATGACTCATAGGACACTTGATATGTAAAGAATCAAAAAACATTTCTCCTCATAGGCATCATAGAGACTCATTGAGATAAAAATATAGCATTTTAAATATGACATTAGTACCTTTATTTTTAGAAAGGGAAAGATGGTATAATTTTATTTTTTAAAATTTTTTTTTTGCTTTTTGGAGGGGGGAGGGCAGGGCAATTGGGGTTAAGTGACTTGCCCAAGGTCACACAGCTAGTAAGTGTTAAGTGTCTGAGGCCAAATTTGAACTCAGGTCCTCCTGACTCCAGGGCCGGTGCTCTATTCACTGCACCATCTAGCCGCCCTGATGGTATAATTTTATAAAAAAGAAAATGCATTAATGTAAGAAATTCCATCAACATGTGGGGGGAGGAGCATATAAGACATAACATTTTACATGGAGAATAAAACACCTTTCTCCTTAGAAGGAAGAATTAGAGAAGGCAAAGAAACAGACCACAGAACTGTATTGAAACATGATTTTGTAATGATGGGCTCTCTACTCTTCAGATTGCTTCAGTGAAAAAACTTTTGACATTGTCACTGTCAAAACCAGTAGCAATGATGGTGTCTTAACTTTTGCTTAGGTATAATTTAGTCCTACAGAAGAAAGTGGGAGAAACAAAGAAAAATTTAATTCTGGACTAACAGACTTTGCAGAGTTAGAAATTATGGGAACTATAGGGGACCAAGTGACTATTCCATCATAAAGCCTGTGCTCAAATACATTTCATATTTAAAAAGCAAATAATAAGCACATTTGGATTTTGTATTTTCTAAATTTTATAGTCAATTGTGCTATCATAAAGATGTTTATCTACTGTTGAATGCCAGTTATGGAAGCCTATGTAATCCTCTACAATTTATTTTTTTTTTCATTCTTATATCTTACAAATGTAGATTGGTTACTATTGTTGATATTATTTCAATTACTTCCTGGGCATTACTAATTTCATTTTTTTTCAATTCATTAGGCATCCTTACTTTCCTTAGATACTTATGAGAGTGATCTCCCAATACTTTAATAATTGTTTTGCCTCTAACATAGATCTCATTCATGTATAATTGTTCTATTTTGACTGCATTATCCATATTTGTTCTTTTTAGTTCCATTTTACCCCCTCTAAAAGCACATATGGGAGTTTTATGCGAGTCCAAGCACTGCTTCACAGTTGTTGATGGTGATAAGTTAAAGGGAAAAACAATAGCAACTACATTGAGAGATATTTTTCCCTCTTTAGATTGTTTGTTGCCATTCTAATTTCATTTTTAAACAGTTTGGAATTACTTCATGTAATTCAGTGTCTTGAAAAACTTTTTCTTCCCTGGTCATACCGTCTTATGAATTCTATTTTATTAGATAATACTTTTAAAATCTTCCATTTACTTTCTTTATAAGATTTTATAAACAATTTTATACTTTAAACCAGTGTTAAACTTGTCTGCCTAATATTTCCAATTAGCAAGTAATGCAAACATTTGTCATCTCAAGAACTCTTGAGTTTCTTTTAATTTCATTATAGCAACTGATATATATTGATTAAACTTCCTTATAAAATAGTTATAATTGATATCTGTGTCCATTCTTCCCATATTTCAAGATCAGTTGTTTACAGAGGTCAAGTTGAATTTATTAAATCACATGATATATTTTGCTCATTTGTGTTTTTCTTCTGGATTTCTACTAATTCTGAAATCTGTGCTAACAAGTTACTATATGATTTTCCACAGCTGGTTCAAGAATAATTAAATTTATTTTTCCTTTTATACTTCACTTAAGTAAATTTAATTTTTCCAAAGCAATTACACCCTTTATTTTTATTATTAAGACTAAGGACAGGGGCAGAGCCAAGATGGTGGAGTAGAAGCACAAACTTGGTGTGGGCTCTGGCTCCAAACAATTCCAATACCTGTAGAAAAAAAATGACTCTAAAAAAAATTAAAGCTACAGAACCCACAAAGTGACAGAGAGAAACAAATCTCCCACTGAAGGCAGTCTGGCAGGCCAACAGGAAAGGTCTATTGCAGCACCCTGGAAGCCAAGCATAGTCCCATGTGGTTCATAGTTCTGTCCACAGGGTGGCCCAACAGATCAGAGCAGACTTCAGGAGAGTGAAACATCAGCAGCTGTGGTGGTTTCCAGACTTCTCAACCCATAAACACCAAAGAGAAAGTAAAAGGTCAGTGGGGAACTCTGTAGGAAGGAACAGCGCAGTCTGTCTCCTGCTCCCATGGTAAGAAGTGGCAGATGCACAGCAGCTGTACTTGCTGCCACCTGGCTGCTTCCAGGGCTCCTGGCCTGCAAATTGTAGGGGGACCAAGTGACCATTCAGAGGGCAATCACTGTTTCTTTGGCCTGCTAGGATCTGGATCATGCATGGTTTTGGGTGGTGGTCCTGAGGTGTATGGCCAGTGTTCCAGAGCTTGTGGGGTCTGTAGAGAGGGTGCCCTCCTAATAGCTTTGGCAACTTAAAAAAACCCAGCAATTTGGGTCAAAGCTCTCTCCATTCTGAAAGAAGAGTTCTACTGTGGCAAAGAGCTCAAAAGTCAAGTAATTGACTGGTAACGTAAGCAAGCAGAGGAAACTCAATCCAACCATAGATTCCATTTTGGGGGACAAAAAGGATCAAAGCATGGAATGGGAGGAAGACAATGCAGTTTGAACTACTGCATAAAGAGCTTCCAGAAAGATTTTGAAAATCAAGTAAGAGAAATGGAGAAAAATTTGGGAAGAGAAATTAGAATGACGCAAAAAATAATGAAAAGCAAGTCAACAGCCTCCTAAAGGAGACCCAAAAATATGCTGAAGAAAATAACACCTTAAAAAAATACACTAACTCAAATGGCAAAAGAGACCCAAAAAGCCAATGATGAGAAGAATGCCTAAACATTTGAATTTGCCAAATGAGAAAGGAATTTTAAAAACTCTCTGAAGAAAATAATTCCTTCAAAATTAGATTGGAGCAATTGGAAGCTAATGACTTTATGGGAAATCAAGATAATATAAAACAGATCCAAACAAATGAAAAAATTGAAGGCAATGTGAAATATCTCTTTGGAAAAACTACTGAGCTAGAAAATAGATCCAGGAGAGATAATTTAAAAATTATTGGACTACATGACAGCCATGATTTTTTTTTTAAAAAAAAGAGAGACTAGACACCATCTTTCAAGAAATTATGAAGCAAAATTGCCCTGATATTCTAGAACTAGAGGGCAAAATAGAAATTGAAAGAATTCACCAACCACCAAGATCCCCAAAATAAAACTCCTAGGAATATTATAACCAAATTCCAGAATTTCCAGATCAAGGAGAAAATACTGCAGGCAGTCAGGAAGAAGCTATTTTAGTACTGCAGAAATACAATCAGGATAACACAGGATCTAGCAGCTTCTGCATTAAGGGATCAAAGGGCTTGGAATATGATATTCCAAAGGTCAAAGGAGCTAGGACTAAAACCGAGAATCACCTACCCAGCAAAACTGAGTATAATGCTTCCGGGGAAAATATGGTCATTCAAGAAATAGAGGACTCTCAAATATTCTTGATGAAAAAACCAGAGCTGAACAGAAAATTTGACTTCCAAATACAAGAAGGAAGAGAAGCATGACAAGGTAAACAGGAAAAAAGAAATCATAAGGAACTTATTAAAGTTGAACTATTTATATTCCTATATGGAAAAATGATAATTGTAACTCATGTGACTTTTCTCAATATAAGGAAAGTTAAAGGGAATATATGTGTGTGTATGTATATATGTACACACACACTCACACATATATGTATATGTATACATACATATATATGTATGTATAGGAGGGTGTATATGTTTATAAATGTATATGTGAGTGTTTGCATATGTGTTTATACATATCCATAGACAGAGGGCACAGGATGAGTTGAATATGAAGGGATATCTAAAAAATAAAATTAAGACATGAGAGAGGAATATATTGGGAGAAGGAGAAAAGGAGAAATAGATTAGGGTAAATTATCTCATATAAAGGAGGCAAGAGAACACTGTTACAAGGGAGGGGAAGAGCAGGAAGGTGAAAGGGAATGAATCTGCCTTACTTTCATTGAATTTGACTTGAGGAGGGAATAACATACACATTCAATTGGGCCTCTTACACTACAGAAAAGCAGGGGGGAAGGGGATAAGAGCAGGGATGATAGAAGGGAGGGTAGATTGGGGGAGAGGGTAGTTAGAAGCAAACACTTTTGAAAAGAGGCAGGGTCAAAATAGAAAACAGAATAAGTGTGGGGCAGGATAGGAGGGAGGGAAATATAGTTAATCTTACATAATATAACTATTATGGAAAGGTTTTGCATAACTACACATGTACAACCTATGTTGAATTGCTGGTCTTCCCAGTGGAGGTAGGTGAGGAGAGAAGAGGGGAAAGACTCTGGAACTTAATTAATTAATAAATAATTAAATTGGGAAAAAAAGACAAAAAAGACTAAGGACAGAATTTAAATTTTGCATGGGACACAATTCTTAGAAATTGTTTGCAGAATGTAGAAACTTTTTGATGGTGGAGAAGACTTTAGAGATTAAAAAAAAGAAAGCAATAAGATAACACAGAGCCATATGGGAATATCAAATGTGTATCTCTTCCCTCTGTGAAGTATATGATCTCCTCATTAAATTCTTATTTCTTATTATTTTGCTTCTGATATGTTCTATTGTGTTTTAACAGAAGAGAGACAGAGAGAGACACACACAGAGAGACAGAGACAGAGATATAGAGAGACACAGAGACACAGAAAGAGACAAAGAAAAAGAGAGACAGAGACACAGAGAGAGACTGTCACCTTTTTCCGAAAAGGCAAAAATACCTCAGAGCCCAACCAAACAGAATTAGAAAGGCTTCAGAAAAGTATGAAAGGCCAATACTGTTACAATTTTATTCTTTCATATACTCATTTATTGAGTATATTACTATATTAATATATTCTTCATTTAATTTTCATTTTTGACTCTTTTTGGTCTCCTCTCCAATCCCCCTTTCCCTCCTTTTTTCCATCTTACTTTTGCCTTTATCTTCCTTAT
>CM053584.1:239721917-239743303 GCA_028627135.1 Pseudochirops cupreus | reverse complement strand
TATATATATATATATATGTCATTAAAGATTAAATTCAATAAGCATTCATTAAGTGCCTACTATGTGTCAAAAACTATGTAAAGCACTAGGGATACAAATAGAAAAAGGACAGTCAATGCCCTCAAGGACCTTACAATTTTTTAGGAAACTATTCATAACAGGAAGCTGAAAGAGGGGAAGGACAACAGTGGTTACTTGACACAGTGGCGTAATGTTTTGAAGCCAAGCAGGGCTGCTGAAGAAAAGCAAAAGGTTACCTGGGAAGTTCTGAAAGTTCAGAGCCCTCTATAAAGGGAGACTTTGGGAGGAGTTTGCTGTTCCACCTTCCTGTCCTCCAAAGAGGAGAAGTAACTAAGGAAGTTGAGACATTGTGGAGTACGAAAGCTGGAGTCAATCGGCATAGTGATTAAATTTCAGGTGATCATTATATATGTCTATATAAATAAACATGCACACATACATGTATATAAATATATGTGCATATATCTATACATACCACATAAGTGCTACTTGCTTGCTTATTGATATTCTATAAAGTCTCACCACCCCATAGAGTTATTTGTTCTTTATAGCAATGTAGCTATAATATAAATAGCCACCTGACACTTTGACTCAATGTTGTGTGTGTGTATGTGGGTTTTACTACATATTCAACTTTTAAGGGTAACAATAAAGCAGCTTAGTCACTTGTTATTCCTGTTCATCAGTTTAAATGTCTAACATTTCCAGAGATAATAGTATGTACCAATAATCCAATGTATTTGGGAAACTTAAGTCTGGTGGATCTCTTGAGCTCAGGATTTTTGATCCACAGAATGGATAAAGCATTAGACGTCCACACTTAATTCAGTATTAAACAGTGCAGGAGTGGAGTGTATGAGATCACCTAAGGAGGGTTAATTTGGCCCAGGTTGGAAATAGAGATCAAAACTCTTGCTCCAATCAATAGTGGGACAGGCAGTGAGTAGCCAATGAACTTCCAGTCTTAAAAATAAATAAATGAATGAACAAAAAATTGAACAAATGAATAAATGTATGTCCAAGACTTTGATGTGAAAAGCTAGGTAAGAAATTAAAACTTATCTCCTCATCTTTTAAAATACTGGAAAGCCCAAAACAGAGAGAAAGAAATGGGAAGACATCTTGAACATACCAAAGTAAGTTTCCCAAAGTATAAAAAGGCAAATACCAGGTCATTACATATGCAAGCTCTGGCCATTACTCTTGCTTGCTTTCTAATAGCATCAATGGCAAAAATTCCAGGGTTATGCTCCCAAGGAATGAGAAGTAATCATGAATCAGGAGCAGGAGCATCTGGTCCACAGGTGCTATCAGAATTTGCTACTCTAGGTCATATTTGTGCTATATTTCTAAAAAAAAAAAAAGTTAGAAACAAAGATGCATCTATGTGACCCTTGCTTTCTTTTTGTGCTAAAAATAACAAAGTATTTTCCAGTGTCTGGGCTTTTAATGAGTATATACTTAGGTAGGGTTGAATAAAGGGATTTATTACTCTACTCACCTTGGCAAAAGATAGACATAGTGCTGGCACAATCTCAGGCAGCTCAGTAGCTTCCTGCCAGATTTACAAAACAGGACAATCTTCATGAGATTAGTTTTCCACCTAGAATTATCAAGTGCACAAGCTGCCTGTTGCATCAAATTGCTAGATCCTGAAACAGATACTGGTGATAACCAACTCATATGGTGTGGGTAAGGAGAAACTGATAGAAAATCAGACTTCTACTAAATTACATGCATTTCATTAAAAAGGTAATCTTGGAAAGAGAGATGAATAGAGATGAATCCTGAAACCAAAAATTGTGGGAGTTGCTCATTCTTCACACAGGATTCAGGAAGCCAAGTTTTGCTAGGAACGGAAAGCCGAGTTTCAAAAATGCCTGATGTAATAACACCTTGCATTTGCCTGAAGTTTTTCTCCAAAGAGATATCATTGATCCTTTCCAGAATAAACAACATCAAACAATTGATAATATCTGATTGGTTTTTAAAAGTGTAATGTTACTTTTCAAGTATCTTTAAATAGATTATGGGATTCAGGTGCCGTAATATTAAACAAAATATGATCTATGTGGATCTCAGGTCATTCATTCAGATTTCTAGAGGAATAATAATGGCTAATAACTAACGTTTATATTACCACTAAGTTTTCTGAATCATTTTCCAAATATTGTCTCATTTATCTTGACAATGTCCTGAGAAGTAGGTACTATTTTTATCTACATTTTATAGTTGAGGAAAGTAAGACAGACAGAGATAAAATGGCTTACCCACAGTCACATGGTCAGTAAGTATCTGAGGGAAGATTTAAATTCAGGTTTTCCTGACTCTAGTTTCAGTGCTTGTAATGGTAAGCAAAGCAGTACTTAGTGCCTTGTTTCAGCTATTTAATTATTTAGCACCTTATTTCAGTTCAAGTTTCTTTTAAGTCTTGGCCATGATTACATCAAGTCTTTGTTAACAGAACTTGTGAACCCCAGAACTTGTGAACCCCTGTTGCTGAAGCAACAGGAAGGGGAAGAGCTAATGACCATACGTAAGGAGAAGCCCAAGTTGAGAGAGAGCAGAACTGAGAAGAGAGCACTTGTGGTGGCAGAATTGAGATGGGGAACTTTGTGGTGGCCAGGCACTCTGTTCTGTTTGTGTTGGTGTTTGTTTGCAATACTGTGTACAGAAGCCCTGTGACCTTACTGGAAGCCATGAAAGAGGATTTTCCTGTTGTCTGTTTACAGAATTCCTGGTCCTGCGACTGTACTGACAATTTGTGTTGCGTACTCAGACCTTGTTTGTGGGTCTGTATTGATTTCACAGGCAGATAGTGAATTGATGATGGTGCCAGCAATGTGTATGAAATCATTAAATCCCATTTCATTTTGAATGCTGAAGCCACATTTTACTATAGTTCTCTTGAAGAAGAGTTTTATATGTCATGAGATCCCTCCCCTTCCCTGTCAATATCTTTTTCCCCTTCCAGTATTGTATTTGCTTGGAAGAGATCTCTCTGCTTATAAGAATATATGGTTTTTATTTATTAAGTGCTTATTATGTGCCAAGCATGGAACGAAGTCATGAATCTGCTACAACTAATGCTACTGCTACTACAACTATTTCTGATGCTAACATGTACGCATTGCTTACTGTACCGTGTTACATATATTATCTCACGTAATCCTCACAAAAAGGAAGTAAATGTTATTATTATTCTCATGTTACCAATGAGATAACTGATGAAACCAGAAGTCAGAGTCTTGCCCAGGCTCGTGCACCTAGAACTCAAGTCTTCAGGACTCCAGGGTCAAGGCCCTATTTACCATGCCATGTAAGAGAGACATTCTGAGACCTCAGAGAGCTTAATTATAACAGGGGGATATAATGCATATAGAGAAGCAGTGACAGTGGTAGAGAGTGCCTATCAAGTGAAAAGAATGATGAGGCTGAACCAGAGCACTCTACAGAAATAATAGCAGTGTGGAAGTACTACTAAATCATTAATAAATGAAAAAGAAGGGTGGGGGGGAGGGTTGTTGGAAGCACACACTTCTGGAAAGGGACAGGGACTGTGTAGAGAATAGAACAAGGGGGGGGGCGGGATAGGAAGGAGGGACATATAATCAGTCCCTGACAATGTGTCCACTGTGGAGAGGTTCTGCATAATTACACATGTACAACCTGTATTGAATTGCTTGTTCTTCCAGTGGGGGTGAGTGATGAGGGAGAAAGGGAAAGAATCTAGAATTTAAAGTTCTATAATCAAATGTTTAAAAAAATATGTATGTATGTATATATATATATATATTATTATTATTATTAACTACATGCAACTGGGAATTAAGATACACAGGCACTGGGGTAGGGAGACCCATCCTGCCCTACCAGAAAGTCAGAGGGGCAATGGAGGAGGACATAGGAGAGAGCAGATTGCGGGAGGGGCTATACAGTGGGATGGCTGTTTTGAGGTGGTAGATAAGGTAAAGATGGGGAGAAAATATGTAACTCAAAATTTTGTGGAAATGAGTGATGTAAACAAGAAAATAAATTATTTTTTAAAAAAAGAAAAAGAGGGGTTGGATATTTAAACAGTGGTGTGGAAGATAGCAAAACATCTAGGGTAGAAGTCTGCATGGGATATGAAGAATGATTAGTCTGGTTGTTTGTCACTAGCTATATATACATAAATACACACATGCACAAACATATGTGCACCTGTACACACACATATACACAGGTGCATTTACATGGACACACATGCACACACATGTATAAACATATGCGATGCATGTACACATGCATACATATACATATACATGAAACATACATGTATATGTAATATGCAGCCTAAACTCATTCAGCAATAAAGATAACTTTTTAAAAAATTCTCTAGGTAGATTATTGTACATAGCTATTGCATAGCTTAGTCCCTATTTTCACCCACGCCCCTGGAGCTTTTCTAGAACAGATACTGTCTTTTACCTTACTTTATATCCCCAGGGCTTAGCACAGTTTCTGCCCTTTAGTAGGCACTTAATAAATCTTTATTAACTGATTAACTTGGTCCAGAGTAGAAGTTCTAAAATGGAGGACACAAATTCCCCCAGGGACTAGTACTATTTTTTAAGTGTTCTGATCTAAGCATACTGTTCTAAGTGGGAGAAAGCAGGTCATCAAGATGAATATGCTTGGCCAAATAAAGGCTCTGAAATATGGTCTATATTAGGAGTGGTGTACTGATGAGAAATATTTATCATAAATATTTTTATTTACTCCCAAACTACTAATAATTGGAAAAGATTGAATTCCTACACCCTCATAATCAATATCAGTCAACAAACCCTTAATGAGTGGCTGCTATGTACAAGAGATTGAGCAGCACACTGCTAGGGGATTCAGAGGACCGTTTTCTCAAAGAATTTACCATCTAGTTAGGGAGACAAGGAATACAGATAAAAAGCAAATAATAACATTAGGCAGCATATGGCATGCATATGCATAGTTTGAGGGTAAAACCCAGTTTCCCTTCAAAGCCTTTATCTGTCTCGCAAATGAGAACAAAAAAAAAATTCTACCGACGCATTGTGAAAAGTTGGATCACCCTATTTCTAAGAAACAGGTCTCTAGGATAATAAATTAAATCAGCATTCATAGCTACTCACTTGGCATAAATTGTTTCTCGCCAAAGACTCCAGACACATTGCAAAGTGCTTATGTAGTCAGTTGCTTCCATCTTGTTCCACAGTCTAAAGTTTTTCAAAATGAATATGTCCTCCTTTTTGAAGGTCTGTTAATCTTAAACAAAGCAAGACAACACACACACATAACACAAGTTATTTCAATGTTGTGCCTTTATGTGTCTCTATTCTTTCTATTCATTAGAACTTTAATAAGATTAAGGATGTAGGTAGGAGTAACTGTCTCATTTCTGAAATAATTTTACTTAGTAATTATCTATATTTCAATCAATCAAAGATGGTAAGGGCTGTAACATTGCAAGTTTAGAGATAGAAATGACTTCAGAGATTGTCTAGTTTAACTACCTCATTTTATAGATGAGAAAAACAAGGCCTACAGAGGTTAAGTAATTTACCGAAGGTCATAGAGCCAGGAAGTGGCAGAGTTGAGATACGAGTACTGGCCTTCTCACTTAAAATGTAGCCATCTTTCCACTGCTCCTGTTTTCTCTCCCTCAGCTTTTCGGTTCCTTTTTTATGTGTTGTCCTTCCTCATTAGAATGCAAACTCCTTGGTGGTAGGTATTATTTTTCTTCTTGATGTTATTTTTATTTCTAGCACTTAGCAAAGTGCTTGGTACATAATAATTGCTTAATAATGCTTGCTTACTGATTCATCATGCATTGATGTGGGTTCTCCCTTCTACCATTGAAACCAAAATCTACTGGCTTTTCACATCTCTCTTCCCTTATGCAACCTTATTTTTTCTTCATCCTTACCATGCCCTTCAGTTCCTTGAAACCCCTATTTTTTTCCAATCAATCTCCCCTGCACTACCTAATCTCTCCCTTTCTCCCCATTTTGACTCCTTGGTGAACCAATGCAGCTCTAAAATATCTTGAGTATAGGTACTCTTTTGAGTCCCTAGCTCCATTATCATATAATTTTATTATAGTTTTAGATAATTCACTTCATTCATCATCTTCATTCTTACACATTTGCTGCTGAATGAAGGTGGAAAAATCATGGAACTATTCTGAGTCCAGTACAAATTTATGTTACATCATCTCAACTGGACTCTCACTGCTACTAGGCAATCCTACTATACCTCCCTAATCAACTCACCATCCCACTCTCCACTTTGGCTCTTCTAAACCTTTTCTTCCCTCCTCAAACTTCTCATGGCTCCCTCTTACCCTGCTCTTTCAGCAGAGAACCTTTTCTCATATTTTACAGAAAAAAATTGAGATCATTTGTCATGAAATTCCTCTTTTCCACTTTTCCTTATGTGCTCTTGCTCATGTGCCTTTGGCTACTTTCTTCTCCTCCAACCCCACACCATTTCACGTGATAAAATGGTCTTATTCTTTGTCAATGCTAGCCCCTTTATTTGTTGGAGTGATCCCATTCCATCCCATCTCCTCCAATGAATCGTCCCCTTTATTATCCCCCTTTACTCATTTATTTTCAATCTCTCCCTCTCTACTGGCTCATTTCCTGTTGCCTAAAAACATGTTCATATCTCTCAAAAATTCTCACTTGATTCTTCCTTCCTTGTTAATTATTGTCCTATTTCTTGTTCCTTTTGGAGTTAAACTCCTCAAAAAGCCTGTTTACCTCCACTTTTCTTTCTCATACTCTTCTTGACACCTAATAATATGGCTTCCAACCTTATCATTCCACTAAAATTACTCTCTCCAAAGTTACTAACAATCTTTTAGTTTCCAAAGCCAATTGCCTTTTCTCATTTCTCATTTTTTGACCTCTCTGCAGCCTTTGACACTATTGACCACTCTCTCCTCCTTGATACTCTCTTCTCTTTAGGTTTTCAGGATACTTCTCTCTCCTGGTTTTCCTCCTATCTCTCTGATTTCTCTTTCTCTCTGTCTCCTTTGCTGGATCCTTCTCCAGATCATATTCTCTCACTACAGATGTTCCTCAGGGTTCTGAACTGTGCCTTCTTTCTGTAGCTACTTCACTTCATGATGTTATCAGCTCCCTTGGATTTAATTATCATCTTTGTACTAAAGATTCTCAAATCTACCTTTCCTTCCCCAGTTTCTCTGCTGATGGCAAATCTTATACTTCCAACTGCCTTTCAGGCATCTTGAACTGTATGTCTAGTAGACAACTAAAGTTCAATATATCCAAAGCCAAATTCATTATCTTTCCACCTAACCATTCCCCCTCCCCTCCCCACCTCATTCCCTATTACTGTAGAGGGTAACACCATCCTCTCTTCAGGCTTGCGACCTGGGTGTCATCCTAGGTTTTTTACTGTCTTTCATTTTTAATTCATTAATTTATCATTAGTTTTCAATATTCACTTTTATAAGATTTTGAGATCTAAATCTTTCTCTCTCCCTTCCCTTCCCCTCTCCAAGAAGACATGCAATCTGATATAGGCTATACAAGTATCATCATATCAAACATATTTCCATATTAGTCATGTTGTTTTCATTATCTTTTACCACCTCCACCCCCATATCCAATCTGGTGCCGAGGCCTATCTATTTTACTTTTGCGACATTTCTTGAGTACACTGCTTTTTCTCCTTTAACCCTGCCACCACTTCAGTGCAAACCTTCAGTGTCTCATGCCTTTATTACCGTACTAGCCTACTAGAGGCTGCCTCAAGTCTCTCCCCACTCCAATCCATTCTTCATTTAGCCACTAAAGTGATTTTCCTAAAATGTAGATTTGATCATGTCACCCAGTCAACTCAATAAACTCCAGTGACTTTCTGTTGTCTCCAGGAGCAAATAAAAAGTGCTCTTTCAGCACCCAAAATCCTTCATAACTCATTTCCCTCTTCCAATCTTTTTACACTTTACTCCCCAATATGTACTCTTTGATCCAGAGACACAGGTTTTCTGCCTCTTCCACAAGTAAGACACTCCATCTCTTGGCTTGGGGCATTTTTTCTTATTAAATCCTATGCCTAGAATGATATCTCTCCTCCACTCCAGCTACTGACTTCCCTGGTTTCTTTTAAAGTCATAATTAAAATCTCACCTCATAAAGGAATCCTTCCTTAACCCTTGATTCCAGTGTCTTCCCTCTTGTAATTACATCAATTTATTCTCTCTATAGCTTTCTTTGTATATATCTTTTTGCTTGTTGTCTCCCCTATTAGATTGTAAGCTCCTTGAAGGCAGAATTGTCCTTTGGCTCTTTTTTTATCCATAGTGCTTAGTACAGTGTCTGATATATAGTAGGCACATGATAAATGTCTATTGAATTGAAATTGAGTTTTCCATGTTTTAGTGTATGGTTGTCATAAATTGCTATGGTGAAAATATTCTTATACTTGAGACTTACCTTCTGGAAATGAACCCTACGCTTTCTGGGGTTATGTATAGACAGCAACCACATGGCCCAATCAAAGGGTCATGCCTAATGTTCTTCAAACTTGGGATAATGTGGCAAAACTTGAATTCTGTTCACATGTCCCTTGAGAATGAAGGTCACTTTGACATTATAACAAGGCATCAGGGGAGTGGTGAAAATTATTATCAGTACCATTCTAATAATGAAAAAAAAAATGAAGTTGGCCTCCTCAGTTTATGTGATGTGCCTGTTTGGTGACTTATCCTCTGAATCATAGCCATTCCACCCTGGGATGATGAGTGTTGTGTGAATAACTCTGACATTCATGGAATTCACTTTAATATCTCCACAGACTGGATTCCATTTGTCTTTCAATGAATCATCCCAGTGAATTATTTATTTTATGTACTCTTTTTAGGACTTAGGTGTTTCTAGAGCACTGTGAAAATGTAAGTCAAATCACATATATCGAGGGTGGGGAACCTGTGGCCTCAAGGCACACGTAGCCTTCTAGATCCTTGCATGTGGCCTTTTGACTGAGTCCAAGTTTTATAAACCAAATCTTTTTATTAAAGGGATTTGTTCTGTGAAGTTTAGATAGAGTCAAAGGGCCACACTTGAGAACCCGGAAGGTCACATGTGGCCTTGAGGCTGCAGGTTCCCACCCTTGATGTAGATTATATGCTGTAGTGTCATTACTAGATATCAAACATCCACAAATGAAAAGGAAAATAAACAACTCAAGTAATAATTCAGTTCATTTAGGTTAAAATGAGGCATCTTCACTGATGTTATAAACCATATTTTAAAAAAAGGAATTATGACTAATTTTTGTTTCTTTAAATATCTAGGGGCAGTTAGGTTATATAGGTGACTAAAGTATAGGACTTATATTCATAAAGATAGGAGTTTGGACCCTGCCTTATAAATCTCTAGCTTTTAAAACAACTGAATCTCCCTCATCTGTAAAATAGGGATATAATAGAATCTACTTGAGAGGGTTATTATGAAGATTAAATTATATATGTATGTATGTATATATACGTAATATATATATATAGATAGATAGATAGATAGATAGATAGATAGATATAGATATATAAAACCCTTTGCAAATATTAAAGCACAGTATAAATGTGAACTAGGATTGTTAACAATATGATAGCTACAGGGCTGAAAGTGCCTGCAGAAGTAATCCAATCCAACCTCCTAAATTTATAGATAAGAAAACCAAAATCAAAAGACTTATGTATGTACCCAAGGTCACTCAGATTGTAAGTTCTAGAGCTTGGATTTTAACACAGGTCCCTTGATTGACTCCAAATTCACTTGTTTTTCTACTACATAGTTTTAAAAGTGCTTTTACCATTATTTCTTCCATTTGATTTTCACAAATAACCCAGGGATATTGGTAGGGTGGGGGATATAGTCACCATTGTATACGTTGTTAAAATGGACCACATATCTCAAAAGAGACTTGGGAAAGGTCACAAAACTTGAGAATTGTAGAGAAGAGATGGAATCAGGTATTTTTCTTGAATTTAGTACTCTTTCCTCTATTCTTGGGTAATGCACATTTATTTAGTCAGTGGCTCCTCAATAAATACCAATATGCTAATTAATTCAATGGGGTCCAGTGTGGAAGCTTTGGCTACCTTGTTATGGTGACATGACCTGAAAGTGTGTAAGATCTACCATATGTAGTATGGGATGGTGAATCTCATTCCATTCTTTCTACATTAGCCAATACTCAGGCTGTCTCTAACAAAACCAATTTACATCCTTCAGCTATTATCTCTAAATATTCCCTAACTCCTCCCTGCTTCTTGCTATTAAAGCTCCCAGCTTATTTTTTTCTGACCTGAAGTATATCTCTCAGTGTAGTTATCACCTAACCTCACCCTATGACCCTCAATCAGCAGAAAATTCCCATCCCTAACATAGCCATATCTTACTGCTTAGATCATTTTGTGGATGCAACAATGTCCCCAAATGGTTTTACACCTATTGGTGGACTCTCATTTCCAGAACAGTTGCCAATGAGTAGAAACCCCAAATATTACCTCTTTTTGTTTTGGTGGGATAGTCTGAATTGCATAGGAGGAGAAGATACAGATGAGTTGTAATATGCATTGCAGATTTCATTATACCTCTTTCACCTTCCCTTCAAAGCTACCTGTCCTCCAAATTTCCTTATTGTTGAGTACACCATCATCCTTCCAATCACTTACATCCATATACTTAATGTCATTCTTGACTCCCCATTCTCACTAACTCCACACATCCAATCTGTTGAAACATCTTGTCATTTCTATCTCCAAAATACCTCTCATATTTCTACTCACACAGCTAGCACTCAAGTGTAATAGTAATGCGAATTTGAAAATCTTCTCTGCCCCTTAATAAGCCTAAGGGAATCTGAAGACCTCCCCTGCTTTGAAGATTTCTCCTGCCCCCTAATATGCTGAAAGTAATCACATGGAGTATATGGTGAGAAGAATTTGCTGAGGGGTGGAGGAGAGCCCACAGGAAGCTGGGATTCAGAGCAGCTAGGTGGTGGGAGAGAGAGGATGCACCCAGGAAGACAACTAGGCTTGTGAGTGTTGGTTTGTGGGAAGGCTAAAGGATGGTGTGTCTCTGCTGTGTTATGTTGAATTAACTTTTATGTTGCAATGATGAATTAAGTTTCCTTGTGTTGGAACTTGGTTTTCTCATGTCTGAATAAATGTTTTGCTTCTGCCTTCTATATGGAGAGTCTATTATACTTTGTGATTGAGAGCTATGCCAGCATATTTACAGTCTCTGTTGGTGCTATGAATATTGCATTGGCACTACATTGAGTTTCAGCTTTCATCACCACTTACCTGCTCTATCACAACAGTTAAACTTTTGGTCTCCCTACCTCATCAATCAGCCAATAAATCTTTATCAAGTATCTGCTATGTTCCAGGTCCTGTGCTAAGTGATAGGATTACAAAAAGAGGCAAACCACAGTTTTCGCCTTCAAGGAGCTCACAGCTTAATGGAGGCAGCAACATTTAAATACACACAAACAAACTACACTATGGGATAAGTGAGAAATAATAGGGAAGGCCTTTGAATTAAGAGTAGTTAAAAGGAAGAAAGGGGTTAAAGTTAAAAGTAAAAAGGAAGAAAAACTTCCTATAAAAATATAGATTTCATTTGGACCAAATAAAATCAAAGAAATCAGTAGATCAAGTTGAGGTGGAATGGTGGGGGATAGCCAGAGGATGCCCAGAGATGAGTGATGGAGCTCCTCATGTCTTTATAAGTGTCAAAGTAATTTTCCTAAATATCTGACTATGCCATTTCTTACTCAATGAACTACAAAGGCTCTCATCTCTATGATCAAATCTCATCTCCTTTTATTCAATCCCTTTTAACTTATATTTTATTTTACATATACATAATTCTTGGTGCAATATAATGCACACATATATTGTAAGTAAGTAATGTGTATTTATTCAGGGAGTTCTCAAAATGATTTACTCTTGGGTGTGGTGTGGGATCCAAAATGTTTGGAGATTCCTGGATTAATTGACTAATATTAATCAAACAGAGAGGGGACAGAAGGAAATCCCAAATAACTGTATTTATTCTCTGATTTTCTTTGACCACAAGAAGGTGGATGAATAGTACTTCTCACTATGATTTCTTAAAACTTTGGTGGATTTGACGAAAGATAACATTTTCAACTATTTTTAATCTCCCCCAGCACCTATATCTGTCCGTTGTTTAATAGTAGTAAGTACTTATACATGATAATTGAATGACTAAATGGTTGGATGGATTTCCTGGTGCTTCAAATGAGAGCATTTGATCCTCATAATAAAAGTTAAGCTTGGACCTAAATAATGTTTAAAATCTGGTACCAGTTTTATATGCTTAGTGTGATATTGTATAATTAAACTTTGACTTTTATTATGGACCTTGGAATACTTTAGAAACATTTAAAATTCTGGTATGGTGGAATGTTCATTGACACTGGTCAGAAAGCCTGGATTCTAATCTCAGGTCTAAAATTACTGCAATCTCTATGACCTCAGGCAAGGCAGCTTTCTCATGTAAAATGTATATAGTAAAATGTTCCTTAATACTTGCATTTTTGCTATTATAATATAGTGATCTCACTCAGAGTGAGACCCCTATAATATAATAAAAGAGATATTTATTTTAGACTAAAGTGTTATACACAACATAAGGTAACATTACTATCAAAAAAGTAACCCTACAATATTTGGTTAGAACTAGTCCTTTTTAACATCTCCCTGCTTATAGAATTAAAAAAAAAAAAAGGAAAAAGAAACCCTTACATCTCAATATCTAACAATGCTTTATTGCATTATCTATTTATAGATTCACTAAAATTTCCTGGCCGATGTTAAATCAGCAACATTGTTCACTTGAAATATTAAAATTGGATATGACCTTATGCCCCAAGAGAACAATGTGATTGAATATCAATTTACATCTGACTTTCAAGAAAAGGAAAAAGTGAAAAGTTAGGCAGACGCCTTAGATGTCAGAAGCTTGATTAAGAAGTGCAGTTCTTTTTTTCTAGGTTATCAGAAATGAATACCGAATTATCTATCCACCTTCACTGGGGTTTTATTAACTATGAAGAAAAGGGAGTCAAAAAGTATTGTTATTGTACATTTTTCATAAACAGTATTGCCTATACCATGTATCACTTAACATGTTTGGAAATTAGATACAGTCTCTGCAATAACACTCTGGCAACATTTTGTTATATTGCTCAAATTAAGTATTTTGAACATCTGAGAGTGGAAAGAAAGTTGTCATCAGTACCAGGACAGATTAAGACCTACCTCTGACACATACTGGCTATGTGACCCTGAGTAAATCACCTAATCTCCTAGTACTTAAGGGAATGCCTTAAGATTATTATTCACAGAGCTGATACTGACCAGCATGGAAAGAGGAAGTTTCCTCATCTCAGAATTACTTTTATAAATAAAATCACAGATGTAATCCCTATCTATTTCTATCCTTATGCTTGAATTCACCCTTTTGACATCCTTTTGATGCTTTCTGGTGATCATGAAATCCATCTCCACCAGCATTTATCAAATATCTGCTATGGGCAAGAAGAGAGGAAGCATGGGGTAATAGGTAAAAGACTAGCCTTGGGATCAGGTAGCTTTAGATTCAAGTCCTACCACTGACATATACTATGTGAACTTGGGCAAGTCATTTAACTCCTCAGTGCCCTGTCAAGAATCTCTGTTAAGGGGGCGGCAGCTAGGTGGTGCAGTGAATAGAGTACTGGCCCTGGAGTCAGGAGGACCTGAGTTCAAATCCCACCTTAAACACTTAACACACACACACACACACACACACACACAAAACAGCCGTATGGCCTTGGGCAAGTCACTTAATCTCAACTGCCCTCCAAAAAACAAAACAAAAAAAAAAAAGAGAAGAATCTCTGTTAAGTTTTAAGGTACAGAGAATTTCCCAGTCAGCACTGACAGAGGTGGTTTTCACATAGAAAATCCTCCAAATGGATAAAATCACAGATATGGATTAAATAAAAAGGTACAAGCCACTATGCTAATAAAACCAACAAAATTTGTACTAAATTTCTTGCTACTGATCTTTCATCTATTTCTATTAATGGTAGGTAGATAATCCCAGGTGGAAACTAGTGTTTTAAATTTTTTAAAAAAATTTTATTAACTGGTCATTTCTTTCAAGATTCTTTTGCCTCGGAGAAAGCAAGTGGTTATTGTGAACATTGTAAGAAAGTAAAGGTTTCAACTACAATTTCATGTTAACATTTGAAAGTACAGAGATTTGCCAAATGGAAGTAGTTTATCAGCTTTCACTAGCTTTTTCCAAGCTTCCCTTAAGCAGTAGAAAGCAATTTCCCACACTTGCTTTCCCGGGGAATTCATGCCCTCCTCCAGAAAGCTGTGATGGCTAATTTAACCTAACAGACAAGAATTGTTTTTAAATAAGTACATTTAAAAATGAACTGAGGGACTACTTCAAAAGTGGAGATAATCAAGATTAATATTTTTTTTAAATTGAAGATAGATTTTATAAAAAAAATTAATGGACCATTTATTTTAAGGTTCCTTTTTCTTTTCCTCCTCAGGGACAGATGGTTCATTTTGTATTTAGAGTTTCAGAAACTGGCAGGCAAGTATTGGGTTGAATGTTCTAAGAAGATTCATTGAAATTCTATCGTTAGGCCATGTTATAGGACACTGAATAGATTTAAATTATTTTTTTTAAGACAGGTAAGTTGTACAAACTCTCATCTTGAGTTTAGGAGTAAACACTGAAAAACAAACCCTTTATCTGAAATAATATCATTTGTTGATTCCTTTCATGAGATAACTCAAGGAGTTGCTGAGCTGGCATAGAAGCAGAATGGGCAAAGTTAGAGTAACTTCTTGAATATTCTGTTTTGAGTAGTGGGCAAAATAACCAAATTTCAAAGTAAATTCTGATCCTTCCTATTTAAAGCAGATTTGGACAATTACTAAACCTCAGTGGATCTTAAAGTAAAAGTAAAAGTTTTGTTGTTGAGAGTAGTGTAGTTATTGCTACAGGGATTAAAGTGTAACAAGAAACTTGTTAGCAGTGACAGGTGTAATGGCTGGATGATAATGACAGCTAAGGCCTAGCCATGCTCAACAGCAGTGAATCAAAGTAGATAATTTGTATTAAAAAGGAAATGCAAACAAAAGATTCTTCAGGAACCCCAGGAGAGACAAACTTGTTTGAGAGGGCCATTGCATAGTACTTGTTTCTTTACATATTTTCTTAGTCATTTCATACTGGAAAAGTTCAAGTTAGCAAATATATAAGTAGGCAGTTAGAGGTACTTGCCTACCTAATTGTGAAGGGAAATGGAACAACCATCTTTGTTTACTATGTTTCAAACATTGTGCTATGACTTCAGTGGTTCTCAACCTTCCTAATGCCGTGACCCTTTAATACACGTATGTGGGCGTATCTGCATGTGGGCGGACCCACCTGGAGATGGATAGAGGAGCAGTGTCTCAGTTACCTAAGACCATCGGAAATACGTGTTTTCTGATGGTCGTAGGCGACCTTGTTCAACCCCCAAAGGGGTTGCGACCCACAGGTTGAGAACCGCTGTGCTAAGTGCTTTGTAAATATCTTATTTGGTTCTCACAACAACATTGGAAAGGAGATGCTATTATGATTCCCATTTTACAGTTGAGGATAATTGAGATAGAAGGAGGTTAAGTAGCCCAAGAACGTACCCATGAGGGCCTGAGGCCAGATTTGAACTCAGGACTTCTAGACTCTAGGCAAAAGGATCTATTTACTACTGCTCCACAAACATTTGTAAGCAAATGTAGATGCCCATCTAAGTCAATATTTTCCCATCTGGGCTTGTTTACATGCTCATATTACTAATTCCATGAAAGAAGACTATCATTAAATTCTTAAAATAGAATTTCTTTACATATTTGCTATGAAGGAACACTTTGGGGATAGCAATGGGAAATCAGTTGGTATTGATAGATACACAGTAAAAAGAATATCATTAAACTATATTTGTAAATGCTCAGGGGAAAAAGAAGTACAAAAGAAGACACAAAGCATACTTTGTTAAATGTAATTATATGTGTGTGTTTATGGAATGCATACCTATGTATGTGTGCCTATGTTCATTATAAAAATTAAATCATAGAAGTTCAAAGTTCTCTATTCATTCTATTATGTTAAAACACTTGTGTTCCTTAATAATTAAGTTAATAAAAATAGTTTTAAAATGTAAAAAAAAAACATGTCATATTGATTTCATTTTTGAATTGACGTCTTTCAGGACCTTAGAAGTTGCGCATGTGTGTGTGTGTGTGTGTGTGTGTGTGTGTGTGTGTGTGTGTGTGTGTGTTTGTAGTGCAGGTAATATTGAAAGTCAGATGCTCTGACTTCAAATGCGGCACTGTGTCAGTTAGGAAATCTTTAGATTAAATTAGGCAATGTCTGATGTAGAAAAATAGGAAAGTCTGAGAGTGGAACTTCCTTGCCTCCATACATAGTTATTCTCTGTTTCATACAGGTATCCCCTCAGTTGAGTTTTGAAAAATTGGTAAATGACAATCATTGGTATCCACTTTAGTTTACTACATTATTAAAAATCATTATGTTCATCCTTTGCTTGTCACAATCCTGCAAAAGTCTGCCTCTGTGACAAAGGGAAGGACTAATTGGTGTGCACCAAGTTGGTAGGACAATTGCTTTAAAGACCAATGTGTTATTTGGGCAACAAGTTGCCTGATTAAACAGATAACATGATGAAAAACAAACAGAATTTGCTGTCCTTTTCAAAGGAGAGGCTAGTGAAGAGAAGCCTCCTGCAAGGGAGGGGGAACTAAAGTGAAGAGCACACTGAACCATATGTAAGGCTGCCTGACTGATGAGCCAGGAGACAAATGGAGGAATTGGGAAGCTCAAGGGAGTATGACTTCCTAGAATATTGTGACTCTCATTAAAGGCATTTTGGTCTTCTGGGGTTAGGGGTGGCTTTCAGCAGTGTGGTTTGCAAAGAGAAAAATTTTAAAGACCTAGTTATCTATAGGAAATCAAACAAACATTTTGACTGCCCTAAACATTGTCTATGACAGTGACAACCTTTGATGAACACAATTTTCCATGTTCTATGCATCAATTATAATGTAATTCAGAGGCTCATTGAACTAATTTTTTCCTATTATTATCAAGGAATCTTGTATGATTCAACAAGTTCATGGGAAACACCAAATTGGAGAATTTGAAGGCAGTAGTTTGCACTACTAAATTTCTCTTTTTATAATGAAAAAAAAAAAACCATAAAAGGATCTTATATTCTTAGTTAAATCACTACAAAGTTGTGGTCTGCTATTAAATATTGCTTGTGAAATCCTGCCTTTTCCCTTCTTCAAGAGTTCCCTGAATAGTTCTTTATATTTTTCTCAAAGTGATTTTGCAGAAATGAGAAAGGAGACACATGGGCCAATAGTTATCGATGACCTATAGATCAATGACAGGCAAAGAGCTGTAGCAGGAGGAAAATTATTATGGTTCCTGAGGCATAAGTGGAAGGAGGTGCATGAAAAGGTATAAATATATTTGAAAGCTCTATGGTAGAATTAGATGGGGGGTAGTTTGCCCTCTTTAACTATCTGACAATGATCAACATTTGTATAGCACTTTACAGGTTGTAAAGTACTTGGCATACATTGTCTCATTTGAATCTCACAACCCTGTGAAATAGGTGTTAGTTATTACTATTCCAATATTGCAGATGAAGAAACTGAAGCTGAGACATTGCAATTTTCTCAGTCACAGGGATAATAATGCAAGATTTAAAGTCAGGTTTTCCTGGTTTCAAGTCTACCACTCTATCCACTGCCACCTAACTGCTTCTAATCTGAGGATATTAAATTTTCCTACCTATGATTCCTAGCAACTTTTTCTCTTTCTAGGATGGATGCTTAAATATAGGTGTGGAGGTCTGAAAATAGTCCTCAGAGATGACCTTTTGTCAAATAAAGGTTGTAGGAAATGTTTCTTTGATACTTGGCAGTTATACTGAGTAGAAATACAGGGTCTTATTGAAGATCCATAGGCCCATTTTCCTGTGTTGATTTGTATGAAAGCTCAGGTACAAGTGCGGCTTTTGAGATATAAAATGGTCTGAATGAGTAGACTGAGGCATATATAGTAGCCTTAACATTCAAAATTAGAAAGTATTGGCAATGAGGTCATGGGCAGTATTCAGGCTTTACTAGACAGAATTGGGTGCTATGCAACAGCCATTATAATAACTAGTCTGTGTTACAGTAATCATGAAGGCTGGATTTGGCTTGTGTGTGTGTGTGTGTGTGTGTATGTGTGTATGTGTATTCAAATAAAAGTAAATGTGGGGTGTATTTTTTGGAATTTGTGATAGGAAAGGTAGCGTGAGCTCAAAGGACTGTATTTGGGGAAGATCAGTGGAAGGTATTAATACTGAGGAATAAGATATAATGGACTCATTTCATTCAGTCATTTCAGTTCACTGTTTTGGAGGGGGGTGCTTTACTTAACATTGTATAATAATGACTGACACTTTGCCATAAATCATAAATGCTACTGACTGAATGAGATAGTTAGAAGGACACAGACTAGGCCGGTTTCAGTCATGAATCCACAGTAAGGGGAAGAATAGTTTGGATCATAGACTCTGTAACAGCAATCATCAAGAAGACAAATTTAAGGAGACACATGGTGTCTTTGAACAGATGTTATAGCAGAATCCTGCTGCCTTAAATAGGTATCAACCAAATGAATGGAAGTGAACATTTGGTTCTGGAGTTCAGTGGGGATTCTAATGGATTGTGTGCAGAGTTATTTTTTAAAATTCTTCTTAATTAGAAGAGCTCCTACTGACCCCAGGTGTCCTAATTACCTTGTGCTAGAAAGTTAACATCAGTCATATGAATCAGGCCATAACAATATTCACTGAAGGAAATCAAATGGGACCCAATATGCCCAGTGAGCAAGCTGATGTGTTTAAATTACCCATAGCCCAGAGCATTATGTGGTAGGACTAAATATCTTTTCCTAGATCCTTGTAGCTTCATTTGAAAAGGAATTCTTTTATCTTTATGAGAGGCGTCTTCATGAATTGTATGTATAATTAAATCTTTAGATAGCAATGAGGTTCCTTGCCATTCAACAGAGGGTGCTTTGGGAGGTCAAATGAATATTTATAATAGTTCAAAATTAACAAAGTTTGTGGAAAGAACTATGGATTTTGAGAAAGATATATCAAGCTTCATTCATTATACACACACACAGACACACACACACACACACACACACATGTCTTTATAGAATAACACAATCTCAGAGTTGGAAGAGACCTTAAATGTTATTAAATCTAAACTCTACCTGAACAGGAATTTCCTCTGTATCTCTGGCATGGAGTTATTTGACCTTGATCCTATGATACAAGTCATGGAAAACTCAATAACCTACTATATCAGCCCATGCCATTTTGGTATAACTTTAAATTGTTAGGAACTTTTTACTCTATCAAGCTTTGCTCATATGAATCTGTCTTTCAACACTCTTCTACAACCAACTACTCTTAGTTCTGCCCTCTGCAAGCAACTTGTCTTTATTAATTGTAAGTCACAACAAAATAATGTTACTGTGGAGAATTGGGAGCGCTACTACTATAGTGTAATCACTTTAACTTCCCACCTCTGAAAGGGAACATATTGCTTTTATTCTTCTTTACTTCTTTCTTCTTCCACCTCAATTCTAGGATATGATCAGGATTTGGAGCATACCAGACCGTGGACTTTGAGTGAAGAAAACCTGAGTTTGGATATTGCCTGTGGACTTACGTGAGTTGTCTACTTAAATCTTCATAGAACATAGATGCAAGACAAGAAAGCTAGAAAATAGAAGAGAGTTCATGTTTTCTAGAAGTAATAGGAAGTGATTTAGGGAAACATATAGCTTTCCTAGTTTTCTTTAAAATTTGGTTCACACTGATACCTTATTGAAGGTTTAAGGTGGTACATTTGTAACTGTATTTGAAAAAAAAAACACTCGGGCATAACTAAGGTGAACTATTTGGATCAATTAGGTTGAAACGCTACTTGCATGTTCCACTGACAGCACAAACACAGCAGTTCAGCTCTACTCATTGTCTCCCCTACCTGCTGCTCTTCCTGACTTTGCTTTCTCTTCCAAGAATACCACCATTTTCAGTTCCCCTTGCTTACATCTCAGTCAGCTGTGACTCTTCCTAATCCCTTGTCCCACTTATCCTCTAAACTGCCAGATCTACCTCTCTTTTCTCATTACCGCCACATCTGTATTCATGCAATTTCTTTATCATTTCACGCCTGAACTTTGCAGTAGCTTCTTAATGTATTTAAATGCACACACACACACACTCACACACACACGTAGAGTGGTGGCAAGACCATTATTTTGAAGTTAAGAGGACTTAGGTTCCAATCCTGGTACTATCACTACCTGTGCAACCTTGGGCTAGCAATTTTACCTGAGTTTTAGTTTCATCAACTGTGAAAAATAGGCATTTGACCAGATTCCACTTTAGTTCCCTTTTAGCTCTAGATCTATAACACTAAGTTATCTCTGAGGAGCTTTCCACTTCTAAATATATGATCCTTTGAGCCTCTTCTTTTAATCCTGCCACCCTCCAAAGGCCAGATTAGTATTTTATATGTATATATTTAATCCTATCACTCACCAGGTTGTAAACCTTTACAGGCTCCCCACTGCCTGATTTACTTAGTATGAATTCATCAGCATGACAGTCAAAGCTTTCCAACATTTTGGTGCCAGGCTACCTTTCAAGTCAGGTCCAATAAGATTCTCCCATAGTATGGGCTTGAAATTATAAGATTGCTGGAAAGTAGATTTAGAGATGTATGATATATAAGGTGTGCTGAATGAAATCTACTTCTAATTATATTTGGTTAGAGAGAGACACAATTACTGATTGTGTTACATGGGGCAAAGGCATGAAAAACATACATATATCAACTTTTTAAAGATACATTTAGTTGGAGTGAGAAGATAGCCTTGGACACAAGGTTCTACAAGTATACTGAGACCCAGGAGAATAGGTACCTGTTAGCAGAAACTCTAGACTCCCTGAGCCTACAGGGGGTGGGGAAGTAGGGATGCAATACCAGCCAGGGCAGGACATAAATCATAACATCTAGGGACTTCCTATTTTTACCAACTATTTTTGCTAAGTCCATGGTTTGCTAAGTCAGTGGTTTCTACGCTTCTGAAGTGCCCTCCAAATTTTGGTTCTTGGGGACAAAGGCC
>CM053584.1:239694620-239721417 GCA_028627135.1 Pseudochirops cupreus | reverse complement strand
GAGGTCAAGTTCTTTGCAACATAGAATATTAAGATATCCAAGGAGATATCATATGGATTAATTTAATTTCAATCTCATTTTCCTGTTTAACAAGATCAGTAATTGGGGAATGGCTGAACAAGTTGTGGTATATGATTATGAGGGAATACCACTGTATTATAAGAGGAGAAAAGGGCTATGAGGCAGGGAAGGCTGAGGCTTATACAACTATTATACCTTCATTTCACTAAGCTTCAGACTGCTATTTTGATAAATGAGCTGAAATAAAATCTGATGTTGTATAGCCATTTCTCAGTCATTTCTACTTCTTAGTGACCTCCTTTTCTTGAGGTTCTTGGCAAAGAACTATTCCCTTCTCCAGCTCTTTTTATTTTTTTTTCATATGAATGAAAAGCTTTTATTTAGGGCTTACTAAGTACCAAGTACAGTGCTAATAAAGATTAGAAACTGAGGTCTAAGTAGGACTGTAACTTGCCCAAGGTCATACTGGTAATAGGCAGCAGGGCTGGTTCCAAATCCAGTGTTCTTTCCACTATGCAGGGATGCAGGATGTTTTCACCTCTGGGAATAGCAGGTTTGTTATTTCCTTACATTTCCATCCATTGCTGCATAGTTCTAATTGTTAGAAAACGTTTTCTTTTATGGAGTCAAAAATGCTAACATCATTCTCAGCACTAAGTTTCAGACTCCAATTAAACCCCCTGGGGAAGGAGGGTGATTGTGTTTCCTTCTTCAACATGAAGTGACCACAGCTCTCCTGACCACTGGCCAGATCCCTTCTGACAATTCAATAGCATTTCTATAGCACAGAAACCCTCTGGGCTTTGCCCCTCATTACTCAGACTACTCCAGCAGCTCTTTCATGCCTCCATTGGCCCCTAGCACTTTAGTCCAAAGACCCCCAGGGGCCTGGGTCCAATGCTAACTTGCCTCTAGGAAAGATCAGCAGTTGCAAATTCCAAGCAATGAATTCTTCTTCCTTGTCTACCCTCAGATCAAGTGAGAGCTCACTAGCTTAGAAAGGGCCTTGGTATGTTTCTTTTTTCACCCTTATAGAAAAACACATACATACATGCACACATGCGGACATACACACCTCCAGCTACCCAGATGTGTTTCCAGAAGAGAAATTTAATCTAATTTACATACTTCTAGGTACATTAATAAACAGAATGTGGCCACTGAAAAAAGTTAAAAGGTCAATTGCCTCCTGGCTTTACTTGGCCCAGGACTCCAAAATAAAAATCAATGCTCCTTATTCTCTACACAAAACTGTTTTAAAAAGTGGAAGGTCTAGGAAGCTATACATAAAAAGCAATAGTGAAAGAGGAGATAAGATGAGGGAAAAACAGAGTCCCATCCCAGAGTGGGGGGAAGGGGAGGGGGCCTCTAAAGTATCCCCTGCTGATCTTTGGGGACATGACTTGGCAGGAGAAAGCTGTCAGCTCTGAGTATAATTCTTCTCAGGGAAAACCCCTCTCAGGGCCTCAGGCTGGGGAGCCACCACTGATTTCCGTGGCATTGGAGGCTGTCAGTGCTCTCCAGCTTGGGCATTGTGGAAGGCCTGAGGTCAACGCTGACCCCCACACCAGGCATGAAGAGGGCCCTGGAGCAAGCACCATGGGAATGATGCACTCGTTTGATCGGACATCTAGTAGAATAAAAAGGGGAAAAAAGGAAGGAAGAAGGGAATAGAGTAGGGAAGGGCAGATTCCCCCATGAAACAAGATGCCCTGGGAGTGTGTGGAGGATGGGTTGTGTCTGGGGGTTTGGGGAGAGGTCAGAAGTAGTGAGGACTATCATGCAGCCAACCTGGGGCAAAAGAGGAACCAGGTGATAACCACCTGGTTCTTGAGGCAGCAAACAGACAGGGGCTTTGGGATTCTACACACAGTTAACCAAATGGAGACTGACTGCCTTGCTCTGGCTCCAGCCCTCAGGGTCCCAACAGAGGAACTATACTCCATGGCTCTCTGCAGATTTCTAATCTGCTTGGCCACAGACAGAAAGAAGCAAGCCACCTCTCTACCTCCTGGCATTACCAAGACTTGAGTGCTCATGGGTATGAGTTTTGCCCTAAAACCTGTGGGAAGAAATGTCTTCTTTGCACTATCATACTCTGGTTAGGGTAGTTTCCAAGCCCAAGGAAGGGAGGAAGGAAGGGAGGAAGGGAAGGCGAGGAAAACAACTCATCATCATCTGTAGTGTTCACGCTTAGGGCACCAGGGCCTGGGCCTGAGCCTGAGTGTTGAGGTTGTGACTTGCTCCTTTGGAAATGGAACAGAGGAGGTTGGTGAAGAGAGAAGGGGTGAAACCAACAGAGAAAGAAAGGAAGAGAGGTGGCTCTGGAATGCTTCACACTGCCTTCCATTACCGAGCCTCTGCCACTGTCTGTGCCTCGGGAGCCTCAGGCTCCACTGGCAGGGGCTCTGCTTTCGAGAAGTTCATTTCCAGGATGTGCCTCTGGAGATGCTGTACCCACTCCTCCTGGATGGAGAGGGGACCCTGGAACTCCACTTCGCAGAACCTACATTTCATAGTGTAGATGTTGCCCACAAACTTCACCAAAGATATCTGGGGAGGCCAGGGGACCAGTGAGGGGACAGGCCTTACTCTGGGAGGTGGCTGTCGCACTTCCTCCAGCTTCTGCTGAAAGACACTGGCTTCCTCACCCCAAGAAGGGGTTGTATCCAGAAGTCGGGTTTGTCTGCACTCAAACTCATTGATATTCTGATGCTGGTGTTCCTCTGCCTTCACCAAAGCCATAGGTGAGGATGCCAGGGGACGCTCCCCACCATCTCCAATCTGGCCAGCTTCCCCAGGTCCTAGCCCACCCCCCAGGTTCTTATTCACCAGGGTGAGGCTGTTGGGAGCCAAGGTGAGGGGCACTCGTTTGTCCCCCTCTTGACCATGGCCTGAGTTACGGAACTTCTTGGTGAAGGGCCGGCCACCCTGGATATAGCTGCAGTAGGCCCACACCTTCTGGGGTCTGTGCTTAATCCACTCACTCAGGGTCTCGATTGGGGAGCCATTCACACACCATTCTGTCACCCCAAACTGTCGCAGGTGTGCCCGAGAGTGACTGGCCAGTGCCTTATGATTCTCAAAATAGAGGCCACACAGCTCACAACAGGCCTCGCTGGAAGTGTGTGAGCTTTTGTCGTGAATGGTCTTGGTCTTGAAGGGCAGCTCTGTCTGTATGTAGGTCTTAGGCTTCATTTCCCCAGAGAGAAGTCGGTCTTCAGGCAGTGGCCGCTTTGCTGCCATGGGGGTGAGGAAACCAGTAGATGGCTTGGTGGCAAGAGGCGAGAGGTCCATCTCCCGAGGTACGATGGCAGAGCCAGGCCCAGGCTTGCCAGGCTGACCAGCCAATGGAGTCAGAGACAGGGCCTGATTTCCCAGGGGATTTGGGCCCATCCTCACCAAGGGGTGAGGGCAGTTCGCCTGCAGCAGGTTCCTTCTTAATAAGACATGGTTTGGCCTTCTTCTTCAGGATCTCTCGCAGAGTGTCAATGGATGAACCGTTAACTGACCATTCGGTCACCCCCATCTGCTGCAGGTGGGAGCGTGTGTGGCTTGACAGACCTTTGCGATTCTCAAAGAACTCACCACAAAACTCACAACGTTTGTCCCTGACTGGCTCTGGACCTGATGAGATATTGAGAGGAGACAGCTCCACGTCTGAGGCCCAGAATATGCTGGCAGAGAGATCCTGCTTCCCTCGAAGGCTGGCCTCACCCGACGCCCTCGGTTTGGGCTTCTGGGGGGAGGGGGGAGAGCAGTGAGAGAGCCGTGGCCGAGGGCCGGAGGGCCGAAAGGCCAGACTGCCCAGGCCCTGCCAGCACCTCCCGCTCTGTTGGGAGGCGGGTCTGGAAGCCATCACTCTTGATGAGCTCGTGAAGCACTAGGGGGATCCCTTGGCATCCGGGTCGCTCACCTCCAGGTGGCGCAGATGGGCTCTGGCGTAACTGGACAGGCCCTTTCTGGTCTCAAACCAGGCCCCGCACGACTGGCAATCAAGCTCTCTGCCCGAATCACTACCTAAAGTGAGGTTCAGGGGCCCCTCATCCACTGCGCCTTCGGGGAGCCTGACAGGGGGCTCAGGGGCAGCTTGGGGCTCTTGTCCTCAGGGTTCTTGGGTGGGGGGGACCCCGACAAGGCAGGCGGCACCTTCTTGAGGAGAGAGGAGCCTGGTGGGTGGGAAAGGCCCATGGATGAGAAGCCAGGGGGTGACTTGATGGCCTTGTTGATAGGGGGATCAGGGGGTCTGTCAACTGCCTTGCTGAGGGTCAGCAGGCCTGCTCGGGGAGAGGCAGCAGCTGCCTCCTTCGGGGAGCCGGATTTCTTGGCCAGGGATTGGGGCAAGGGGCTGCTGTCAGGTTTTCCTTTCTGTTTCATCAGCTCGTAGAGCAGGTCGATGGGGGCTCTGCTACTTTCAGACTCAGCCACACCTAGCTGCCGCAGGTGGGAGCGGGCATGGCTGAAAAGGCCTTTTCGGGTCTCAAAACAAGCACCACACACCTCACATGTTGTCAGATTCTGAGCCTTGAGATCTGGGGGCTCTTGTTTGCTCCCATGGGGGATCTCTGGAGACATCTTGTTACCCAACCTGCTGGTGGTCTGCTCTAGCTGCCCAGGTGGAAGAGCACTCTTTTTTGGGAGCGGGGGTAAAGCCAGCTCCACAGCCACCATATTTTCTTCCTCAGAGGCCAAAACCAGTGCGGTCCCCGAGCCCGGGCCTGCTCCCGTTCCAGCTTCCGGCCTCGGCTTGGGCCCGTCTCTGGGTGGGGGCTGCAGCGGCGGTGGCAGCGTAGGCGGCGGGGAGGGGGACGGGGACGGGGACGGGGAGAGGGACGGGGACAGGGACGGGGACGGGGGCCCCCACGGGCGCGCTCCCGGGCCCCCGCTCAGCCCTGCCGCCGCCGCCGCTGCCGCCGCTCTCCCGTCCTCTTTTGTCACTCGGCACTGGGCCGTGAAGGCGGACATCTTGGGTCCTCCAGCTCATTTTGAAGGAGAGAAAACTGAGACAAAGTTAAGTGACTTAGCCAGGGTGACAGCTAGTAAGCATCTGAAGCTGTATTTAAAGTCAGATCTTCCTGACTCTGCCTAGCTATCTACTGCACTGTCTCACTACCTGAAATAAAATCTAGATGTAATTATATTATTTGTTTTAAAATATATTCTCAAGGCCATCAATTAAAGATTATAATAAATACATAAAAGCAGAAATGACTACAGAAATGAGAAGAGAAACATCTTAAGGGAAAGGAATGTAGCTTATTTGGCATCGTACTTCCCCATGGAGTCTAATGTGACAAGATAAATACTTTAAGCAAGAAGTTATACCCTGAACTTGCAGGCCTTCAGGCTGTGTGGCCCAAGTGATGCCTTCCTAATTCTATAGGAAGATATGTCCTTGTATTAATTATCCATCAATAGACAATAATAAGATAATAAATATATAGGATCAATGCATCATTGATTCATATCTGGAAGAAATCTAAGATGTCTTCTAGTTCAGTGCCCTCATTTTATAGATTAGGAAATAGAGACCAGAAAGTAGAAGTGTCTTGCACAGGATCACATAGCTAATAAGTGGCAGAGCTAAAAGTTAGACCCAGATTCTCTGACATCATCTGGCCTAGTAAATCAAAGCATATTTGACATTGTTCAGTAGCCTATGTATAGGTCATGATAAAATTATCTTTGTATATATTGTATCTACCTACTGATCACTGAATTCCATGAGAAAGGAGCCATGACTGAGCTAAGTGTATAGTATAGCGCTCCACATTCATTAAATAGTAAATAACTATTTGTTGAATAAAATTGAATTTAATCTTATATTGCATGTTTTAACACAGATAGTGTTACTTTAGTGAAAGAGAACTGATTTCAGATCTAAAAGACCTAGGCTTAAATTTTGTATACGACACTTACTGGATGTGCGACTGAAGAAAATTTAATTTCTCTATGCTCAATAAGGACACCCTAAATCTAGAGAACTTGCACTGGCACAGTTTCCTTGTTTTTTCCTTGTGCCCATGTGGGGGTCCTCTATGCCAGTGAAATCTCAGATTCAGCCCCTATTATTATTCTATGATTTTCTTGAGTTTCCATAGAGAATGGTCTAGATACCAAGTCTAACTATGGAGATGTTATATATCTGATCAACCAAATAATGTTTCCTATGTTGAGAGATGCTTGGGTTCAATCTAGTGCGACTCTTTTAGCTCTACAAAGTAGAAGAAAATCTGTCTAAAAGACAGTATCTTTCAAAAATGTCATTTTTTTTTCCCAACAAGATTGTCAAATAATGCATTTCAAAGACCCAAGTAAAAGGAGCCCCATTTTTTGGTCATTATTGTCATTGTATCTTTGACCAGGTTTCGCTGAAATAAAAAATGTTTATTCTCAAATCACTGTCAGTCTGGAACAGGACATGGGAGAGAGATATTATTATTTGATGTACATACAGTTTCATAATATAAAAGCATCATGTATCAGGGAGCTTAAACAACACATTTTTCAGGACAAAAATCTCTGAGTCAAAAAATTTACAGGTTTGTGGTTATAACAATTTCAGGCAGGAAGTATGATGGCATGACATATGGGAGCTTTCCAATATTTTTTTTTTACCATTCCAATACCAATTAATAGGAATAATTGATAACAAACATTTATATAGTATTTTAAGTTTTGCAAAACATTTTACATATAGTATACCATTTTGTCCTCATAGCACATCTGGGAGGTAGGTGTTAGTATTTTCCCCATTTTACAAATGAGTAAACTAAGACAGATGTAGGTTAAATGATTTATCCTGGAATCACACAGCTAATGAGTGAGGTCATATTTAAGTCAGGTTTTCTTGACTTCAAGCGCCACCCTCTATCCATTGTGCTTCCTGGCTCCCTCTTGACCCTATAACTACAGAATGAACTCCTCCTCCCCCCCCACATCACACACAGTATGCATATGTGTGTGAGTGCATGTATGTATGCTTATATGTGCATATGTGTGTATATACATATGTATATTTGTTTATATATGCATGTATGTACACATACATCTTTTTTTTGTAAAAAAAATATTTAAAAAGAAGACTGAGGAAAAATTGAAAATATAAATGGAGGTTCAAAAATAATCTACCAGCAAGTTTATTGAGTACTTCATATGTGCTAAGTGCTAGAAATGCAATGACAAAAATCAAATAGTCTTTTCCCTCAAAGGCCTTGCATAGTATCATGCTACTTGGAGCAAACATCTTCTCCTCAACCTTTTCCTTCTCCTCCTCCTCCAGTTCTCCTCCTCCTCCTTTTCCTCCTCTTCTTCCTCCTCTTTTTACTACTACTACTGTTACTACTGCTTCTGCTACTACTACTGCTACTACTACTACTACTACTACTACTACTACTACTACTACTACTACTGCTACTACTACTACTATGACGGTGATGACAAAATAGTTATTTATGTAGCACTTTAAGGTTTGCAAAGCACTTTACATATATTATCTCACTGGCTTTTCACAATAACCCTATGAGGTAGCTGCTATTATTTCCATATTATAGATCAGGAAGCTGAGGCTGAGAGAGGTTAATTGACTTGCCCAGGGTCACACAACTACTAAGTGTTTGAGGCCATATTTGAACTCAGGAAGATGAGTCTTCCTGACTCCCAGTCCTGGTGTTCTTTCCACGGTACCACCTAGCTGCCCTCATTACGTGAATACAAGATAAATTTTTGCAGGGAAGAAGGCAAGAAATGGACAATCAGGGAAGGCTTTATGTGGGAGATGGAACTTGAACAATTTTGAAGGAAAAGATGACTTTTTAAAAGGCAGAGGTGAGGTAGAAGTGCATTCCAGGTGTGGGGGCAGTAAGTTTAACTCTGTGTAGATGGGAAATAAAATGTTATGACTGTGGAAGAGAAAAAGAATAGGGGTTTGATAAGGTAGTTTGGGACCAAACTCTAAAGGGTTTTTACAAACCAAAAAGAGGTACTTATATTTTATTCTAGAGGTAATAACAAGCCACCAGAGTTTATTGAGAATGGGAGTGACACACACGGTAGGAAAATTACTTTGATATGTGGAAGGTGGTTTAGAGAGGAAAGAAACAAGGACACCAATTAGGAATCTATTGCTATAGTATGGATGAGAGGTAATGATAGTCTGAAGTAGAATGGTAATGATGTGAAAAGAAAGGAGATAAATATGAATAGTATTTTGAAGGTAGAAACAAGGCAGGAGTCAAGGACAACATTCAGGTTGCAAGCTTGACTGATTGGAAGGATGATAATGACCTCAACAGAAATAGTCAAGCTCAAGAGAGTGGTAGATTTTTTGGGAAAGATACTGAATTCACTTTTGAACTTAATGAGTTTGGGATACCTAAGTGATATAGAAATGAAATATCCAATAGGCAGTTGGAGATGCACAACTAGAGCTCTGGGAAGAGATAGAGACTGGATGTGTAGGTCTGGGAGTTCCCTGCCTAGAGATGATAATGAAATCATCACCAAATGAGAAGGTTCAGAAACAGAAGAGGGAGGCTCAAGACAGAACTTTGAGCAATGCATCCATAGTAGGGTGGATGAATCAAGAAAGAAGTCTGAGTAGGAAGAGTCATATATTTAGGAGAAAACTGAAGAGAGAAGTATTGTAAGAGTGAGGAGTGGCTATAAAGGAAGACTGGACAACAGTGTTAACAGAGGCAGAAAACAATGAGGATTGATAAAAGGCTATTAAATTGGGCAATTTAGAGATCATTGGAAAGTTCAGAGAGAGAAGATTCAGCTAAGTAATGAGGTTACAAGTCTGATTGCAAAAGGTTAAAGGGTGAAAGGAGAGGACTTGGAGGCAAAAGAAGTTAATAGATTTTACTGAATCCTAAACAAGGAGAATTGGCTGGAAAGTTTTCCTCTATTGATTCATTCCCTCATTCCCTTACCAAAACTTTTTCAATACCAGCTTGTTGATTTAGTTACTAGACAGGTATGGAGTAGAGAGCAAGCTGCAATGATGAATTAGAAAGGTCCCTGATCTAAAGGGCCTCACAGTTAACTGGGAAGCTAGGTAGTACAGTGGATAGAGTGCCAGGCTTGGAATTAGGAAGACTTGTCTTTCTGAGTTCAAATATGGCCTCAGACATTTACTAGATGTGTGACCTTGAGCAAGTCACTTTACCTTGTTTGCCTCAATTTCCTCCTCTGTAAATGAGCTGGAGAAGGAAATAACAAACCATTCCAGGATCTTTGTCAAGAAAACCTCAAATAGGGTCAAGAAGATACAGGAAGTACTAAACAATAACAGAAGAAATGATTGTGTTATTCTTTTTACAGGAAGATAGTGCTAATAAAGGAATCCTTTGAATGTTTTTTGTTTTGTTTTGTGGTAGTGATACTGTAGATCACCATTCTAGACTAGACACTGTGGCCTAAGGTACACCAACAACAAATTCACTGGGCATAGTTAGGAGGGTTCAGATCATGAAACAAAACAGAGCTAATCAGTATATACATATACACACATGCATGTATACCTACACATACATGTACATAAACACATATATGTATGTACATATGCACATATGTATGTGTGTGTGTATTATGTATTTACATGAGTAACTATCTGCATCACTATACTACCTCATCACTCTCCTCCACTGCCGACTATAGCTCTGTTCAAACTATATTCCTCATTGGTCACTCCCAGTTATGTTCCCACCAGTCACTTCGTGGTGTCCCAGGGTGTCTGTCTCCCCAAGGGGCTTCATGTGTCAAGGTCTGAGTTCTCTCTGTCCAACCCATCACCAGCCGTACATAAGTGAATTTTTCTCTAAGATTTGATTTGTAGTTCCTTTGCACGCTTTTACCCCAGACTTGTTTTGTGGGGCTTTGTCCAGGCATCAGGACTTCTAGTTAAAGATTTGAACAGACACATACAACTGATACTAAGACCATGACAGTAGTACGGAGAGAATCAGAGCTGAATTTAAACTACTTTTCTTGGCATCTTCCCACATCTTCCAGGACCCTTGTTCTTCTTCACCTTGCTTTTCTACCCTATGTATTTTCGCAGTGACAATATATGCTATCCTTTCAAGTTATGATATGACCTTCAAACCACACTTCCAATTTCTAGCTAGGGTTAGGGCCAGCAGACTGCAATGACTGGATCATGAGTTTTGAGCCAAATTACACTGTGAAGTCTATTTCTCATGAAGATAAAGCTTGAAACCTCTATGACAGTAAATCTGTGAGCCAAGAGCTAAACAGTTATTTGGAGGACTCCTAAAATCGTGCTTCTTTCTCTTGTCCTGAGAAAGAGCTTTTAAAGAGATTGATTTTTTAAAAGTGGTAATGTTATTCTATTTCAGATATTTTCCTCCCAGTTATCTTCTATTTTTCTTCTCTTTTCCACCTGGCTGAGCTGGACGCTTTTTTGCTTGTCCTTCTGAGTCAAAAACTTCTGTGCACAGGAAGGAGCTATTCAGTTAAGTAGGCACTGAGAATTTGGATTCAAGCTTAAATAAATAAATATGAACTCAAAGACTGAAGTGATTGGTTTCCTTTTTGAAGTAGAAATGAACTTTTGGTTTCATACCCTGCATATAAAAGCATTACATTTAGCTTTTCTTCCACAGGACATGTTGACCTTTCATAAAGTCGTTGATATATATATTACTACTTGTATGGCCTTCATCCTAATGTTACAGAATACCTATCTAGAAGAGAGGATTTAAAGCTACTCAAAATTTCAGAACTGAAAGGGACCCAACAGGTCTTGTAGTCTAACCCATATTTGAACAGAATAATGCTGATGCAGAGTCTGCAGTCAGACAACTCAAAACCTATAGAACATTTTTTGACCTTTTTGACATCATGGATCTCTTTGGGATTCTGGTGAATCCTATTGACCCCATCTCAATTTTTAAATATATAAAATAAAACAAAAGGATTATTAGAATATTATATAGAAATAGTTTTCAAAATATTTTAAAATATATTAATGAACCTCAAGGCCAGAGAACAGAGTGTAAGACGTTTTCCTTCATTGGGGATTGACTCTCATAAGGAAGCAGGTGATTTTTTTTTAAGACTTTATTTTTTTCCTTTTTTTTTTTGGAGGGGGAGGGCAGGGCAATTGGGGTTAAGTGACTTGCCCAATGTCACATGGCTAGTAAGTGTTATGTGTCTGAGGCAGGAATTGAACTCAAGTCCTCCTGACTCCAGGGCTGGTACTCTATTCACTGTGCCACCTATCTGCCCCAAAACAGGTGATTCTTGATATATTACAACAATGTTAAAGATCAGATTTCCCCAAGACACCCTTCTAAGGTAGGTTTGAGCAAGCAGCCAAGTGGTAAATTGGATAAAATACTGGGTTTGGAATCAGGAAGACATAAGTTCAAATCCTGTCTCGGATACCAACCAGCAATGTAACTCCTGGCAAATCACTTAACTTCTGACTATATCAGTTTCCTCAATTATAAAATGGGAATAATTATAGCGCCTGACTCCCAGGGTTGTTCTGAAGGTCAAATGAGATGATAAAGTGCTTATTATAATAGCTACTTAATAGATGTGCTTATTTCCTTTCTCACCTCAAGGACTCTTGTCAGATAAGCTCCTTGAGATTAGGAACCATATTTTATTTGAATATTTTATTTATTCATGTATTTCTCCCAATCAATCAATAAGCATTTATTATGTGCCAGACACTGTGCTAAGGACTGGAGGTACAAAATAAAAGATAAAAACCATTCCTGCACTCAAGGAGCTAGTATTCAAATGCGGGAGACAAGCAAAAAAATTAGATATACACAAGATACAGGTAAAATGAAACGTATCAGACACTGGTTGAGTGTAGAATATATAGAAGATGTTTGATAAATGTCTACAGAAATATGAAGGATTTGTGGGCAGTGGAAATGTCTAGAGATAATTAGGATATATATACATAGATATGTGATATGTATATACACACATATGTGTGTAAGTAGGCTTTAATAAGATTTTTTCTATGTCCTTTAAATTCCTAAGTCTCATAAGAATCTTCTAATGAAATACAGTATTCCTTCAATTATGATTCTCAAAAACAACTTAACATTTGCATCATGAAAGCAACTTTTTAAAAGTCTATTGAAAATCCAGTTGATTTCAATTAGAATTGAATTTTTCTCTGCATTGTGTCATCCTGCTCTTAAATAAGTTTACTGTGCTACTGACGTGAACTTCATACTGTAGATCATTCTGTACCACCACCCACGACAATTTTTCCCTGAAACAAAACTTGGATGAGCTCAGAAATCATAATCCAAATATATGTTAAAATACAGAATCTGATGTTAGTTTTTCATCCCACTGATACAGGTGAGGAATATGGTGAGGGAGCTCTAGGACCTACATTACTTCCCTTCACCTATTTATAGTGTCTTTAAGAATAGTTTATAAGTTTGTGCAATGACCAACTTTGGTAGAATTAGCTCTTTTCAGAGATGTGATGATGAAAGACAAATCCAAAATACTCATGATGGAAAATAGTATCGACATCAAGAAAAAGAACTGATGAGGTCTGAATGAAGATTGAAGTATACTACTTTCTCTCTCTCCTTTTTTTTTCTCCCTCATGGTTTTCCCTTTAGTTCTGATTCTTCTTTCACAACATGACTAATGTGGAAAATGCTTAATATGATAGTATATGTACAACCTATATCAGATTGCATTCCATCTTGGAGAAGAAGGGGGAAAAAGAGGGGGAAAAATTCAAACTCAATATCTTATAAAAGTGAATGTTGAAAACTAAAAATGAATTAATTAAAAAATTTAAAAAACAGGGTTATAATACAAATTAGAGCTATGAACCTGTCTGACCATGTGGTGATTCACACCCACTGAAATCACCTTTGCATTAAATTGACTCCCCAATCCTTCTGCTATAATGGTTTTCTCAAAATTGACACATTTTCACCATATACTCTATACTGTCTCAGTCACTCCCACTGATCAAACACTAGACCTGAAGCTTCTTCTTGAGAATATTAAATAGATCCAGGAAAATGTAGATCTCTGCCTTTCTGGGTAACCTCTGGGACACAACTCTACCCATCTTTTTCTCATTTTGGTCCATTAAAATACCAAACATCTCACAGGACTTCTCAGAGTCATAGTCAACTGATAGGACATGCTATATTCTCAATTCCAGAAATTTCTACTTCCTATGAAATGATAAATCAATTTACACATGTTGCCATGATGACTCAAAGTCTCTGGTGGACAATAACAAATTGGAGTGAAATTTTTAAACCTTGCCTAAGATACATAAATGCTTTATCCTGGCTCTGAACAGGCCTGCTTGTAAATAGTCTCATTAGAGGTGAGGGAATGAGTGAAACTTAACTCTCATTGGATTTGGCTTAAGGAGGGAATAGCACACATACTCAACTGGGCATCTTACCCTAAAGGAAAGAAAGAGGGAAGGGGATGGGGGTGGGGAATGATGTAAGGAGGGGCAGATTGGGTCAGGGGGTAGTCAGAAGCAAACACTTTTGAAAAGCAACAGGATCAAAGGAAAAAAATAGAAAAAGTGGGGGGTGGGATAAGATGGAGGAAAATAGTCTTTTATAATATGACTATTATGGCAGTGTTTTGCATGACTATACATGTATAATCTAAAATGAATTGTTTGCCCTCTCAGTGACGGTGGGTGGAGAGGGAAGAAGGGAGAGAATTTAAAACTCAATGTTTTAAAAACAAATATTAAAAATTGTTTTTAAATGAAACTGGGAAATAAGATATACAAGCAATGGAATAAAGAAATTTATCTTGCCCTACAAGAAAATAAAGGGGAAAGGGGAACATGATAGGAGGGAGGGAAGATTGGGGGAAGAGGTAATCAGCATACACACCTTCTTGGGGTGGGGAGAGATAGGGACAATATTTGGAAATCAAAATCTTGTGGAAATGGATGTTAAAAACTCAAAATATATAAATTAATAAAAAAAGAAATAGAGTCATGGATCAATGTAATACATTAGGTACACAAGACATAGTCAATGATTATAGTAATCTACTTTTTCAAAGACTCTAACTTCTGGGATAAGAACTCAATATTTCATAAAAACTTCTGGGAAAACTGGAAAACAGTATGGCAGAAAAGAGGCATAGACCAACATCTTATACCATATACCAAAATAAAATCAGAATTGCTACACAATATAGACATAAAGGGTGATACTATGAGCAAATTAGGAAAGCAAGGAATCATTTACCTGTCAGATTTATGGAGAATCGAAAAGTTTATGAGCACACAAGAGATAGAGAACATTATGAAATACAAAAAGGATAATTTTGATTTCATTACATTAAAAGGTTTTTGCATGAAGCCAACGCAACCAAGATTAGAAAGGAAACAGAAAGCTGGAGAACAATTTTTACACCCAGTGTCTCTGATAAAGGTCTCATTTCCAAAACATATAAAGAACTGAGTCAAATTTATAAGAATACAAGTCATTCCCCGATTGATAAATGGTCAAAGAATATAACAGGCTGTTTTCAGAGGAAGAAATTAAAGCTATCTGTAGTCATATAAAAATGCTCTAAATCACTATTGATGAGAGAAATGGCAATTAAAAGAACTCTGAGGCACTACCTCATATTTATCAGATTGTCTAACATGATAAAACAGGAAAATGATAAATTTTGGAGAAGATATGGGGAAATTTGAACACTGATGCATTATTGGTAGAGTTGTAAACTGATGCAATTTGGAGAGCAATTTAAAACTATGCCCAATGGCTATAAAATGTGCATACCCTTTGACCCAGCAATACCACTTCTAGGGATGTATCCCAAAGATATAACACAAATGGGAAAAGGACCCACATGTTCAAAAATATTTATAGCAGCTCTTTTTGTATGACTAAGAACTGGAGATTGAGGGGACACCCATAAGTTGGGGAATGGCTGAACAAGTTGTGGCATATGAATGTAATGGAATACTATTGTGCTATAAGAAATGATGAACAAATGGACTTCAGAAAAACCTGGAAACACTTATATGAACTGATGAAGTGAGCAGAACCAGGAGAACATTGTACACAGTAACAGTTGCAGTGTGTGATGACTGACTTTGATAGACTTTGCGCTTTTCAGCAATGAAAGGTCCTAAAATATTTCCATGGAAATGATGAAAAATGCCATCCACATTCAGAGATAGAACTAAGGAGTCTGAATGCAGAGTGAAGCAGACTATCTTATTTTTTTGTTTGCTTTTTTTTCTTTTTCATGGTTCCTCCCATTTGTCCTAATTCTTCTATACCACATGATTAAAGTGAAAATGTTTTTTAAATGACTAATGTGGAAATATGTTCAATATGATGTAATGACCTATAGCAGATTGCTCATCGTCTTGGTGAGGGATAAAGGGAAAGAGGGGAAGAAAATGTAAAACTTAAAATCTTATAAAAGTGAATATTGAAAATTAAAAATAAGTAAATATTTGCCAAAAGGAAAAGAAAGGAAAAAAAAAAGAGTGCCAAAGACTAATTGGGAGCACAGTAACTTTTTCCCAATTACAAGCTTATAAGCTTGAATAGCTAAACCCATTTCCCAGAATATGATATAAAGTTGATGTGGTCTTAAAGCAGAATTCTTCATGAAAATTTCTGTCAGGCTTTAAAAGATAAGGTCTTGCCTTTCCCCCCAAAATATATGCATATGACAGAGAGCTTTATGCTTTATCCCAGTTGTCAGTATGAGTTTATTGTTTGTGTTTTATTTTTGATGACAGTTACACATTAGGTTTTTTTTTTTAAGTAATTGTTAATCTGTCAGGTTTAATCATTAAGTGGTCTAAGTGTGTTGGCAATATTTCTTCTACTATTACTAAACATAATGACATTTAAGTTATGAAAGATGATTTTTCAGATGCATAGCAAGATATGAATGAGAGAGACTAATTATTGCTAATTAAGAAAAATCAATTTAACTTGAATTAATAAGGTGTAAGAAATAGATTTTTCATTTCTTTTAATACCTGTATAGAAGTGGTAAAGCCTTTGATGAAAAGGCTATTCTTTCTGCCAAAATAACTTAGCTTTTAAAACTAATCAGGACTCTAGAGACCATTTAGTCTACCCTTCCCATTTTACAGATGAGAAATTGAGGCCTAGAGAGATAAGATCACTTACCCATGATCATATAGGCCACAGAGAGGAAAAGCTGAGGTCTGAAGCAACGTTCTCTGAATGTCAAATCCAGTGCATTTTTCCCACTCTCCCATCCTGCCTCCTCTAAAATAGAAGCATTTGCTGAGTTGGCTTATGTGGATGAAAAAATTCCCTGAAGTCTTCATTCTGATGTGTTTCTGGCCAGAAACCTAACTACCTACATAAGATCCTACTATCTTTGCTGGTGCACTGCTTCAACAACTCACACTGTTCCCATTGAAATATGATGTAATAAGTAAATAGGAATTGAGAAAGATATAGCCTGAAGCCTTTTTTTTTAGATGAATGTATGAAATGGAGAAAAGTTTTCCTGATTTAATTCACATCTTCTTTATATAATTCATATTTATATAATTTTTATGTAATTTAATATAATTTTTATATAATTCATCTCCCATCCAATAAACCTTTATTAAGCACCTACTATATACACAAAGTGTAGGAACCTTACTACATCTCTTACCTAGGTGTGTCGAACTCTCTACTCCTCTTTTGGTCTAGCTCGGCCATTACAACTTGCTATCACACTAGCAGGTCAAAGTTTACAGAGTTAGATGGCTACTACATTCCAACTCTTTTATGGTCCAAGGGGGTAAGTCTGCTGAGGGAAATATAGCTCCCTACTCATTACTCTGTTTTTTTTTTTAAACACAGAAGTACTATGTATAGATTTGATAATTCTATATACCATATGTACTTAAATAAATTAATATATGATTAACAGAAGTTAGAGCTACAAAGACCTAAATAAAGCAAAACAAGCAAGTGAAACAGTGGTATCAATTATAATGATGACAATGAAAAATAGACCATCCTTCTCAAAGAATTTACATTTAGTTGGGAACCTACATGCAACGTAAGTATTATGATTTCCTAAAGGAAAATTGTATCAGGTTCTTGCTTACTTGAATTTAGAAAGGTCTCAAGTCCAGATATTTGTCACCAATACACCCTTGGGTTCAACTTATGCCCCTAGGAAAAATTTATTGCCAGAAAACCCATAAACCTGAAGATTGCATCAACTTTGGTGCTCTCACCTCATCATGGCCCTCAGTAGCCTCTGTCCCTCTGATTGGAGGGTTGAACAGACAAATTCATCCCAAAATTTCCATTTAGAGAGGGCTCATAGCCCAGCTATTTGCTATCAGTTGTACCTCTTGAATTCAACTCCACAATCATCATTGTAATAAATGCCTTCTCCTCACAAACTTCCTACCTCCTTTTTTAGTTTCCTTTTGTGTATTGTCTTCCCTGATAAGATAATAAATTCCTTGAGGACAGGGACTGTCTTCTTTTTCCTTATTTATGTCCCCAGCACTTAATATAGTGCCTGGAACAAAGTAGTCAATTAATAAATGTTTATTGAATTAAATTGTAGGTCTTTTGACCCTCAGTTTCTCCCTCTGTATAAAATGAATTACATTATTATAGGAGTCTACAAGATTTGTTTTCAATTTCATTTAAAGGTATGTCCAAGTATAAAGAGATTTGCCAAAAAAGAATACACCTTGAAACACAACAGCTTGCCATTGAAAATTAGAGGCTAGGTGATGAAGTGAATAGAACACCAGCCCTGGAGTCAGGAGGACCTGAGTTCAAACCCAGCCTCAGACATTTAACACAAAAACTAGCCCTGTGACCTTGGGCAAGTCACTTAACCCCAATTGCCCTCCAAAAAAGAGGCAAAAAAAAGAAAGAAAGAAAATTAGAGGCCTCCAGCAAAGTTCCTAGGATTCTGCTAGGTTAAATACATTCCTTCAAAAATCTCAGTAACTGCCTACAAAAATTAATGGGGAAAATACGATTAAGAATTTGATTAATTTTTTGCAAAGCATATCAAATTCTTCAACCTGATCACATGAAATAAGACATGTTAGGACTCCCAAACTCTCCTTTGTAGTTTCTTTTCCCCATTATTAAAGTTCTGGCTACGTGTGAAGTAGGGGCTGAAAGAAGGAAAGGAGAGCTGCTTCCAAGTGAACCAGTCCTTGCTAATTAATTGTTCCTTCTTCCTTATGTTTTTTTTTTCTGCTGTAGATAAAGCTTCATTAAAAAATAAAGAAATAAAATCTTTGGTATGTCTAATGGGATGTTGTGTCTCAGAGAAGGGATTAGTTAGAGGCCCAACTTAATTGTCTTAATAAGCCATTCACATCAGACAATAGGAAACACAAAGGATCATAATTAAGGCTTTCAGTTCTGCATTTTAAAAATCCATTGCCAAACCAGAAGACAGAAAGCTAAGGTGCAGTATGTATTACTGCATCCAAAGGCCTCTTTTCACTCTTCATTTTGCATTCTGCAAGTTTCTCAGTACTAATTCCCACAACTGGGAAGTGGAAAGATTTGAAGAGCCAGTCCCTCTATGTCTACCAGTATAAGCATCATTAGAGCAGAGTAGAACTGGTCATGAATCACTTTGCAATTCAAACCTTGGCAGCTGGAATCTGTGCTTCCATAATAAGTAAACACAATACAGTATGAGCCTTAATTTAGTAGAATGCCAGAAGAATGGGGTGATCTGTCTAACTTTTTTTCCCATTCAATTCAATTGAACAAGTGTTTATTGAGTGCCCACTATGAGCCAGGAACCATGCTAGGAATCCTGGGGATGCAAAAGCAAAATGCAAGATTCTTAGTCCTTAAAATGCCTACATTCTTCTGTGCACATGTTTGTACATGGATAAGCATATACAGAATATATCAAGGGCATTCAAATAACGTTGTTATAGCATAAATAGTTCTCTTGGTTCTGTCAACTTACCTGCATCAGTTCATACCAATCTTTCTAGAAAGGCTGAAGAAATCTGATCAGTGCAGTGTTCAATTGTGATGTCAAAAGCAGAATGATGAAGAATGCTACTCACTTTCTTGAATAGTGATGAGGGACAAAATATACTAAATGAGATACATTTTTTTAATTTTTTATGCAAAAAAATTATAAAAGTTTTGTTATTCTTTTCTTGTTTAGTGACATATATACAGAGAAGTGAGGAGAGAAAAATAAATGCTTATTAGGTGAGATAAAAAGATCTAGTCTAAAAAATGATACTCCATTAGGTTACCTTTTTAAACTTCAAGGAAAAAGAACATTAAGGAGGGTTCTCCTGTATGTACCTGTACTCTCAAGGGTACCTTGTGAATATTCTTTGACTTATTGTACAAAACCATGAAATTACTGGTTAGTACTAAGGCATTTTGCCTACCATGTCCAGTGACAGACCATGACTTCATGATTTATGTGGGCAGGGGCACTGCATCTCTGTAGTGTAACTAGAAAACATGTGATCTCAAATTAGAGCTGACGGGTAATGTGAAAGAAACTGACAGATGTCGCTCAGGAAGCTGCCTAACCTAGTCGGCAGAATCAAAATCACTTCAGCATTTCCTTGGGCCCAGTATTTCATCAGGGCTATATCAACACCATTGGATCAATGTCTTCAGTGGGAAAGTGAAAGGAAAAGAATGGTTAAGCTGCAGCATTTGCACTGCAGCCAAGCTTGAAGCAGGCTCTGGGAGTAATGATGGATGCCATCGGGAAGCCTGCTTTTCTCTGCCAATCAAATAGAGCAGTCATGAAAATAGTTAATGTTATGGGAAACTGCATTTATTTCCTACCTTATGCTACTTTGCCTACTCTTGTGAAAGTATTGAAGTGCAGCAGTATCAAAATGGTATGTCCAGCCTTGGAGACTTGAGACAGAATAAGTGCCATTGCATTCAGATCAGCACACTTTTGCAAAGCACTAAGAGATATAAAAAAAAATGAAGATACAATTTCTGCCTGCACCAATTTTGTAATCTAGTAAGGAAAATAAGGCCTCTCCACACATAATACTCAGGCCAGTATTTATTGAATAATGTTTAAAAAGCTGAATATGATAGATGAAAATACATGATTGATACCAATAAAGGCATTTCTATAACATGTTTTTATTTAGCATCAATAATTCATGAACAAGAGTGGCCACTACAGTGAGGTAGCTAATGGTTTTAGTCAAAACCCACAAAGTGTGGGAGCCTTACTTAGGTGTGTCAAACACTCTACTTCTCTTTGGTCTAGCTCAGGTGTGATAGCAAGTTTATTATTTCTTACTACTCCCCCTACTCAAATGCTGATAGAAACATTGTGTGCTGTATATGGGATTTTTCCTTGTATGTTTAACCCTCACGTATATGCCAAACAGAGGAACATAGAATATATACGAAAGACGTGCACTGGCAGCCAGAAGCCTGAGTCCACAGACTCCAAAGACAACTTGGAAGGTTTGCAGGAATGATCCATAGCACTTGGCTGAGAGTGGTTCAGAGGACAGCAGAGGCCTGGTGAGCACAGCACTGGCCCCAGCAAAGCAGGAAGAGATCTTGAGAGCCACTGAAGCAGCAGCAGCAGTGGAAGCAGCTGCTTCCAGAGCTCTCAATTCACAGAGTGTAAGGGGGTTGAACAACTGGGCAGAAAGAGATTACAGCGGTCTTTTTGCTAATGCTAGGGCAGGACTCTGTTGCTTTGGTTATACTTGGATCTAGGTCACAGTACTGGGCAGCAGTCCAAGGGCAAGGAGTAGTAGTAGTAGTATAGCAGAGCTTGTGACCACAGTAGAGAGGGGATCCTCCTCACAGTTCCAGGGCAAATAAAGGGTGCTTGTGGTCACCAGCAGACAGAGCACAGGACAGGAAACTAGTAAACACCTCTTTTTAGATCATACCACCTTGGAAGAACCGAAAACTTGCAGGTCACTAGAAGTATCTCTAAAATTAGTTGCACAAAACCCCGGAAGCTTGAGAAAGTGCACCCTCTACCCTTGAAGCAAAACTCTACTTTAACAAAGGGTTACAGACCAAGCAGAAAACAATGGGGGGAAATCCTTTGATTATAAAAAACCTTTGATTATAAAAAGTTATTATGGTGATAAGGAAGATCAAAACACACAATCAGAAGAAGACAACAAAGTCAAAGCTCCTCCATCCAAAGCCTCCAAGAAAAAGATGAATTAGTCTCAGGCCATGGAAGAGCTCAAAAAGGAATTTGAAAATCAAGTGAGAGAAGTAGAAGAAAAATCGGGAAGAGAAATTAGAGTTATGCAAGAAAATCATGAAAAATGCATCAATGGTTTGATAAAGAAGACACAAAATAATAAAAAAAAAAGAAAATAACACCTAAAACCACACTTGGTCAAATGGTAAAAGAGGTCCAAAAAGACAAAGAGGAGAAGGCCTTAAAAAAATAAATTTGCCAAATGGAAAAGGAGGTCCACAGGCCCACTGAAGAAAATAATTACTTAAAAATTAGAATTGAGCAAGTGGAAGAGAAGTGAACAATAAAACAAAACTAAAAGAATGAAAAAATAGAAAAATGCTTTTCTTGTTAGAAAAATAACTGACCTGGAAAATAGATCCAGGAGAGATAACTTAAATATTATTGGACTACCTGAAAGCCATGATCAAAAATAGTCTGGGCATCATCTTTCAAGAAATTAAAAAGGAAAATTGCCCTGATATTCTAGTACCAGAAAGTAAAATAGAAATCGAAAGAATTCACTGATCATCTTCCAGAAGAGATCCCAGAATGAAAACTCTGAGGAATATAATAGTGAAATTCCTGAGAAAATACTGCAAGCAGCCAAAAAGAAATAATTCAATGTCGTGGAGCCACAAGCAGGATAACACAATATTTAGCAGCTTCTACGTTAAAGATTCAGAAGGCTTGGAATATTCTGGAGGGCAAAGGAGCTGGGATTACAACCAAGAATCACCTATCCAGCAAAACTGAGTATAATCCTTCAGGGGGCAAAATGGTCATTTAATGAGATAGATGACTTTCAAGCATTCTTGATAAAAAAGACCAGAATTGAATAAAAAATTTGACTTTCAAATACAAGGCTTAAGAGAATCATTAAAAAGTAAACAGGAAAAGGAAATCATAAGGAACTTAATAAGGTTAAACTGTTTACATTCCTATATGGGAATGTTAGAAGGAGTATATATAGACAGAGGGCACAGATGTGAGTTGAATAGGAAGGGATGGTATCTAAAAAATAAAATAAAGAAGTGAAAGACGAATGTATTAGGAGAAGGAGAAAGGGAAAGGTGGAATGGGGGAAATTATCTCATGTAAAAGAAGCAAGTTAAAGCATTTACAGTGAACATAAAGGGGAGGGAATGAGGGAAAGTAAGTGAACCCTACTCTCATCAAAATTGGCTCAAAGGGGAAATAACATACACACACAATTCAATATAGAAATCCATCTTACCCTACAGGAAAGTATGAGTGGAAGGGTATAAGAAAAGGGGGAGGGTGATACAAGTGAGGGCAAATTGGAGAAGAGGGTAGGTAGAAGAAAACACTTTTGAGAAGGGACAAAGTGAAAGGAGAGGGAGAATAGAATGAATGGTGGGATAGGGTGGAAGGAAATACAGTTAGCAATAGGAACTGTGAAAAAAAATTTGAAGCAAGTTTCTCTAATAAAGCCTCATTTCTCAAACTTATAGAGAACTGAGTCAAATTTACAAAAATAAGAGCCATTCCCCAATTAATAAATGATTTTTAAAAAATGATCAATTTTCAGGTGAAGTAATTAAAGATATCTCTAGCCATTTGAAAAAGTACTCTCACTATTGATTGGAAAAATACAAATTAAAACCATTCTGAGATACTATCTCATACCCATTAGATTGACTAATCAGAAGAAAAGGTAAACAACAAAAGTTGCAGGAAATGTGGGAATAATGAGCCTTTAATGCTCTGTTGTGGAATTGATTAAACCATTCTATGGAGCAATTTCAAACTATGCCCAAAGGGCTACAAAACCATGCATACCCTTTGACTTAGTAATACTACTACTAGGTCTATATACCAAAAGAGACTAAAAAAAAAAAAAACCAGAAAAAGTACATATCTGCACAATACACAATAATATTTAGAACAGCTCATTTCTAGATGCAAAGAATTAGAAATCAAGGCTATGTCCATCAATTGGGGAATGCATAAATAAGTTGTAGTATGTGCTTATGATGGAATACTGTTGTACTGTAAGAAATGATGAGCAGGATGCTCTCAGAAACACCTGAAAAGACTTGCACGAGCTGATGCAAAATGAAATGTACTGTGTACAGAGTAATCTTGCTACAAGATGATCAGCTGTGAATGACTTAACTCTTCTCAGCAGTACAACAACCCAAGACAACTCTGAAGGACTTACGATGAAAAATGCTAATCTTCCCCTGAAAAAAGAACTGATGGTGTCTAACTATAGAATAAAGCATACTTTTTTAAACTTTTTAAATTTTCCTTGAGTTTTTTGTCTGTTTTTTTTCAGAACATGATTATTGTGAATATGTTTTACATGCCTACCTATACATAACTCATGTTGAACTGCTTGCCTTCCCATTGAGAGAGAGAATAGGAAGGGAGGAAGAAAGAGAATTTGGAACTAAAAGGTTTAAAAAGGATGCTAAAAATGGTTTTTACATGTGACTAGGGACAAAATAAAAATAAATAAATGAATGAGCATTCTGATTTTAAAAAAGAAATGGGCATATAAAGAAAGGCAAAAATAATATCTGCTATCGATGAGCTCACAGTCTAATAGGGGAAACAACAGGCAAACAGCTATGTGTTAACAAGATATGTACAGAATTAATTAGTAATTACTGAGGAAAGGGATTAGTATTAAGGGAGATGAGGCAAGAATTCTCGTAGAAGATGAAATTTATATTTGATCCTGGAGGTAATAGAGAGGCAATGGGGCTTGTTTCACAGATGGATGAGATGCTTCCCAGAACAACAGTGTAAGAAAATGACTTTGTCGGCTCTATAGAGCAGGGATTGGGAAAAGGGAGAAATGTGTAGCAGAGACCGATTAGGAGGTCCTTTCAATAGCTGAGGTGAGAAGCGATGAAACCCTAAACTAGGGTAGTAATCATATGAGTAGAGAGAAAGGGACAGGCATAAGAGACATTTTGGACCCAACTTGGCATCTAATTGGAATGAAGCCTACAGGAAGAGTGATACTGTATCTCAACAGAAATAGTGAATATCAGAATAACATGAGTGGTTTCAGTGCAAAAAAGTGAGTTCCCTTTGGACATGGTTTATTTGAGCTGTATATAACATACATATGATCATTGAGACCATGGGCCCTAATGGAACTGCAAAGGAAGAGAGTGTGGAGAGAAGAAAGGCAAGAACAGAGTCTTGAGGTAAGCCCGAGTTTACAAGGGGTGGGGTGTGGATGGCAGTACAGCAAAGAGCACAGAGGTGAACTAGACAGATAAAAATAGAAGCAAGAGGACAGTTTAACCAAATCTAGAGCACAGAGGATGAGCAGGTAGCCAGCATTGTCAAATGTCAAGAAGTATTAGAAGTGAGAAAAGAGAATCAGGTTATTGGGAACTTTGGAAAGAACAGTTTTTCTTGAGTAGTGAAGTCAGAATACTGATGGCGAAGTGGAAGAAGTGAACGATCATGACAAATATAAATGGCCTAAAAAAAGTTTGACTATAAAAGGAAGGTATACTATAGTAGAATAGCACAAAGGGACAGTAAGGCAAAGAAATTTTTTGAACAAAGGAGATCTTGGAATATTTTGAATCAAGGACAGCAGGGAATGAGTTAATAGATGAGAGGCTCAAGTTTGGGTGGATATTTTTAGGGGCAATATATAATAAGTGATCATAGAACAGGATCAAAAATACAAGTGAGAGAGTTGGTTTGGGTGGGGAAGAGTCATCTCTTTTAGGTATAAATGGCATGCTATAAAATTCAATTTAAAGAAGAGAGAATAAAACAGGGATTAAGAGTTAGTGTGATGTAGAATGCGGGGAGGGGAGAACTTACTGGTAATGGCTTCTATTTTCTAATTCAAGCAAATAGTGAAGTCTTTTTCAGAGAGGATGGAGAAAGAAGCTGAATAAGTAATAGGGTTAGGTGAGTTTGCCATTGATTAAGTAGGTCATCTACAGAGTGAGTAGAGGGACTGGAAATAGAAGAATAAAAAAATACATTTTATAATTTTTAACCTAGGATCTGTGAACATAGGCTTCAAATAAACCTAAAGGTTTATGAACATGCATTTTTAATAATTTGATAGTTTGATTATAATTAGTTTCTTTTGTAATTGTATTTTATGCTATTCATTAAAATTATTATTAAAAATTATATAGGCAGGACCAGGCTGCTAAAAAAGTCCATGAAATCAAACAAACAGGTTTAGAGTCCTGGTTCAGGAGAAGTGAGGCGTAGAGAAAGAGAAAATGGAAAGAGATTGTGGTCAAATAAGGGAATTTCAGGATTTGCAATAATGAAGGAACACATGTGCATGATGTAGAGATCAAAGAATTGACCATTCTTGTGGGTAACTGAGATAGACCAGAGTAGGCCACAAGAGTTGCAGACATCGAGGAAATGGGAGAGTAGGGTATTTGAGGGAATATAAAGGCATATGTTGAAACACTTTTTCTATTATAAGGACACAGGATGAGGGAAAAAAGAACAGTGTAACCAGGTACTCAACTTGTTGAGAAAGAAGGGAGAATGGTCTAGAGACTTTTACCTAAGTGCCAAGGGGATCTTGACTAGGTGATACAGGAAAATAGCATAAATCTCAAAGAAGATGGGATTGCTGAGTAATATTGACAGAGGGAGTGGAAGTGACAAGTCACTGAAAGTCACTGGGAGTGACAGCAGAAAGCAAGGATTATGCTGACTTCTTCTCTAGGACTAATGTGCCTCCAGAGAAGGGGCTACCAATGCTTGAAAGGATTTTCAGTTTTAGGTATCTTCTGGGAATAGACAATTTTCTATGCCTGTTTATGTTTGTGTTGATCTCTGTGTGTATGGATATTTGTGTATTTGCATATATGTGTGTATATATATATATATATAATATATATATAACATACATATACACACATGCATATAATATACATATACATATATACATACATACATTTGTATGTGTGTGTATATGTATAGAGTATGAGTAGGAACAGAGGTAAGGACTGAACCTGTTATTCCAGGCGTATAGGGATCTAATTAATGCAGTAGATACTGTACTGAACTAGGAGTAAGGAAAATGAATTCAAATCCTGTTTCAGATAGTTAGTAACTGTGTGGACCTTGGAAAAATCACTTGATCTCTCTCAGCCTTAGTTTCTTCATATGTAAAATGGAGAAAATAATACCCTCCTTCACAAGGTAGTTGAGATACAATATATAAAGCATTTTTCAAGTCTTAAAGTAAATGAATTTTTTAAAATTTTTTAAATTTTTTTTTCTCTCAATGACATTTATTTACTTTTAGTTTAAAAGATTCAGTTCCACAATCCCTTGAATTTCAGATTTCCTCCCCTCCCTGTCTCTCCTCTCCCCATGGTGGCATGCAATTAAGTATTGGATCTGCAAATACTTTCTTATTGTACAATAGTCTTGTTGTATAGAAGGGTTGTAACCAATGAGTGAACAATGGGAAAAAAGAAAGAAAACCAAACATGAAAAAGAACAATAGCATGTATTGCTTCAGTCTTCATTTAAACTCTAGTCTTTCTAGATCTTTCTCTGAATA
>CM053584.1:239657192-239694120 GCA_028627135.1 Pseudochirops cupreus | reverse complement strand
GAGGTTAGATTTATCAAGTTTGGAGAGGGGGAGAGTGAGGTCCCCCACTAGTATTGTTTTGCTATCTATTTCTTCCTCTAATTCCCTTGACTTTTCCTCTAGGAATTTGGATGGTATACTGCTTGGTGCATATATGTTAAGTAGTGATATTGCTTCGTTTTCGATGGTGCCTTTTGGCAGGATGTAGTTTCCTTCCTTATCTCTTTTAATTAGATCTATTTTAGCTTTTGCTTTATCTGAGATAAGGATTGCTACCCCTGCTTTTTTTTTTTTTTACTTTCCCTGATGCATGACATATTCTGCTCCATCCTTTTACCTTTACCCTGTGGGTGTCTCTTTGTTTCAAATGTGTTTCTTGTAGAGAGCATATTGTGAGATTGTGGTTTTTAATCCGTTCTGCTATCTGCCTCTGTTTTATGGGAGAGTTCATCTCATTCACATTCACAGTTATGATTACTATCTGTGACTTTTCCTCCATCTTATTCTCTCCCCTGTTTATATCTTTGTGTCTTCCTTTTCCCTTCCCTTCCTTGAGAGCTTTCCTTTTGACCACCACCTCCCTCAGTAATTCCTCCCTGTGTTCCCTCTCTTTACCTACCCCTTCCCCTTACTACCCTTTCCCTTGCTATTGACCACCTTCCCCCTTATTACACTCCTCCCCCCTTCTCTCTCCAACTTCCTGTAGGGCACAATATATTTTTATTCTTAACAGAGTATGTTACTCCCTCCTTGAACCCAAACCAATCCCAGTAAATTTCATACATTGCTCCTCTCCCTCCCTCTTTTCACTCTATTGTTATGAGTTTTTGAGTCTTTTTATGTTAGAATCTAAACTTAGTCATTTGTATCGATCCCTCTTTAAATCAGAACCAATGAGAGTAACAATCATATGATGCTCATTTCCTTCCTTCCCCCTCTCCACTTTAGTATGTCTTTATGCCTCTTCTTGTGGCATAATTTACCATCTTCTGCCTCTACCTTTCCTTTTCTCCTATTACGATCTCTTTCTTCCCCTTAATAGGGTTTTTTTTTACATCTTCCAATTAGTTTGCTTATACCCACACCCTCTTTCTATGTACATCCCTTTTAAATGTCACAATACTTATACAAATTTCAGTATTGATAGGTATCTGCTTCTCACAAAGGAATGTAAACAGTTTGCTCTTATTGAGTCCCAAGTTATGTGCATGTATGGGCATTTGTGTGGGTATGTGTCTGTGTGAGTGTATGTTTTCCTTGTTTACCTTTTTATGTCTTTCTTGTGTCTTGTAAGTGGAGATTGAATTTTCCATTGAGCTCGGGCTTTTTCATAAGGAAAGTCTGGAAGTCCTTTATTTCATTAAATGACCATCTCCTTGCCTGAAAGAATATGCTCAATCTTGCTGGGTAGTTGATCCTTGCTTGCAGTCCTAGCTCTTTTTCTTTATGAAATATCACCTTCCAATCCCTCCGATCTTTTAATGTAGCAGCTGCTAAATCCTGTGTAATCCTGAATGTAGTTCCATGATATTTGAATTGTTTCTTTTTGGCTGCATTCAGTATTTTCTCCTTGATCTTATAGCTCTGGAATTTGGCTATTATATTTCTTGGAGTTTTCAATTTGGGGTCTCTTTCAGGAGGAGACCAGTGAATTCTTTCAGTAACTATTTCCCCTTCTGATTCTAAGACCTCAGGACAGTTTTCTTTGATGATCTCTTGGAGGATGCTGTCCAGGCTCTTTTTTCATCATGGCTTTCTGGTAGGCTGGAAATTCTTAGGTTATCTCTCCTGGATCTGTTTTCTATGTCAATTGTTTTTCCAGTGAGATATTTTGCACTTTCTTCTAATTTTTCAATCTTTATGTTTTGTTTGACTGACTCTTGTTGCATCATAGAGTCCTTGGCTTCAATTTGATTGATTCTAATTTTTAGTGAATTATTTTCCTCAATTAGTTTTTGGAGCTCCTTTTCCATATGTTTAGTTTTCATTTTTAGGGAGGTATTTTCTCTGGTTAGATTTTGGACCTCCTGTCCTAATTCTCCAATTTTACTTTTTAAAGCTTTGTTTTCTTCAGTGAATTTTTTTTTCCAATTTGGTCACTGTAGATTTAAATTTATCTTCTACCTCTCTAATTTCATATTTAAAATCTCTCTTGAGATTCTCCAAGAATGCTTTTTGGTTTTGAGACCAATTCACATTTCCTTCTTTGTCTCTAGTGTGTGTATAGAGTCCGTGTTGTCTTCTGAGTTTGATTGTTCTTGCTCACTATAAAATGATTTGATGGTTGTAGCCTTTGCAGTTTCCTTCTTCCCCATTGTGGTTGCCTATGATCTGGATTTTTAGAGTGGATATCTGCTTCTGGAGTGCAGGAGTATTGAGCTTCTCAGGCTGGGAGGTAGGGGTTTGTTTGTTAACTTTGTGAGCTGTAGCCTCCAAGTGTGTAGACTGAGATAGGGCCAGGACTCTCAATGTTTCCCCTGAGTTACCCTGAGGCTTACAGAATAATCTATGGGGGCAGGGTGTTCTAGCTCCTTCAGGTTTCCACCTATATGTCTTTGGGCTGCTGCTCAGGCAGGCTCATTATAGCAGAAGGCCAGCAGAAGATCAGGGCTGTAGTTTGTTGATTGGGCTAGTGGTGTTAAAGCACACCTGGGCTTTTGTTGTTAAGGCTTGCTGGCTCACCCACCTGGGTTTAGACTCCATACTGTCTCCCTTCCCTTTTCCTCAGTGACTCCCAAGCCTGAGGCTGTGTATACTTATGCAAGAATTTACTCTGGGTGGGGCATTTAACTCCAGAGTTTTCTGGGTCAGGGAGGGGGGATCAGAGCAACTAAATTTTGTGCCTCCATCCTGACTTCTGGAAGTTTGGGTATGTAATTTCTAACATCCAGGCTGGGAGCTGCTAGCCCCAGGAAAAGCTGCTGACCCTGCTGTGGGCCACGAGTTCCCTCTTACCCAGCTCTGATATTCCTCAGCTCCATGGTGAGATGGCTGCAAACCCCTCTGGCTGGGTGAGTCTGCTGGCTGGGTGAGTCTGCTGGCTGGCTGGAGCTTCTTCTCAGTCTGCTGTACTCCACTCTCAGATTCACGCTGGTGCAGCTTCTCAAAGTAAATGATAATGATGATTGACAGTGCTGGTGGTGGTGGTGATGATGATGATGATGATGTAGCATAGGGAACTCCTAGATGACAAAACTCTCTGTACCAATATAGGTCTGTACCTGCTCTGCAATGTATAGATTTGATGAGTTCCCTAGAACACTGAGAGTTTAAATGATTCATCCAGGGTCACTCAGACAATATGCTTCAGAAATGGGAATTGAACCTAGGTCTTCCTGACTCCAAGATCAGTTCTCTATCCATTTACATTACTGCCAACCATATACATATGAGTAAGAAAAATAAATATGTTAGCTTTGAAAAAGATTTATTTTTCCTTCCTCCTTGTTGTCTTCCTTTTGCATCAGGAGCAAAGCCTTTGAGAATCTAGTGTTTTCCTGTTGACTTATTCCCTCCTTAAAGTTTTTGGCCTTCACTTTTACAATTTCTTCCTCTTCCTTCTTATTGATGAGAGCAATTTTCACTCCTCTGGGGACAGAACTTCCACAATCTCCTTCTCAATTCTTCTCTTCATCTGAGCCTCTGTGTTTCCAGAGGGGAAGTTAATGGAGGGAATAAGGAGCTGGCTCAGGCAGCAGGATATGCCTACAACATGTCAGCAGTCTCCAAGTTGAATTAAGGTAAAGACTCATAATCAAGAGAACTCTTAAAATGAAGAATTTGACAGCCACCTCTACCCTCAGCAAATATCACCCAAGTGACAGTCATTTGGCTCATGAACCAGAACAAGGCTGGCATTGAAGGCATTAACTATTTAAAGTATATGGTGAGTGCCAGAGAGATGCTGCTGATTCCATAGGAAAGTGATAAATTTCTGTACAAATATGAGGGAAAGAGCTGAATGCTTTTGGATAAGCTAAAGAACAATTTCCTCAAAGGCAACAGTAAAATACAATGATATAATTATGGGTATGGTCCAGAATGGCATAACCTGGGCCTGTTCATCATTTTAAACATGGTATATGGTGGGAGTACTGTATGCCAGAATTTCAGCAGGGTAATGGTAACACTTAAACACTTTCAAGGCATCTCTCATACATAAATATTTCCTTGTGTTTCAAATATCCCTCCCATCTCAAGGAGTTCTTCACTTTTGCTGATGCAGTCATTAGAATATTTTTACTTCTAGGACAAATTCTTTTCTTTATCGAGCCTCCAAATATTTCAAAAAAAGGTTAGTGGTTCACCAGTCAAACCAAGGACACGTAGGGAAAAGTTTCTGCTTTTTCAAATGATAAATCTTTCTGTTAGGTATGTGGGAGTAGGGGAGAAAATGAAAAGAATGGGCACATTTGTCTCTTCTATCAGGCATACAAATTTCATCTGGGATACTCACTTAAGAGAGTCAAAGACCTTCAACAAGAGGAAAGATTCCTCATCCAATTTCCTTTCTTTTGCTCAGCTTTCCTTCTTTAAAAATCACATGTGAAGAAAATCATTATTCAGAAATTGTCTAGCCCTTCTCCCCTGAAAGGAAGAAATATGCCACTTTGGCTCTGGAAAATATGAAGAAGGCAAAATTTATTTTGATTCACCATATTCTCCTCACTAATTCATTTAATCAGTGTTCATAAACACCGTCATTGCCTGGACCTCCACTTGAAGTCAGCTACAAAGATCTGCTTCTCCAGGAAAGGCTACACATTCCAAACCTTTTCTGTTACCTAACTTCATCAAAATGTATCAGTGTGATGTCTCGTCCTCTTTCTTAGTTAATCTGAAAAAGCCAATTCATAAACATGTGTATAAAGGTATCGGTCAATGAATAAGCCAACAAATACTTTGTAAGAACCCACCCCATGCCAGATACTGTTCTAAGCTCTGAGGATTTAAAGATGAAAATGGGGGGGGGAGGGGAAAGAATCCACACTCTCAAGGAGATCCATTATTATTGTTGCTAAAAATGATCATGATAGCAATAGTAGTAGAAGTGGTGGTGGCAGCATTCCACACCAACATGAGTCACCGCTAAAAACATAATTCATCCTCAATCTAAAGTTTAAGAGATGAATTTCTCCAGGGACTAGGGCTTGGATTCTGAAAGTTCAATAAGAGGATGTTATTCCATGTATTTTTTATTCCAAAGCCTTTTTTAAAAAAAATTTCTAAAGGCTATTATACCACATAACCCATTGGCAGCAAAGCATATGCAATAAGTTTTGCAAGCCAAATAGTCACTTTTAAAAAAGAAAAGTAAAAATAAAACCACAAATAATAAATTGCATGTTCATAACAGAAAAGAAAACTCTGGTACTAAGTTTAACAGTAGGATGGATGACAAGGTGGTCTGGTTGAAAGCCTATATAGATCCTGAAGCATCATCTGATCTGGGACAAGCTCATTATGAAATATCAAGCTCTGTCTTTGGTTGTCCATTAATTAAGAAACAGGATTTTAATCAGGATCATTCTACATCTGCAAATTTTTTACATTTTATTTTATTAGTATGTAATCCCTTATCAACCTTCTGGTGAACTAGCTTGGTTCACAAGTTTCTAAAAATTAATGCTTCTATTATGGAGGTTAAACCAAGATGGCAGAACAGAGAAAGCACTCAGTTGAGCCCTCCTGCATTTCCCCTCCAAAGAGCTTTAAAATAGCACCTCAAATTGAATTCTGGCATGGCAGAGCTAACAAAAGTTCATAATGAGACATTCTTCCAACCCAAGACAACTTAGGAATTCAGAAAGAGAGATTAGACACCAGGGTAAAGGGTAGTCTGGAGCCCACTTGGATGAAACATTAGTGGTGGAACTAGGTGGTGGTGATAGAAGCAGCAGAAGTTTTGGGAGCTCCTAAGCCAGGATGATCACACCACACACTGAAAAGCTCCAAACTCCAGAACTGGCTCTGAAAATGGTAATGCAAAAAAGTCTGAAGCTTGAAAAAGTGCCCCTCCATGCCCCACAATGGGAACAGAGTCCAACAATAACATAAAGTTGAAAAACAATAAACAGGGTTGAAAAAATAGTAAACAATAATGACAATAAAAAATAATCTGAATATAATATGTTATGGTGACAAGGAAGACCAAGACACAAAGTCAGAAGACAATGAATCCAAAAAGCTACAAGCAAAGTCACTAAGAAAAATATGAATTGACTACAAGACCAATAATAATTCCTGGAAGAGTCAAAAATGTTTTTCAAAATAAAATAAAAATAATAAAGGAAAAATTAGACAAAGCAATCAAAGCAAAGTAAAAAATTTATGAAAAGACAATTAACAGCAAGGTAAAAGAAACACAAAAAATCCTGAAGAAAATAATAACTTAAAAACCAGAACTGGGCAATTGGAAAAAGTGGTAGAAACATTCACTCATCAGTCTATCCTATCAGGAGGACTCTGACAAGAATTTTACCTGCAATGACTAAGAGAGATATGCTCTTGTAATTGACAGAACACAAAATTTTTCCTTTTCCTATATAGAAATTTACAAAGGATGTATCCTTGGACTCTTGGGAGATAGTCTCCTCTTGTCCATATAACCCAGAAAATGTCAGTTATCTTTTGTATGAGCAGGGTACCCCCTGCCTTGTAAATCTCAGCTCAAATAAAATCAGCACCAAGGAGAGGAGCCTAATGACATTCAGAACCTCTTTTCAATTGGAAATTTGTCTAGATAGGGATTGGTTTAACCTGAGGTATATGGTCAATGGTTTCAGCGTGGATTGATGATGGTCTCTTGAGAACATTATAGAAGTGTTTAGCCCATCTCTCCAGGATCATGTTCTTATCACTAATCAATGTGGCTCCATCAGCACTGAGTAGTTAAGATGTACCATAGATGTTTGGCTCATAAATAGCCTTCAGAGCATCATAAAAGCATGTTAGACTGTTACTGTCAATGTAAAACTGAATTTCATCTTCCTTTTTACTGAACTAATTCCTGCATCTTCATCAGCTCTACTTGTGCTCTGCCTCTGATGGAATTGAACACTGCCTTCTCAGAGAAAGATGAAGTATCCTACTGGTAGATACTGTGGAGTTCACATTTTTGGTTTAGCAGCTTCTCAATTTCCCCATGATTTTTGTCAAATTAATTGTGATGTTTGCTAATGTTCTGGCTTAGATAAGGAAATATGGTATTACACACTAATTCTCTGAAAGGTGCTTTTCTGCTCTACTGTTATCAACCCCATGTTGGCTTAGCTTTTCCTCCAAGTGGGCAACAAACTATTAAGGCTCAGAGAAGCATTCTAAATGATATTAAGTCGTCTGATAGTCATGCCTTGGGGTTGCCACTCTTGTTCGACACAAATATTTTGCTTGGAGGGAAAAGGTCTATGATCAGTAGCACTCTTCACCACACATTGCCTTCATCACCCTCACATCCTGTCTGTCTCTTCTACTTATAATGACATAGTCTATTCAATGACAATGTTTGCTGTGCAGGTCCATGAACAAAATTCTTTTGAGTTTAGATAAATGGAAGACAGTATTGGTAATGCGAAGATCTTGAGATGCAGCAGTCTTCAGTAGTAAGTGATTGTTGCTATTGTTTCTGACTCCATTCCTCCCAAAGACTTCCTGCCAAGCCTGATCATCTATGCCTACTCTGGTGTTAAAGTCACACTGATAACAAGCTTGTGTTCTTTTGGCACATTGATGATGAGTTTCTACAGGTCTGCATAAATTTTTCTTTGACATCATGAGGGTTCATCATGGTGGGAGCATATATACTGATGATGGTGGCATGACACTTCCCTGCAAGTGATAATCATTGTCATGAGTCTGTTGTTCACTACTTTTGGGAGATTGTTGGCTAAATTAATTTTGGGAGACTGTTGCTTAATTAATTTTGATTGCAAAACCTACAGCAGTTTCATAATGTTCCCCATCACTGCAGCCCCTCCAGAAAAATGTGTGTCCAGCTCCAAGTTTGGTAAGCTTGCCTTCATTTGCCAGCTTTGTTTTACTCAGGGGTGCTATTTGAATGTAATGACTGCTGAGTTCTCTCACAACAAGAGTTGTTCATCTTTCAGTTCTACTGGATTTCACATTGTGCATAAGTGTGTACACATTCCATATACAGATGGTAAAGTTTTGATATTTTTGTGTGTTTTAACCACAGGCTGATATACCTGCCTGATGTGGTAAGCAGACCAGGGTAAGGTTAGGTGAAGCCAATAATTTTTAGGATCCCTTTTCTTACCCCTTTCTCATGTCAAACAATGAGCCATGTGATCCTTTAAAAAAAAAAGGCTGCTCAAACACCTAAAGAGCTGTTTAATCTCACTACTGCTTCAGTTCAGTAAGACAACACTATGCATGTGTGTAGGGCTGTGACTACAGTTCCCAGTATATATGTATCTACTGCTTCATCACATGTCTGTTGCCACAGGACTTTTGAGACTGGTAAAAAAAAATGGCAAAATATTATGGATGCACAAGTCTTTTGGCTTGTGCATAAATTGGATTTAAATGAGGCAGAGTTGCACAAAATCATCAACCTCCCTCTTCCAGATTCATTGGAGTCCAGTGGAAAGACAAAAGTCAAGACAGCTGAAAATGGCTTGAGATGCAGTGAATAACCTTGGAATCTTCAAAGTCTAACTAAGCTCTAAGTACTCTATAGAGCCTGCTTCAGCTGTCTTCATGGATATTGGAAGCAATTATTCTCATATGCCCATTCTACTGGGGGAAGTCTTTACATGATTAGAGTAGATACTCACCTAACTTACCAAAGTTTGAGACCTCTTGATTACCTTCAAACTAGTTTAGCCTGTCTTCTAAAATGGTTTGCCTGGGTATGGCCACTGGACATCCTTTAGCTTCTCTTCTTCGAGTCAAAGGTAGGAGTTGGGTGAATCAGGTGGATACCAAAAGTGGAAAGCAGCCTTGAAAAGGGCTCAGTAGCCCTCACATCAGAAGTACAAGTCTCTCTTGAATATTCTTATACCCCCTAAAATAGAATATGGATTTCAAAAAGTGGATAGGCAAGAAAGAGGATCCTCTAAGAGAAAGAGGAAGGGAGAGGAAGAATGGGAGAAATTATCTCATATAAAAGAGATTTGTAAGGAAGACCAATAACAATGCAGTGGGAAAGAGTGGGATAGGGAGTGGGCAATGCTTAAATCTCACTCATATCTAATTTGGTTAAAAGAACAAAAATATATGTACATACTCAGTTGGTAACAGAAATTTGTCTTACTCAATAGGGAAACAAAAGGAAAGGGGGAATAAGAAAAATAGGGGGTGATAAGGGAAGGAAGATAAAAGGAGGCAGTGGTCAAAAGTCAGACAAACAAACATTAGAAGAATAAGGAAGGAAAGAGACAGAGAAAGGGAGGGGGGGAGAGAGAAACAGAGGGAGAGAGACAGAGACAGAGACAGAGACAGAGAGAGAAAGAGAGAAACAGAGACCTAGAGATTGAGAGAGACAGAGAGAGAAAAGTATAAACAGAAGAGAATAAGATGGAGGAAATGCACAGTTAGTAATCATAACTGTGAATATGAATTGGATGAACTCACCCATAAAATGGAAGTGGATAGCAGAATGGATTAGAAACCTGAACCCAACAATATGTTATTAACAAGAAAGACATTTGAAACAGAAAGGCACAGAGAGAATTAAGCTAAAGGACTAGGGAAGAATCAGTTATGCTTCAATATGCTGAAGTTAAAAAAAAATCAGGGGTAGCAATCATGATGCCAGTCAAAGCAAATGCAAAATAAGACTAATTAAAAAGGATAAGCTCAGAAACTACATCTTGCTAAAAAGGAAACATAGACAATGAAGTAATATCAATACTAAACCTATATGGACCAAATGTTATCGAATTACTTAAAGAAAAAATAAAATATAGGAGGAAATAGACAGTAAAACTCTATTGATGGGAGGACTCAACTTTCCCCTCTGAGAGCAAGATAAATCTAATCATAAAATAAATATAAAAGTCAAGTGATGAACAGAGTCTTAGAAAAGTTATAAATGAAAGATCTCTGGAGAAAAAAATCATGGGTACATAAAGGAATATACCTTTTTTTTTTACCTCAGCTGGGTATGTCACCTTCACAAAAATAGATCATTCATTAAGGCATAAAAACTTCACCACCAAATGTAGAAAATGAGAAATATTAAATTTACCCTTTTCAGATCATTATGCAATAAACATTACATTTAATACATGGATATGGAAGCACAGAATAAAAATTAATTGGGAACTAAATAATCTAATTCTAAAGAATGAAGAGGCCAAAGAACAAATCATACAATCAATTACTTCATTTTTCTTTTTCATAAGTACCAAGCCACTTTATTTGGATGTAAATGGCGGCAGTTTTTTGGTACATATTATAAAAGGTCAGATAACCAAAATATGCATGCATTGAAAGACAGTCGTAATGGCTCCCACAGTTCCCAGGTTTGGCTGAAGCCAGGGGTGGCTTAGCTCTCATTCTCACTGTCTCCAAGGGTGTGATTGTCAAAAAGATATTCCACCATGCCAGAATTGGGGCCCCCATCTTGCGCAGGTTGGTTACGTGATCACCCAGCTTTTTGATGGGCTTGACCTCTTCTTCCAGGTAGTGGGTTTTGATGAAATGACGTAAGTGGGGGTCATTCTTGTTAGTTGCCAGCTTCTGCAATTCCAGTAACGGCTAACTGACGTTTTTACGCAAGTGCAGAGCACACTCCGTTGCGTTCAGCCCGCTCTCCCAATCCTCTAGGTCGGGTTTCTTGATGTCCTGCCTGCAGGAAGATGCAGCCGCCATGCTGGTTCTGGAGCTTCATCAGCTTCTTGGCGTGCTCGCATGCTGGTTCTGGAGCTTCATCAGCTTCTTGGCGTGCTCGCACTTCTCGTGCGACTGGTGCAGGAAGGACCTGGCGAAGTTCTGGAGCGCCACGTTGTCGCGGTCGAAGTAGTAGGACATGGACAGGTAGAGGTAGGAGGCATAGAGCTCCAGGTTGATCTGCTGGTTGATGGCGGCCTCTGAGTCTTGATGTAGTTCTGCCGCACCTGAGAGGGGGACAAGGTGGTCGTGGCAGTGGCGGAGGAGGTGGAGGCGGCGGCGGCAGCGGCGACGGCCCGGGGCGGCTGAGCGGGAGGTGGCTGCTCCACGGTAGGGTGGAAGAAGTGTTGGTTAGTGGAGGTGAAGGTGGAGAGGGGGCTAAGGGCGGCTCTGGCCGGGATCGAGAAGCCGGTTCCCTTCAAGCATCGTATAAGCAGGAAACCGCAGCGACTCCCCTTCCCTGCGCTTCTGGTCAATCAATTACTACCTTAAAGAGAAGTACTACAATGAGAAAACAACTTAAAGTTTATGAGGTGCCGCCTACGAATCACTAAGGGGAAAATTTATATCTTTTAATATATACCTCAGTAAAAGAAAGAACAGATCAATGAATTTTGCATTCAACTAAAAAAAAAAAAGCTAGAAAAAAAGGACAAATTGAAAATCTAATTAAACACTAAAATGGAAATCCTGAAAACCAAAAGGGAGATTAACAAAATTGAAAATAAGAAAACCATAATATTAATAAATAAAATTGGGAGCTGCTTTTATGAAAAAAAAAAAGAAAAGATAAAACATTGGTGAATTTGATTTAAAAAAAACAAAAACAAATTACTAATATCAGAAGAGAGTGAATGCAGAACCAGAAGAACATTGTACTTCATAGTAGCAATATTGTGATGACAATAGAAATTAGTTATGCTGATCAATAGAATTATCTAAAAACAATTCCCAGGTACCCATGATGAAAAATGCTATCCACCGCCAGAAAGAGAACTTATTAACTCTGAATGCAGAATGAAGTATTATTTATTGATTTTCTTTACTTTTATTCTTGTGTTTTCTTTTACAACATGGCTAATATGGACATAGAATTTGCATGACCGCACATGCATAATTGACATAAATTGTTTTCCTTCTCAAAAACATTGGGGTGGCAGAAGGGTGTGAAAGAATTAGAAAATAATTTTTTAAAATTATTGTTAAAATACTTTACATTTAATTGAGAAATATTTAATGAAATAAAATAATTTTTAAAATAAATTTTAAAACCTATCCCTTTTACACATGATCATGAGCATACCTTTGTCTGACGTTATTCTTTGTTGGAAGATCAGAAATACTTGCTCTTTAGTTAAAGGGGGACATTTTTATCCAATGCTTCCATTCATTCTCCAGAGCCTCCTAGAAGCCTTTATTCACAAACTTATCTTTGTGACTCTCAAGATAAATGATTTTTCACCAATGAAGAGTAAAGTAAGCAATCATTAGGAATTATATGCCAATCAATCAATCTTAGAGAAATCAATGAATATTTATGAAAATATAAATTAGCCAGATTAACAGATCAGGAAATAATGAACTCCCTAAGGAAAAATCCCCAGTGTCAAACTGGTACACAATTAAATTATACCAAATATTCAAAGAACAATTAATTCCAATATATAAACAATTTGGGAAAATAGGCAAACTACCTAAGATCATGATTCCACTAAATGTCAGAGGCAGGACTGGAATCCAGGTCTTTCTGACTGAAGTCAACTCAATATTCATTATACCATGATACTTTTCAGTGATGATGATGACGATGGTGATGATGAACATTTATACAGCGTTTTCAGGTATGTGGTATATTTTAATTATACACACCCTTAAGGCAGTTTTTATAAGAATTATTATATCCATATAATATATGTGGAATGTGTGTGAAGACCTAGAATGATTAAGTGAAATGCCCAATACCAGATACAAAGGCATTTGAGCCCAGGACATCAGCCCTCAAAATGTTGTAGTTCCTCAACAGTAGACTCATATAGGTCTGGAGGCCTTAGTTAAAATAGTTATGTTAAGCAAATGTTTGCTTTGTGGAATGTTTGAGACTTGTGGTGAACATTCTTTATTGAATTTCAAATTAGTAATGCAACTGAAGTCTACCATTTTTTTGAGAAGGTCTTCATACTATATTTTAGTTTCAAATGGCAGAAAGGAAATCTTGGCTCAGGCCCCCATCCATAACAATGTACTACTCACAGATCACATAAATCATCAGAAATCAAATAATGAAGCTTTACATTATGCAATAACAAAAATTAGAACAAAATTCAACTAATATAATTCAATCTCTCTAAAACCAGTGGAAAACAGTTTCTGTCTTGCTTTACCAGTCTGTCACACCAGTGTGAAAAGTTCATACTCTGAAGACACTTGAGAGAAGGTTGTTTCATGTTGTTGTGGAATATGGGCAAGTTCTAACCTTGTTTTGCTAAGTTCCATCTCTCCAGCTATGGATCACAGCTACCTCTACCTCTGCAGTTATCTCTTAGGCCCAAAGCTTCCATAGTCTTTGCTACATCTGTAGAAGTTTTGTTCTGTTTATTATTTCTGTTTTTCACAGCCTATATGGGGGTGAGGTGGGGTGAGACACATCGCTTAGAGTTAATTGTCTGGGTCCTTAGGTCAAATGCAATTATTATGCCTCCCCTAGAATCAAATCACCTCTCTTAAAAACGGTTAACCACTGGCACCTAAAGCTTGATCATTATATTTTTGCTTCATCTTTTTCTACCTTTCTCACAGTTCTACCTGGGTAGGGACTCAAAAAGGCCCTACCGATAACCTGCTGAGACAGACATCCTTACCTTTACAGCTGTTCAAGCACCAGCTTTAATTTCAGGTTGAAAGGGAGAGGATATCCTTGTTCACTTACCACTTGGCCTAGAAATCCCTCCCAACTCAGAAATTCTGAAGATTGAATGATTTTCTTCAATTTTGTCCTTTCATGAACAGGCAGACTAATATCCCACAATGTCCTTGACTCTATCATTTCCTGAGGACAAAGATATACACAATATTTTTTTCTTCATTGGTCCTGCAGTAGAACTTATCTAGAAGTTTTATAAGAATCAAGGATGGTTGAAAATGGTGATAAAAAAGGACACAATAATGAATAATCTGTTGTTGTACTCACTTTGCATTTATAGGTACAACAGTAAAGTTGTATTCCTTACTGTGATTGGTATATTGGGTTTTCTTCATTCTCTAGGCCATCAAGTTTTGTAGAGGCCACATGACTGATACTTATACATATGCTTCAGAGGGATTCATTCTTTTTCAGGACAATTCAAACATTGTTTCTTTCTATCTTCTTTTTTTTTAAAGGAACTAGTATATTTTTCAAATTACATGTAAAGATAATTTTCAACATTCATTTTTATAAGATTTTGCGTTCCAAAATTTTCTCCCTCCCTCTTTCCCCTTCTGCCTCCCCAAGATGACAAGCAATCTGATAGTCAATTATACAAGTTTTTGCTATCTTTTTTAGGTGAAATATTCACATTTCTGAAACTTATTCATTTATATGCTGCTAATGACCTGATCTATGAGCTCAATTACTCCCTTTCCCTTAGCCTTGAGTTTTGTAATCTTGGGAAAGGTAATCTATCTTTGCAAAATGAAATGAGCAAGATTAGGGGAAAAATTTATACAATAACAGCAATTTCATAAAGATAATGTTGAATGACTTAAGAACTCTGATCAATAAGATGATTCACCATGATTTCAGAGGACAAATGAAAAATGAAAGAGAAAATCTATGCCACCCACTACTGATACAAAATTGATGGATGGACTGAAACTATGCAATGAGACACACATTTTTGGATATGCCAATGACTCTACTTTGCAGATTTGTTATTGGTATTTCATTTTTCTTTTCCTCAGTTGGGGTTTTCAGGACACACACACATGCACACATGCATGCATGTATATATACATACATGAGAAAGAGACAGAGAGAGAGAGAGAGGAGAAAGGAGAGAGAAAAACAGATAAAGAAGGAAAAATAAATGCTCCATAAATTTTTTAAGAAAATAAAATTTTAAAGAATCAGTCGAATGCTTAAAGCTTCAGTTCCCTCACGTGTAAAAATAAGGGGTTAGACAAAGATAGATGCTTTCCATTTCTAGTATTCTGTGGCTTTATAGTACTTATTAATTGTTTTCATTTGTTGGGAGGTAGGACAGGAGACAGAAATGACTTTTCCCTCCCATCCTGACAACAAAGAAAGTGACACTGTATAGTGGAATGAGTGCAAGATTTGGAACCAAAAAAACATTCAGGCTTTCATTCTTCTTTTGCTACTAGCTAGGTGATCTTAGTTTCTTCATCCATAAAACGAGAATTGGACTACATGGCCTTCTAGCACCCTCCCAGGTTGAAATATTATGAACATATAAACTTGTGATTCTACTTAATAACTTCTTTAAGAGTAGATGACCAAATAAATAGCAGAATGACAAGATGAGAACAGAAAAAGATGAGACAAATGTTGGAAAGGGGCTGTCTGGAGTGGTTTGTATCCACTCTACAAAAAACAGATGGGGGAACCAAAATCACTTTTCCTCATACTCATTAGAAAGCTCATTAAATGATATGCTTCTCTTCAATAATTATATTTAGGCTCATCAAGAAACATTCAAATTTCTAAACGTGGGACTGAATGTCCACTCAGCCATTCAAGGACGTGAATTTTTTCAATTGATCGTTAGGAGAAGGCATGGTCACTAAAGACTTCCCTGCTTTATTTTATACCTAAAACCAATGAAGTCTAGTCAATTGTTACTGCTTTGGTTTGTACTTAGTACAATAACAATATCAAATAAGATAGATTAGTGGGACTTTTACAGTGGTTTTCAGTGTTTAAGGCCTCATTCTATAATTATGCCCTAAATCAGTTCTTGAATACTCTGTTACAAGAAGTTGTTTAGAGTTAGCATAAAAAGGTATAAATTATTGGTTAATTTACTGAAAAGAAACTAATAAAACTGTCTTTTTAATTAACTTGAAAAATACTGGCAAGCAATGTGTAGAGAACATACTAATAAGAGTTTGAATAGTGACCAATTTGCTTTTGATTGTGTGAAGAAGAGGTTGTTGTTTTGTTGGGTTCTTTTTGCTATTTGGTGCCAAATTTGCTTTCTCTTTTCTGTCCGTAGTTTGTGCCATAATTTCGACACTGACATGTATAATGTCCAAGCTAGGCATTTTAATGCATATTTTAAAATAATACTGGCATTATTTTTAGACTTCTTTCTTAACGTTTCTATGTGAGAAAGTGTCTGACCTAGACTTGCCTTGATACATAAAGTGAAGTAGAAAATTCAGATTGATCGTTAGAATCATTTTGTGTCTCACTTATGAGAGTATTTCACTTAATGCTATTTTTGCTATGAATTAGTCAATTAGATCAATTCATCACTTCATTTCCTATTTATAACATTTTCTATTCATATGTATATGTACGCATTCTAGAAATCCTTTTTTTGGTTTCTGGTCTTTCCAGTATTGACTAATTTGAGAATGTTCATGGAGAAGGCATTAATGGGGCAGTGGATAGGCAACTCAACTTCAAGGCAAGAGACATGGATTCAAATCCTGAGTGGAATACTTTCTAGTTCTCTCTATCTGTGTGAACCTTCACTAATCATTTAACTACTGAGTGCTTTAATTTCTATAGGTTGAGGATAATATTTGCTCAACTTAGTAACAATAGCTCACATTTACAGAAGGCTCTATGGTTCTCAAAGTACTTTAGATACATTATCTCATTTGACCCTGGTTGACAGAGTACTAGAGAAATATGATGTGTTATTAGTATTAAAGAAAATACTGAAAGAAAACTACTTTTGCCAGAAAATATTTTTGATCGCTGATATCACACTGCCTTTGACTCATTTGGGGGTAAATACCCCACCCCAAGGTTGTTTACTCAGGATTTCTGAAATGGTTGAAAAAGAGTCAAGCCCAATCCATGCATAAAATAAAGATAAAACCTCTGAAACCTATACACTAAGTATTAAGATGTTTTCTTATCTTGGGATGTTTTGCTAACAAAAAAGAAATATAGGTTTGGAATACCAAGAGGATGGTATGATGATATGAACATTTTTTTTGTTTGAACTCTGTTGCCATTAGGGCTATTCACCCAAGTGCACCATACCAAGAGTCACTGCCTATCTCAAGAGTCATGAATTAAGGCAATGAGTGTTGGTACATGTGCCATGTGCCATGTTGGTATATTCATGCCATCTCTGGACCATTTTTCCTGAGATACTTGGATGATGTTACTCTAAAGATCTTAAAATATAGGGTTAATAGACAAGGGAACAGACTTGTTGACATAAAATTAGGCACTATATGTCTTCAATTTCTAACCTCAATGTAGTCCATCTGAGGAATGTTTAAATATCAAGGAAGATGCAATATTTTAATACCTAAATATGAAAATTATTCAGTCCTTTAGGGGGTTCATCATCTCACTGGTGTGGGTAGTATCCTTTAACCTAAGCATATAGCACACTACACCCCATGCTTTCTTAAAAAAAAAATCCCTATCTATGTTGGATATAAATATTTCAAATTATTTTGAAAATGAAGAGAAATGATACATAAAAAATGGGATGCAGATGTATTGGGGAAATTATTTTCTTCCTAAGTTGAATTCCTCTGAATTTAGTATAACAGGTTGCCTTAGGCATAGTTGGTACAAATAGGAAAATACAAAGAAAAGACAGTGTGCTCAAGGCCACTGATCTACAGAATATCAAAATGTACAAATTATATGTGGAAAATTCAGTTACTCATGTTGCTATTCCGTTCTGTGCTAGTGAATCTCTTGCTAAATATGATAACATAGCAATTAATGGAAAATCTAAACATTCTCCATTAGTACATAGCTGCTTCTAAACATCAGGGTAAGGAATATCAAGCAAAACTTGTTCTGGAAGATTACTTGAGGGGTTTTATGTAACTTTTTCTGTTTTATTATCATATCATGCTAATACAGACTCAAGTTCAGACATTCTATTTACTTACACAGAAGATTTTATATATCTGACAAGAAAGACTAATCTTCGAAGATTAAAGGCATTGCTATCATTTAGGTACAACTAAATTTATGAGAAGCAGGGACAATATTGTTATTCACCATAAAAATAGTTTCATTTTAAAGTTTTCAGGATATAGTCTAAGGTTGATTACAGAATTTGGAAGGAAACTTGATAAGCCTTCCCTCAATATTTTTGACTTGTGGCCACCCAGCTTTTGGGTTGTTTTCTTTTTTATTTTTAATTTTTAATTTATTGAATAAAACAAGTATTTTCATAACAGTATGACAAAATCATGTAAATTTATTTTATTCTTCACTTCCCCCACTAGAGATAGCTACCATTAGATACAAACAGGTAATATGTAAAATTATTCTATATCTATTTCCATTTATCAGTTCTTTCTCTTGATGCAGATAGCATCTTTCCTCATATGTCAAAAAAATTTTTTTAAATAAATTCTAGTGATAAGGAGTGGATTTGGGATTTCAATGATATAGGGAACTCCCAGTGAAGGAAATGTTTTCTACGAATGAAGGTTGTCAGCTTCTGATCTTAGAGAGGCACTAGAGCACTGAAAAAAAAATGACTTGGTCAAGGTCACACAGCAAGTATATATCAAAGACAGGACCTGAACCCAAATCTTAATAGTTTCAAGGGTGGTTCTCTATCCTGTACTTCATTTTTTCTCTCTGTGACTGGGAGTTATTACCTAGTGTTAGGTAAAACTTCTTCATAGACCCATGAATTTAGAATTGGAAGTGAACTTAGAAGTTATCTAGGTTAAAACTCATTTTACAGCTCAGAAAATTAAGGCCCTAAGCAGTGAAATCCCCAGAGGGATTTATTCCGTGTCAAGGATAGTAAATTGCAGAGTTCATATTCAAACTCAGGTCCTTGAAATCCAAATTGAGTATTCTGTTACTTTCATCCATGAGGCCTTACTTCATTGATGAATAATTCTAATTATTCAAAGTTTTGTCTCCTTTTAACTTCTTCCCAATGTAAAATTCCTTATTTATCTCCTCTGGTGCTAAAAAAAGGAAGTTTACTCCTTCTTCCACATGAAAGTCCTTCAAACATTTAAAGATGTCTATGCTGTCTCAAGTTTCCTATAAACCATCTCTTCTTCAGAATAGACTTTCCACTTTCGATATTTGTGTAAAATGGTTTTTAGACTTCTCATTATCCTTTGTGCACTCTTACTGACTGAGCTAAAGTGTTAATCTCATTGGCATTCATTCAGTTTGGCTCAGATTTAGAACATTAAACAGTCCCATATGGTCCCTTCCCCCTTGTAGCTCTAGTCCCCAGATCTCTCTTCCAGTGTTGAGCTGGTTTAATATGCGGTCTGAATTTTTGTCTCTTAGGTTGTAAATTGGTATTCTGTTTTGTTTATTTACATGGCTGATTTATTTGGATTTTTTTTTGTTTGGTTGTTTGTTTTTTAATCTGGATTTTAGTCAATCCCATTGTAATTTATGCCAACTCTATTTTGCTTCAGGGAAAAACTTAGTTCTTGATTCAACTTTATATGTTCGCCTCAGAATACCTATTCTGTATTCAGCAGTTTTAGTTGAATCTGTGAGAAATTAATATTTCTTTCTTATATTTAATACCTAATTATTGTGTTAGGACTAAGGTTTTTCCCCTTTTCTACTTCCTCATCCAGAAGCCTACAATCTCTCCTAAAGATGTACCCAGGACAGGATCTGATCAGATAGTAAAAGGAATTATAAGTTTAAACTAAAGGGTGCATTCTTGCTCATTGTGTTTGCTCAGACAAGTATAGGGAAATGTTGATTCTTCCTATTGTCAAAATGGGTGATACAGGAATTAATATCTTTTTGACCAAGATTTGAGTGACCTAATTTGCATACCCCCAAATAGCCCAAGTCCCATTGTATTAATCAGCCAGAGTTGAGTAGGTGCCCCCTCAGAAACACCTTGTCTTCGAAGGTCATATAAACTATGACCCCACCACCACTAGAGGTCTTTGGTCTAAGAGAGACAGACAAATGACCATTCTTTCATTAATACTCTGCTGACTTTATTAATGAAATGATTAAATTACCCAGAAACTAGGTCTTGAACCTTTTAAATCATCACGAATCTCTATTTCAATTTGTCAGGAATATATTCTCTTCTATTTTTTTTTTCCAATCCTCATTGCCCTTGTTCTTAAGGCTTTTTAGTCAGGTTGTTCAGCCTCTCCATTCTAAATCAGCCCATCCTAGATACTAATGGGTCTGTGTGGGGCTTGGGGTGTGGAGGGTGTTATAAAACAGAAAAGAATAAAACAGTGGTTCTTCCTAATGCCACGGCCCTTTAATGCAGTTCCTCATGTTGTGGTGACCCCCAACCAGAAAATTATTTTCATTGTTACTTCATAACTGTAATTTTGCTACTGTTATGAATCTATCTGATATGCAGGATGTATTTTCATTGTTACAAATTGAACATAACCCACAGGTTGAGAACTGCTGGAATAAAAGCATGGTCAGTGACATTAGCTTTCAGGAAATAATCACAAAAGCAGCTTCAACTAGATAAGAAAAGCAGCAAGTAAAATTGGAAAAGCCCAGCAAAAGGGAAATAACGAGTGAATCTTTCTACATGAAGGTCAGAGAGGAGACTGACTAACAATTCTCATATACTTCTTACAATTCAAGGATGGAGTTTCTCATAAAGAAATAAATGATTTCTATGTATTTAGAACAAATAATAAAACTCACTGGCATACAACATGAGACCCGTGTCTGAAATTTGGAACAACTGGTAGTCATTAAGACAAGAGACTATAGCTAGATTCTAAAGTGGGTTGAATAATGTTGGGATCAATAAAAAGCCTTTTGTAGTTATTTATTGTTTTTTTTCCATAGAACTCTGAATAACTATGATGCTGGGTCATGGGAGAAATTGTGCTGAACAAATGAAGCTTATGCCCAGAGAGCTTGAAGTCTAGTTTTATGCATATTAAAAGAAGGGTAATCAAATTTCATGGTTCATTCTATAAGCTAATCTCCACATGGTTCAGGATGAAACTGTTCCCCCAAGGACAACATTTGCCCATTTAACCCAGTACTTGGAATAAAGTATCTGCCGGATGCTTAGATATTAGAGAGCAGAGTGGATCTCTTGATTCACTACTGTAATAAATAAGGGGTAAAATGATTTTTCTCTAACACTTTACTTTTATTAACTTGAATTTTAGGCCCACATATTGCACATTACATATGTGATTGTTCACAGCTGCTATTCTGCAATATAGATAATTTTAAGCTAACATTATACACTAAATACTCATTAGAGCATCAAATACCTCATTACAATTAGGAAAGCTCTCACTCTTTGTTATTTTTATCATCACTATAATTTATTTATCTTCCTAGTTCAAATATATCTGATTTTAACTTATTCTGTGCCCTTGGTAAAGTACATTGACATAAACCAAAATGTTTTGGTGACATGACAAGCACCTAGAATCAAAGAATCAATAAAAAAAGTATAATTTAAAAATGTCATTGTGCTCAAGACTATATTGTGGGAGATAAAAACAAGTATTTGTCATGGTACTTGTCCTCGAGAAACTTACAGTCTAATTGGGGAGAGAAAGTAAACATGTATAGAGCAATATTTTTTAAAGTGTTCAAACACTTTATCATATGAGTAATAAGTGCAATAGAAATTAAAAGACAGAAGAGAAATATGACATGGACCTTGGATGATCTGGACTTTTGCATTGTTGTTCATCCTTCATTCTTCAAGATGACCAGTGATGTTAAGAAGATGATGTCTTGACTTGAAAGTGAATTGGATTTAAGCTGAGTCAGGGCTGTACAAAGTCATCAGCCTCACTCTCTCCTCCAGTCATCCAATTCCAGTGGCAAGACATAGGCCAAGATGACCGGTAATGGCCTTGGATGTAATGGGAGAGTCTGGCCCTTTTAAGATAAGGTCTTTCCCAGGTCTCAGAATCAGAAAGCCTCTGCTTCAAAGGAGACAAGCCTCTGCTCCCAAGGCAACACCCATTCAGTGACTAAAGGGTAGGTAAGAATTGAGGCAAAAGATGTTCTGGTTTGACTTTCCAAAAGAATCAATCTGGGAGGGGAAGACCCTCAGAATTTCTGGCAGAGCATGAAAAATTGCTATTTAAACTTGGATTTAGATAAATGGAAAAGAAAGGAGGGATGATTTCTGATTGGAAAAATAGTAGGAACAATCAGAGAAGGGAGAAATAAGCATAGTGTCTATAAATTGACCAAAGAATTGAGAACAAGAAGGAATCTCAAAGATATTCTAATCTAACTCCCTGATTTTACAGAGAAGGAAGCTGAAACCCAGGAAGGTAAATCAATTTATCTAAGGCAATACAAATTAGATTAGTAAGTAGTTGAGCCAAATTCTAGGTGTACAGACTTAAAATTCAATGTTCTTCCATTACACCATGCTAGCCTTTAGGACTGTCCTGACTGGGGTAGAATATACCTTTAGGAAAATAGTAATAAATAACATAGGACAAATAATGAGGCAGAAGGCTATGTTGGCTTCAGGAATTTGAACTTGTTAGGAGTAATAGGGCGTCATTGTAAGTTCTTTAACGATATGATGAAAGAATTGAGTCAGTAAGAATAATGTTGCTCTGAAATATGCTAGTATACGCAAAGGTAGATAATGAAGTCTAAATGCCTGAAGGTTAATCAAAATGTCATTAAAGTCGTTAACAAAGAGCCCAGGTCTGGGGGAAGAAAGAGCTTGTCTTTGTTGCTGAAATTTTCTAGGCGGAAACACTGCACAGGAGGTGGAAGTAGGAAACAATGGATGTGATTACTTGAAGAGGGAAATATAAATGCCTTTTGCAATGAACAAGTCTATTTATGTATTTGGTCCTAATTTTCTCGTGTAAAATCAAGGTTTTGGAATAGAGTTTAAGTTTCCTTTCAATTCTAACAGACTATAGCAGGGGTGGGGAACCTGTGGCCTCTAGGTCTCATGTGGCCCTTTAGGTTCTCAAGGGTAGGTCTTTGGCTGAATCCAAACTTCACAAAACAAATACCCTTAGTAAAATATTTGTTCTGTAAAACTTGGACTCTGCCCAAAGACTGCACCCAAGGACCTAGAAGGCCACATGTGGCCTCAAGGCTGCAGGTTCCCCAGCCCCGGTATGATTTGTACTCTGATGACTTGAATGTGCTCCCAACTCAGATATATGTACATATACATATATGTGTATATGTGATTTCAGAGAAGCAGAGCAGAGAAGATCTAGTGCAAGAAGGTAATTTGTTTGCAATTAATAATCTTATAGTTTCCAGGCCACTGATAATGATTTGCACAGCGTCACATGGTCCATATGACTCAGGGACACAATTTGAAGCAGGTGCTTTCTGGCTCTGGGCCCAGCTCTCTATTTACTTTGCCATTGTGGCCTAACTGTGTGTGTATTGTCCTCCCCAATAGAATGTAACCTCCTTGAGGTCAAGAATCATTTCCTTTCATATTCTTGTATCTCTAGCATCAAACAGAGTACCTGGCACATAGTAGGAAAAGACATGCTTATTGATTAATTGAATATAGACATATTTAAAATGAGAAAAGAAAAGAGATGGTGGTGGATAAGTTATCTGAAAGTGGTCGGAATGATTTAGGCCAAGACTGATGCTTATCATCAAGCTCATTAAAATTTGATGACAAGGTGAATTGTTAAAAAGTGGGCTCTTCACTGGGAAAGATATTAAAGGATGTGATTCCATTTGTGAGACTCATGATTCAGAAAAGATATGGTTGCAATATACGAAAGATGGTTTTGATAAAAAGAAGCTTTCCACTATTAATGTGGGATTGTTACAGTGGAAAGAGGTAGTAGGAAAAAGGGAGAAGTGAGTTAGGGAAAATATGTATGTGGCAGGATAAGATAGATATAGTATTTAGGTGAACTTTGTAATAGAGTGATATTCATGTTCTAAGTAGGGGCATGAGGATACACATAACTGAACCTTTGTAGTTCTAAATAGAATGGGGACACATGACAGGTGGAGGAAAGAGGACATTAGACTTCTGGTATAAAAATGAATGAATAGATTCTCCTCGTAATGAAAGTTAGGTTGTGCTTAATGCATTTGAAAGATCAAAAGGGGAAAAGAGATTTCAGGGAGAGAGGATTACAATGGATCAACATAGGATTCAGAGAGAAAGTATTACTTGAACTGGACCTTAAAGGAAGAAGTATTTTCCAACAAGGAAAGAATGAATTCCCAGAATGGAAGAGAGAGGATAGAAATACAAACATGTCTGTGCAGGCAGAATAAGATCAGGGAGCGCAGCAAGCAGTCGAATTTGGTCGAATGAAGTGCTTGAATTAGAGTAGCATGAAAAAAGACCAGAAGGGAAAATGATAGCCAGATACACTGAAGTCTTCATGATTAGGTTGAGGCCTTGGTAGTGTTGTGATATTTATTGTAATAATCTACAAAAGTCCAGGGGCATGTCTTTGGATATCTTTCTTCAGTATAAACAGAAGAAACGTGCATCTAATTTAGCTAATAGCCGTAACAAGTTCATTAACATAACAGTTGTTTGCTTGGCTCCTTACAAGTGACTGGGCCTATGCTGAGAATCTGGTCAGAGGGAGTTATTTAGACCTTACAAATATTCTGGCTGCTACTTCTGGCGAACACTAAATGTCGAACCATGCCAGTGCTGCAGGAGGTGTGGGAGGCCCTGGGGACCCCAGAGTCGGAGGCCAGGGAGGCTTCCGCAGGGGCTTCAGCAGTAGGGTCCGAGGTCGAGGCTGGGGCCATGGTGGAGGCCAGGGTCATGGCCATGGGGCCGGAGAGGAAAGACTGAAGACAAGGAGTGGGTTCCTGTCACTAAGCTGGGCCTGATAGTCAAGGACATGAAGATCAAGTCTTTGGAAGAGATCTATCTTTTCTCGCTTTCTATCAAGGAGTCTGAGATCATAGATTTCTTCCTGGAATCTTCATTGAAAGATGAGGCCCTGAAGATCATGCCTGTTCAGAAACAAACTATAGCTGGACAACGTACCAGGTTCAAGGCTTTTGTGGCCAATGGTGACTACAATGGCCATGTTGGTCTGGTTGTCAAGCACTCCAAGGAAGTGGCCACAGCTATTCATGGTGCTATTATTCTGTCCAAGCTATCCATCGTTCCTGTGAGACATGGCTACTGGGGCAACAAGATTGGCAAGCCTTACACAGTACTCTGCAAGGTCACTGGGCAATGTGGGTTGGTTCTGGTGCGCCTGATTCCTGCCCCTAGAGGTACTGGCATTGTCTCAGCTCCTGTGCCTAAGAAGCTCCTGATGATGGCTGGAATTAATGACTGTTACACTTCTGCAAGAGGCTGTACTGCCACTCTGGGCAACTTTGCTAAAGCTATTTTTGATGCCATCTCCAAAACATACAGCTATCTAACCCCAGACCTGTGGAAGGAGATTGTGTTCACTAACTCTCCTTATCAGGAATTCACTGACCATCTTGTGAAGACTCACATTCGCATATCTGTCCAGAGGACCCAGGCAGCTGCTGTGGCAACCACATAGATGTTTTTTTTTTATTATAAACAAGAAGGGGACAAGAAGAACAAGTAAAATCCCTCTCAGAATCACAAATAAGAGGTTGGAATGGACTTTATCAAACATCTAGCCATGCACCATCATAACACAAATGAGGAAACTGAGGTCCAGGAAAGTGACTTATTCAATGTCATACAGACAAGTAAGTGGAAGTTAAAATACAGATCCTCTGACTCCAAATTTTGAGGAATTTAATAGCCATTCCAATAAGTTCTTGATGAGAGCTATCACATCTTACACCTGATTCTTTGAAAGATTCTCTGGGACTTTTACCAGCCTGACTGTCCTCATTTCAATTGCTATAGCACTGATTCTGCCTGTTCTGATTTTAACAATTTGTAGGTTTGGAGGAAGAATTAGTAGCCTGAAATCAGAACTAGAAATACAGTTTGGTCCATAGGCAGTTATAGTATATGGAATAAAGGGCTATTTGGACCTCAATTAATGGTTCTAAAAATTTTACCAGTACATTATTTTAACCTTTAAAAATGAGACTATAGAATCACAGGATGATCATGTTTAGATCTGGGAAAACTTTAATGATGATTGATAAGTTTTCTTCATTTTACAGATGGAAAAACTGAGGACAAAGTAAAGTGAGCAGTCAAGGTGGAGATGGGGAAAGAGTTTAAACAACATGAAAAAAGTATTAAATTAGTTAGCAGGCAATGCTCCCAAATTGTCTCTCGATGAATGTAGTGCCTTCATTAAGTATGTGACTCATATGATGTCTCAGAAAGGAAAGAGCAGAGATCCAGAAAATGTAGATGTTCTCCTCAGATAACATATTCTAAGAATATTTGTGAATGAAGAACTTTTCCTAGGGTTTGTTTGTTATTGTTATAAGTATGTGAAAAATTATGCTGCTATTGCTGCTTTTCTCAATAACGTTGCTCATTGACATATGTTTGAAATGTGACAAGAAATACTGGCTCTCTTAGATGTTCAAAGCCCTTTGGACAGTATTTATTGTGCAAATGACTGGATTATACTCTAAGCAGTTTTTATAAGAGGGAGAAGCTATCTAACCAGAAAAAGACATTCTGAAGTCTGTATTTGAATACTCGGAACAAGCATGATGTTTGGAAAACACCTTTGAAGGGGAAAGGGAGGCCTGAGATGTGGCAGAAAAAAAAAAAGAGATACTGTGGAAAGGCATTGGCTCTATCAACATCTCAGAGTGAATGGCACAGGCCGAGGGAAATCCCAAGAAAAGGTCAACTCCTTCCACAATTTCCCATCCAGATGTCTGTCTATCCACAGACGATATGATATAATCTGCTATTTCATTCTGCAAATGTTTTCAGTTAACCAAATTTTGCCACAACAAAGAGTGCAGGGGTGAACAAGACATAAACAAATGTAAGTTTATGCAGAGAAGTAAACTTCTACCTAGGTTTTAGTTAGGAATAGGCTTCTAGGTGGACTTGGAGTCAGGAAGACCTGAGTTCAAATTTGGCTTCAGATACTTAGCAGCTATATGACCCTGGGTAAATAATTTAATCCCTATCTGCCTCAGTTTCCTCAAATTCAAATGAAGATAATAAAGGCACCTATGTCCTATAGATGTTGTGAGGAGTGGAATGGCAAGCAAAGAAGTACTTAGCACAATGTTTCAGCTATTTAATTATTTAGCACCTTGTTTCAGTTCAAGTTGCTTTTGAGCCTTGCCCATTATTATATCAAGTCTTCATTAAGAAGTAGAACTTGTGAAACTCACAGTGGGAGGGACTTTCCAAAGACAGGAACAAGAAGGATGCAAGAGGTAGGTGGAACAGAGAGGAGTTAATGACCATATATAAGGAGAAGCCCAAGCTGGGACTTTGTACAGAAGCCCTGGGACTTTACTAGAAGCCCTGAAACAGAATTTTCCTTGTGTCTGTTTACAGAAGTCCTGGAGAAGGGTTTCAGAGGTCCTGGAACTGTAATGATGATTTGTATTGAGTTCTCAGACCTTGTTTGTGGGTCTGTATTGATTTTATAGGCAGATAGTGAGTTGATGATGGTGCCAGTAATGTGTATGAATGTTGTGTTGGCTCTGATAAGCTTTGTCTTCCCAGAAACAGCAACCGTGAAGGATTTGAGGTGGACTGGACACTGTGAACTTCAATATGGAACTGCACAAGGAACTGGACAAGGAGCTGAGATCTGCTTATGTATGAATCCAGGTGATGACTGGGTAGATTCAGGCAGGAGCTAGACCCAGGGAAGAGGAACCATGGAATTTAAGAGCCATCCCAAGATGTTTCTTACATACAATTGGGAAATAAGATATATAAGACCTGGGGTGTAAAAATCTATCTTGCCCTACTAGAAAGTTGGGGGGAATGGGGAAGGATATAAGAAAGAGCAGATTGGGCAAAGAGGTATTCACTAGGCTTGCTATCTTGGGGTGGGTCATAGGGGAAAGATGGGGAGAAAACTTGTAACTCAAAATCTTGTGGAAATGAATATAGAAAACTAAAATAAATAAATAAATAAAAGATTAAAAAATATTTACACTGTTAAAAAAAAGAGAAGAGAAAAGACCTCTCCTTGGGTACTTAATGCTGACTGAGAAGATCATTATTTACTGTGGCCTAGGGGTGGGAAAACTTTGTACTCTGTACCTTGTGCCTTTTCAGGATGATTGAGTTAAGGATGATTGGAAACTAATCTCCAATCAAGAAGAAAGAAGACTTTTTGACTGAGAGATTAAGACAATGTGACCTAGGGGTGGAGAACTTTGACCTTTGTACTTTGTATCTCTTAAACAGGCTTGCTCCTTAAGGATGATTGAGTTAAAGACTTACTGAATGATATCTTTTGTTTGGAACTGTGTGGCTACTTTGGTGAAAACTATGTGGCCACTTTAGTGGTAAGTTTTTATGTTATAACATTGTGAATGCTGTACTTTGGTTTCTGTGAAAGTTTTACTTTAGTTTATGGCTGAACAAATAGAGAGTTCACTATACTCTGTGATCAGAATCTTAGAGCTATTCATAGCATCAATCCTCTGGAGAGCTGCTTGGCTTTACAAGGAGCAAATAAGACAATACTTTTGAAGCACTTGGTACATTGCTTGGAACATAGCAGGGATTTAATGATGAATTTAATAATGGAGAAACAATTGTTTCTTCCATAACTTCCTAACTGGGCCTTAGAAAAATTGTGGCAGAATTATAATTTTTTCACTTAAAATAAGGTCCTGAAAGCTGATGAAGACAGAATCAAGTGAACCTTAGGGGAAATTATATCATCTCTTAATCTGAAAAAGAAGTAATTATCATAACATGGTATTTCATAGCTTTTAAAGGTTCAATTAACCACTATCGGTCTTCATTGACCCAAACAATATCCCTCTCCCACATTACATAATTGCTAGTTTGGAAAACTTTGGAGGAGCTTTATATCAAGAAAGGGCAGATAGGTGATACAGTGGATTGAGTTCTAGGCTTGAAGTCAGGAAGACTAATCTTTACGAATTTAAATACAGCCTCAGACACTTGTGTGTGACCCTGGCCAAATCACTTTACCCTATTTGTCTTAGTTTCTCCAACTGTCAAATGAGCTAGAGAAGGAAATGGTAAACCACTCCAGTATCTTTGCCAAGGAAACCCCAAATGGGGTCATGAAGAGTCAGACATGACATAACAACTGAACAACAATAATCCTATAAAGAAAATTATTTTAAAAGGTGGCATTTGCAGGATTTTCCTGCTAGTGAAACAAGATTCAATTTTTTTTTGTTTTTTTATGGGAGGAAAGGTAGGGAAATTGGGGTTAAGTGACTTGCCCAAGGTCATACAGCTAGTAAGTATTATGTGTCTTAGGATGGATTTGAACTCAGGTTCTCCTGACTCCAGGGTCCATTCACTACACCACCTAGCTGCCCCTAGATTAGACATTTTTTGGCAAACTTTAGTAATCATTTAGAAATTTTTAATTATGACCAATGTGAATTGGGGAAAAAATTGGGGAAGTTATGAAGACAAAACCTTCTATGTATTGAATCCAAGCAGCAGATCAGAAGAAGCTGCTATATTAAATCAGCAGCAAACATCTATTAAAATTTATGATACTCTAGAATTATTCAAAAATAACTAATAAGAAAGGTATTGTTGGGAAGGGATGGTTTTAGAATTGAGGATAATTCCATTTCAAATTATGATAATTTCATTGCATGTTGCTACCCACCAGAAATTCAACTTATTCCATCTTATTTATACCTTTTAAAGGTAAAGCTGGATTGGAATAAAAGAGAAGTAGATAAAGGAGGAATGAACTGTAAAGAAACCCCATTTACCCTGGTACATGAGTTGCAGAGAAAGAATAGGATGTACTAGTATTGGATTCTAAGATGCAACCTAAGTTACTTATAAGAATAATTATTATATGAAAATTAAACAAGTAATTTAGAAGCTAATTATTAGTTATTGTTGATTTTTAATATAATTATGCACATAGGTAATGATTGCTAAGAATGAAAATGATTATATTTCTTATACATAAATTATAAAAAATAATGAAAAATTATGTTGTATTGCCTGATGGAAATATAGTAATTTTGTAATCTAGTTTACGTTTATTGGTTACATAATGCTTACACAGTCTTGATTTTACAAGTTTTCATTTTTAGTGAACTATAAACACTTGCCAGGGAGAGATTATAGTGTTCTATCGCTTAAAGTTCCTCTTCATATGCAATAGGTTAATTCTGTTACTTCTGAAAATAGCAGAAAAAATTACTTTTTATAGAAGACAATATTTAGTTAACCTGTTAAAATATCTAAGATGATTGACACACTTATTAACATTCTGATGACTGAAAAAAGCAGTAAAAGAATGTTGGTACATGTACATGAAAACTTAAAACTTTCAGATAGCATTTGAGTTCTTTTCAGACAGAAATGAACTGTGACAAATTATAAAGGTTCACATCACTTTGTAAAAGCCTTACAGTGATATTTTATTTAGAAATGAACAATGTCAAGCTATAGGGCCTTGTGATCCCTCAACAAATTAGCATGTAACTTTTATGAATTTAACTGGAAAAATTAACAAGATAAGAAGTCATGTAAGTATTTGGAGCTGGAGGTAAATTGTTGTTTTTTAAGATTCAGTTTCATGGGTGAAATTTGACTTTGAAGAGATAGGTTAGTCAATGAAAGGAAACTGATTAAAAACACTGAAGTATATAGGATATAGAAGAGAAGTCTGAAATAAAAAAGAATCAAAGAATAGGATAAGAAGAAACATTGGGGGAAGAGGCAAAAGAAATTTCTTGGAGATGTTTAGAGAGATCATCACACCAAGAGAAATCAGCTATCAATGTTACTATTCCTTGATTGGCTGAATGATAACTGCTGTTGTTTAGAACAACTTAATATTCAGATAGTATCTCAGAACTCTAGGTAGCACAGTGTGTTGAGCATTGGGCCTGAAGTCAGGAAAACTTATTTTCCGGAGTTCAAATCACACTTTAGACTTGTACTGATTGTGTGACCCTGGGCAAGTCACTAAACCCTGTTTGCCTCAGTTTTTCATCTGTAAAATGAGCTAGAGAAGAAAATTGCAAACCACACCAGTACTTTTTGCCAAGCAAACCCCAAATGGGGTCATGAGACTCACTGAAATGACAATAGCAAAAGACAGATGTTCAATTAGAAAAAAGATGTCCGTAGAAAATAGCTCAGGTTGGCACTGTAGGCAGTGCAAAACCAGTCAAGTATTTTTTCTTATGCAGGCTAAACAGCAAACAGTACTTATCTTTCTCCTTTCTTTTTTCTCAAACAAGAAATGTCAGTAACTGTCAACATACACTTCTCTTTTGTTTTGGAGGGGGGAAGGCATGGCAGTTGGGTTTAAGTGACTTGCCCAAGGTCACATGGCTAATAAGTGTTAAGTGTCTGAGGTGGGATTTGAACTCAGCTCCTCCTGACTCCAGGGCTGGTGCTCTATTCACTGCACCACCTAGCCACCCCAAAATACATTTCTGATAAACCTCACCACTGGCATCACCAGTGCCAAGTAATTTGTATGATAACTATTTTCTAGAGTATTGACAGTGATCCCCTTCTCTCCTAATTTTTAAATTTCCCTGAGATCCTTCACTGGTATAAAAATCAAATGAAGGTGCTTTTTCAGCAGAGTAGAAGAAAGGAAAGGAAGGGGTGCTCAGATAGTAACTGAGAAGTAGAGAGGATAAAGTTTGGATTATAAATAATGACAAGCTCACAGAATAATTGTATCCTGAGCCTGCTTGCTCCTCTGGCAAGATTTTTGATTGAGGTACCCATTGCTTCAATCTGTTGAAAAGAAAGCTAGCTGGTGTAGAGATTTAAAGGCCTGAAATATAGAGAACCTACATTTCTTCATGTCAATATGGAAGCAATCTGTGCTTTGAACTGATTCTGAGAACTTCCAATCTGGTTGTTTAGATTCCTGGATTTTCCCTAACAAGAAGCCTGTTATTCTATTCACTCTAAATATCTAATCAATTAACCAAACCTTGAAAAGAAAATACTTTATCCATTGATTTAGAGACTGGGCCTGTGATTATATTTCTATGGGGAATCCTCTCAGTGAAATTAGTTACTCTACTACCGCAGACTGAAATCTTCTCTGCAATTTTAAGGCTTCAGATATCCAAAACACTCAGAGGTTGCACATTGTGACATCACAAGTATGTGTGAAAGGATCATAGGATCATAAGTTTATATCTAGAATGAATCCTATAGGACAAATTTTCCGATTCATAGATGATGAAACAAACGTTCAGTGTAGTTAAGAAAGTTTCTCACTAATCCAGTGAGGGTGTGAATTTGATTCAAATGTCTAACATTCTATCTTTTATTCCACTGTGCTGACTCATTGATCAGGACATGATCTAAATAAGTCCATAGCCAAACTATCTTGTCTAGTAATCTTTTTCAAGTTTTTGATGAGTGATTAGATATTTAGACTACATGGAAACAGTTTCCCAATTAGGAAGATCCCTGGGATCTAAGGAGAGCATCATTAAATAAAATTATTCATCAAGCTATATAGCTTCATTTTTCTTTTTTTTTTAAACATAACATTATACTTTAATATTTTTTTAAAAAAATTAAAAAGCAACTATGGGAGCATTGATTTTAAAGCCTTCTTATACAAGCTAAGTGGATAGAGTACTGGGCTTGAAGTCTGGAAGACTTATCTTTGTGAGTTCAAATCTGGCCTCAAAAAACCACTAGCTGTGTGAACCCGGGCATGTCATCCAATCCTGTTTGACTCAGTTTCCTCAACTGCAAAATGATCTGGAGAAGGAAATGACAAACCACTCCAATATCTTTGCCAAGTAAACCCCAAGTAGGATCATGAAGAGTCAGACATGACCAAGCAACAACAATTAGACAAGTGCCAGAATCATAAATATGCCAGAAAAGACCGTCTTAGAGTGAAGGTCACATATTAATGACTAGAATGCAGATAATGGAGGGATAACTTGTGATTAGACTTTACTCTGCTACCTGCCAAATGCTGAATGTGGATCTTTCAAAGAAAAGGATTATCTATTCAGAAATTAGGACATCCATCTGGAATTAGATAATTCTTTTATGACTGCAAAAAATAAAGGCCATGGGGTGTACTAGAGGAGGTAGTAAGGAAGTTTGGAGACCTCTGTGTTAAATAAAACACTATCTGTTGGGATTCTCTTCAAATTGTCCATGGTCATTGCAATTCCAATGAAGCCCCTGGTAACTAGCTGATTTTCAGGAAGGTTCAGTTACTTCTCCATTGTCTGACTCTTCTTCCTCTCCCTCCAAGTGGACACCCAAGGTCATGTAGCTAGCAAGTAACAAGGCCAGTTTTCACATTCAAATTCTTTGATTATGCCTCCAGGGTTCTTTCATTTCACCTCACTCCCAGTTAAATGAATGAACAATTGCCTTTTAGAACAAGTGTTCTTAACTTGGGAACCATCAGCTTTTTCATGCTTCTCTTGAGTCTTGTATTTGAGAGTCAAATTTTCTATTCAGCTCTGGTCTTTTCTTCAAGAATTCTTGAAAGTCCTGTATTTCATTGAATGTCAAAATTTTCTCCTGAAGTATTATACTCAGTTTTGCTGGGTAGGTGATTCTTGGTTTTAATCCTAGCTCCTTTGACCACTGATTCGTTAATGTAGAAGCTGCTAAATCTTGTCTCATACTTACGGTTTCTACAACAATTGAGTTGTTTATTTCTAACTGCTTGCAATATTTTCTCCTCGACCTAGGAACTCTGAAATTTGGCTGCAATATTCCTAGGAATTTTCATTTTGGAATCTCTTTCAGGAGGTGGATCCTTTTAATTTCTATTTTGCCCCATGGTTCTAGAATATCAGGGCAGTTTTCCTTGAAAATTTCTTTAAATATGATGTCTAAGCTCTTTGTTTGAGCATGGCTTTCAGACAGTCCAATAATTTTAAAATTCTCTCTCCTGGATCTATTTTGCAGGTTAATTAATTTTCCAATGAGATATTTGATATTGTCTTTTATTTTTTTCATTCTTTTGGTTTTGTTTTTACAATTTCTTGATTTCCCATAAATTCATTAGCTTCCATTTACTTTGTTCTAATTTTTAAGGAATTATTTTCTTCAGTGAACTTTTGGACCTCCTTTTCCATTTGGCCAATTCTACTTTTTAAAGCATTCTTCTCCTTTTTGACTTTTTGGACCTCTTTTAACATTTGGTCTAATTTGTTTTTTAAGGTGTTATTTTCTTCAGAATTTTTCTGGGATCCTTTACTAAGCTATTGACTCATTTTTCATTATTTCCTTTTATCACTCTGATTTCCCTTCCTGATTTTTCCTCTGTTTCTCTTACTTGATTTTCAAAATCTTTTTTGAGCTCTTCCATGGCCTGAGATGAATTCATATTTTTCTTGGAGGCTTTGGATGTAGTAGCTTTGATTTTGTTGTCTTCTTTGGATTGTATGTTTTGATTTTCCTTGTTACCAAAGTAAGAATCTAAAGCTCATTTTTTCCATTGTTTGCTCATTTTTCCAGCCAATTGCTTGACTTTTTAGCTCTTTGTTAGTGTAGAACTCTGTTTCCAGTTTGGAGGGTGTGCTGTCTCAAGCTTCTGGGGTTTTTGCAACTATTTTCAGAGATATTTCTAGGGACTTGTAAATGTTCTGTTCTTCCAAGGTTGTATGAGCAAAGGAGAGATGGTCTCCTCCCCTGGTATGTGCTCTGGTCTGTGAGTGAACACAAGCATACTTTTCTGCCTTGGAATTCTGAGGAAGATTCCCACTCCACCACAGTCACAAGCTCCTCCATACACGTGCTCCTCCTCACCCTAAGACTGCCACCCAGGCCTGTACTACAGATCAAAGCATGTGTAAAACAAGAGAATCCTGCCTCAGCATCAGCAAAGAGATCCCTGCAAGCCTTCTCTTCTCAGCCCCTCAATCTCCCCACTGTCTGTGGGCCAAGAACTGTGAAAGTAGCCACTGATACTGCTGTCACTACCACCACCACCACCACCAATGTTGCCTCCTGCTGCTGCCCTAGAGCCCAGAACAGACTGGGCCTTACTCTCAACCAGGCTGACAGACCTTTCCTACTGATCTTCCAAGTTCTCTCTGGTTGTTGTGGGTTGAGAAGTCTGGAAACCACCATGACTGCCAGTGATTCAGTGCCCTGAGACTTGCTCTACATTTGCTAGGGTCCCTGTCTGTGCTGGAGCTAAGAGAACTTAGACTGGTGCAACAAACTTTTCTGTTGACTGTCCATGGTGTCTTGGGCTGGAAATTTGTTTCACTCTGTCATTTTATGGGTTCTGCTGCTCTAGAATTTGTTTAGATTCATTTTTAGGTATTTGGAGGTGTTTGGGGGAGAGTTAAAACAAGTCCCTGCTTTTACTCTGCCATTCCATAGCTCTGTTTTTCTATCACTACTCTTCCAATGTCATGCTATAGCCAATGTGTCCAAAAGTCTATATTAATTACTACTTTTTACAGGGTTAGTCCAAACCTTCTGATTAGAATCTTTTAAAAAAAATCCATTTAGTAAGACCTCAGTTTTATTTTAAGTAAGTAAGACATTGAGTTTTATTTTAAGTACTCTTTTTTGGCTTTGCCAATGTTAAGTATCATCTAAGTCTTAGCAAACTTCATTCAATCAAGAAACAACCTGGTCAGTCTTATAATTGCAATCAAGTATAGTTTCAATTTGCCTACAATCAACCGATATTTAGTTAGGAGTAAAACTATACCCAGAAGTCAGTGGAAACAATGAGATATTAATTCCTTTTGCTTCACAGAGTAAATAATGGAATCACAAAAGCCATCTATTTTGTTTATTTTGTCACGATAATCTCATTGTTCCAATTAGATAAATAGATAGATAGACAGACAGACAGACAGAAAGATAGGTAGATAGATAGATAGATAGATAGATAGATAGATAGGCTAAGAAACCATGATTTTGATAAGCAAAGTAAACTTAAGGCCAAAAAATAAATCACTTTCAACCTAGTCTAGAACACTGACTTTAAGAACACCCAACTCTAGATCACCCACATTAAGAATAAAGATTATAAATGAAGAGCCACTTAGTAAGTAGCTAAGACTGCTTAGCTCCGTGTAGAGATACAAATTACTAACAAGGCTTCCACATAAATAGCCCATTAGACTGAGGAAGACCTGGAGTAAGGAAAACATGAGTTTCAGTCCTCCATCAGATACTTACTAGCTGTATGAATAAGCAAGTCTCCTAATCTCTGTCTGCCTCAATTTCCTCATCAGTAAAATGGGGGAAATCACAGTACCTACTTCAAGGATAGTTGTGAGGCTCAAATGAATCAATATGTATAAAGTTCTTTGCAAATCTTAAAGTGCTACATAAGGACTAGTTATTATCATCATTATTATTTCTAAAAAAGTTGAGTGAAAATATGGGGAGCAGAGCTAAGAAGGCGGAAAGCAAGCAGTAGTTTCTCCAAGCACCCCCAAGAATTTTGTCATTAAAAGCTAAAAAGTAAATTTGAACGGATTTAAGAGTGCCAGAACCCAATGGGAGATGGAGAGTGGTAGATTCCCAGCCCAGAAAAGTGCCTACTCAGGTCAGGGCAGGGAGAATGTGGAGCACACAGGAGTGGCACCAGCGTGGACCTGAGAGTGGAGTGCAGCAGACTGAGAAGCCCCAGCCAGCAGATTTACCCAGCTAGAGGCTTTTGCAGCCATCGGAGGACCAATAGAACTGGGTAAGAGGGAACGCAGGGCCCACAGCAGGGTCAGCAGCTTTTCCTGGGGCTACCAGGCCGCAGCCTGGATATTTGAAATTACATACCCAAACTTCCAGAAGTCAGGATGGAGGAATAAAATTTAGCTACTCTGATCCCCCCTTCCTGACCCAGAAAAGTCCAGAGGTAAATGCCCCACCCAGAGTACATT
>CM053584.1:239575499-239656692 GCA_028627135.1 Pseudochirops cupreus | reverse complement strand
TGATTTAGGTAGTGTTTAGAAGAGAAGGAATCTGAGATCCCTTCTAACCCTAAAACTCTGATCCCCAAATTTAAACTTTTCGGTCCATATTTTTAGAACTAAAGCCTTAGTGGATCTGTTGGAAATCTTTTGACTTATATCTCTGAAAATTGTTATACACTTTCAAAAATGCTTTTATAACACAAATTTCAAGAGTTTGAAAAATTATCTGACATCTAGATATTATCATGCACATATCAGGAAAAAAATATACAAGGCATTTTGGGTTACTTTTGTTCTGCTCTATGTTAACACATATTTCCCTCCTAAAACATAGCCAAAGCAATTTAGGAGACACAGCATTGAATTGCATCACAGATAACTGGGGTTCTGATTCTGACTCTGCCACATTGGCTGTGTGACTGAGAAAGTACAGGATTTGTAGAAGTGTCCATTACCTCATCTTCTAAAAAGAGAATTATAATATTTATTCTACCAAACTGTCAGGTTTGATGTGAGGACAGAATGGCATAATGCATGTGAAAGTACCATATAAATGTGAGGCCTTATCATTAATTATTAGGCACTCAAGACTTCTTAAGAGTTATTTTAAAAAATTGAAATGTATAGTTATTTGATAAATTTCTTTAGAATAACTTTTTTGGCATGTTATTTTGTGGTAAATCATAGGATTAAAATTTTAGAGCATATTAAAGGCATATTAAGTGTATTAAAATATATTACAAGTATCTCATCCAACCTCCTCATTTACGGATAAGGAAATTGAAATCCAGAGTGCTTGAGCTGGTCAAAGTCATATGGGTAGTATTGATGAGAAGTAGAATTGCCTGCCTTAAAATCCATCATTCCTCCACTGCGTCAAGCTATCACCCTTATATGAGTATAAACATATATCATTACACAATTAGTTTGATTTTAAGTGACTATTAGGCAAAGTCTGCCCTGTCAAAGAAAGGCTTGCCAATTAATTGTAGCTTAGTTTTGTTGCAGTCAACAGGTAAAAGGACCTAGGTAAAACAATAGAAATGGTTGCTCACTGATAGAAGACCTAGTAACCAGTATGTATTGGAAGACTTTATAATAAGAAACCAAGCTGGAGTTATGTAGGACAGAAACTGAAGGATCATTAAGAAACCTTGTGGGTATCTGCCCAGTATATTTAAGTCTCAGTATGAGTACTAAGGTTAGTTGGTAAAGTGAGAAGCTAACTACATAGAGAAAATAAACAAGTGATTTCAAAAAATGTTCTAACAGTGTTTTATTTTCAAGTGTGACTCTTCAAAGGTCTATACTGATTTGTCCTATAACAGAACTATCAAATTGATATGTGAGGACAATTTTTTAGACTGAGTCAGCAGAAAATTATCATTTTCTTGTGTAAATGAAGATAGGATCCCATGGGTCTGGTTCCTTCCCTTTTATTGATCAGACAATTATTTTGGGTCCAAAAAAATTTTTTTTAAAGAATGGATTGAGGTTAAGATGTCCCCTAAACTGTAGGTGGTAGGCATTCATCAATTAAGTTTTTCTTTTGAGAAAAAAGTTTCAAAAGGCAAATGTTCTTTTGCCTTCAGTTCTAAAGTAGCCTAAGGCTTGTGAGCAGAATGAATTTGAGACCAGACATATCTTTTAGAAATAATTTGTATTTTTTTTTTATTACAAAGTATGTTCAACTATTGTTTTACTAAAATCCTCTTTTGATATTCCATCATGGCATAGAATCAACCTTTAGTTCTCAAAGGCTCTGGTAATGAAACATAAACTACTCTGGCAGGCCCTGTTCAGGTGAAAAGGCTAAGTATAATTCCAGAAGTGCCTATCATTTGAAGACTTGCTTAGTTAAGAATAAAGATTCATCCTTTAAAGGATGGGAATGGATAATGATTTTTTTATCTTTTTGTCATAGCTGTTCAGAAACAACAACACAACAGTAAGACATGAGTGGGGGGATTGATTTGAACCTGTAGAATGAAAACTGAGGTCCTTTTAAAATACATATGCACTTAATGATTAATTCTCTTAATAGAAGTATTTGTTATTTCCTAATTCCAGCAGGAAAGAATTTAGAATTTTGACTACACTTTTTTATCATCTTGTGGTCTCTGAGAAAATAGACTAATTGTTCTCCAAAAGATTGGATTCTGTTCAACCAGAAATTTTCATCACTTTATCGCAATGCCCCAAATTACATGGCTGTCTTGTTTTCTTTAACTACTCAATGAAGAATCTGGCAACATTTCTATTAGTAATGTCATCTTATTGTTAAAATGTAAACAGAATATTCTAAAAATCTATCTTCTGTTTGAAATTCTTTAAAAAGAGTCAGAGAATAAATTGCAATGACTCAGGTTCTTAAGCACATTTATTTAGTTACTACAACATTGTTATGAGTAGAATAATTTAACATAATTGCACAATCTTTGGTTTGGAAGAGGCCCTAGAGGCTATCTTGTATAACTTTCCACTTAGTAAAGGAATATTTTAAAAGCAGCTTTGACAGATAAATAACATGCTTAGAGACAAGAGGACCAGAATTTAAATCCTGCCTCAGATGTTTACAAGCTATACCACCCTAGACAAGTTACTTAATCTGTCTCAGTCTCAATTTTCTCATCTGTAAAATGGAGATAATAATGGGACTTGCCACAGAGTATCATTGTGTGGCTCAATCAGATATTTTATGTAAAATATGTCAAATTCTTTACAAACCTTAAAGGGGCAAAATAATGGTAGCTATTATTTTTCCAATGGTAACTGATATTTATATGGTGCCTTAAGGATTACAAAATATTTTTGTATCAACATTCTGAAAGACAGATACAATAAGTATTCATAGCTTCATTTTACATATTAAGGTACCAAGGCCCAGAGAGTTGAAATGACTAGCCAATAGTCAAAGAGGTCACAAGTATCTTTTTTTTTCTGTCATAAGTATCAAAACCAGTGATCATAATGAGATACCTTTACAGAGTCTTGTGAGGTTAGTCATCTTTTCAGTACTCCATGCTTCCTATCCAGAGATCATTGCTTGACACATGAGTCCATTCTACTATCAGGTAAATATTAGTTATTAGGAAAGATAATCCAGTGTTGCTGGACTATGTGAAAAACCAAGTGAATCAGGAGGAAAGCTGGTTATTCCTCACAGATTTATTGACTTTGGCCTTGCTTCTTGGTTGTTTTAAGAATGGAGAGACAGCTATCCAAATTCCATTTGGAGATTTGCATGTGAACATTTAAAAGATATAGAGTATTCAATGTGCTCTTATGCACAGGAGGAAGGAGAGTGGGATCTGGGAGCTTTAGGAGTTTTACGGTATCTCTAGTATCATCTGTGAATTGACGGACTGAGGAACAATATTTAGAAAAAGGGATATGTAGCTAAATATAAGCTGCATACATCCTGGAGGCAATGATGCCATGAGACAGCCCTTGTGAGATTAAGAAGTTAACTCCAGCATTTCCCTCAGAATGTTTGCTGAGAAAATCTTCCTGAGTTCTGAAACTTTTCAATTCCTTTCCTTTTTGTCCGCTCCATTAAACCTTACTGAATGGGAGAAGGATTAGAGAAAGTTGATTCAAGATGCAACATCCTATAGGCTGATATTGGAAAACCTTTTTATAGTTTATCTTATTTCAAAAAAGATTATGTATGCTTAGAGTAAATTATCGACCAAAATGCCAATGTCTTTTGGCTCAGAAATCTCACAGGTATGCATATATGTGTATGTATGTATGTATGTGTATACTGAGCTGTGTGTGTATATATATATATATATATATATATATACATATATATATATATATATATATACACACATATATGCCAAATAACTCAATCATAAAATGGTTATATACACCAAGGTATTATAATAGTACTTTTTGTAGCAGCAAAGAACTTGAAATACAACAAATGTTTATCAATTGGTAAATGGCAAAACAAGTTGTACTTCATAAATACAGAATCGGAGAGGTGTTCACAATATTTATTTTTTAAAATCTGTTTTATAACCCTTTGGGCATAATTTATAATTGCTCTGATTGTTGGATCAGTTCACAACTCAATCAGCAATGCATTAGTATTCCAATGTTACCACATCTTTTCCAACAATTATCATTTTCTTTTTTTGTCATATTATGCAATTGGATAGGCGTGAGGTGATACCACAGAATTGTATTAACTTGCATTTTTTTTTTAGTTTCTAACAGTTTATTCCTCAGGTACAAGAGTACAGAGATTTGGCTTTATATATTCCTATACCACTCTTTCATTTCAACACCATGATGTTTGCTCTGACCTAAAAGGCTTAGCCTGATTTTATTGGTTGCTTCAGCTTCCCTGTGCTGCAGGACTGGATAATCTGATGGGGATGGGGGTTGATCTCAGAAGAGACACCTGAGAAACTCAGTAGGCTGAATCTTGGGAATCTTTCTTCGGGTCAAGGTGTGTTGGAGCAGAGAAATTTGTGCCCTTCTCTGAAGTATGTGGCCATATTCTTAAACCATGCCGGCTTGCAATTGTTGGCCTGGTGTTCCCTGCACAGCAGAATTTGCATGTTGTAATCCTTCACCTTGGCCAGACAGCAGATAACTGTTTTGGGCTTGCTTCTGACTACATAGTTGAGTTCACTCTTGAATCCCTCAATGATCTTCAGCTGGCTGGCATCCAAGCCAGCTTCCTCCTGGGTCTCCCTAAAAGCTGTCTCTAAGTCACTCTCTCCTGGGTCCACATGACCTTTAGGGGGAGTCCAGTGATTCGATCCATAGGATATCTACAGCAGTAGAAATTCAATCAATGGCTTTGTTGTCCACTTTGGGGATGTGAAGTCTTCGGAAAATGATGAAGTCACATGCTCTCAGAGACATGGTCCACATTAAGTATCTCATATATGATTGTGAGGAAAGAGTAAAGCTCAACAAAAATCAATCTTTGTTAGTCCTGTTTCTTTGCCTTGCCTTTGATCAGTGTGAAAACTTGGGACATTTCCTCACCACTCTGGGCCTCAGTTCTTCATCTCTGGGACTGCTGGTATGGGGAGGCGACTTGCATTTCTCTAATCAAAAGTGATTTAGAGCAATTTTTCATATGACTACTGATAACTTTAATTTCTTTATCTGAAAACTGCCTGTTCATATCTTTTGACCATTTATCAATTGGAGAATGACTTATATTCTTATATATTTGACTCAGTTCTCTACATATTTTAGAAATGAGCCCTTTTCTGTATCCCAAAGAGATCATAAAAATGAGAAAGGGACCTACATGTACAAAAATATTTATAGCAGCTTTTTAGTGGTGACCAAATATTGGAAATTGAGGGGTTGCCCATTAATTGGGGAATGATTGAACAAGTTGTGGTATATGAATGTAATGGAATATTATTGTTCCATAAGAAATAATGAGCAGGCAGACTTCAGAAAAATCTGGAAAGACTTATATGAACTGATGTTGAGCGAAGTGAGCAGAACCACAAGAAAATTGTACATAGTAACAGCAACATTGTATGATGATTAATTTTTGATAGACTTAACTCTTTTCAGCAATGCAAGGATCTAAGTGAACTCCAAAAGACTCATGATGGAAAAAGCTATCCACATCCAGAAAAAGAATTACGGAGTCTGAATGCAGATTGAAGCATACTATTTGCACTCTCTCTCTCTGTCTCTCTCTCTCTCTGTCTCTCTTTCTCTCTCTCTCTATTTCTCTCTCCCTCCTTCCCCCCTTCCCCCTCTTCCTCCCTGTCCCCCTCAGTCTCTCCTCTCCTCCTTTTTCCTTCTCTCTCTCTCTCTCTCTGTTTCTTCCTTCTTGTGGTTCCTTTCATTGGTTCTAATTCTTCTTTACAATATGACTAATGTAAATATGAGTTTAATATGAATATATATGTACAATTTATACCAGATTGCACAGTGTCTTGGGGAGAGAGGAAGAGAGAGAGAAGAAAATTTAGAAATTAAAATCTTATGGAAGTGAATGCTGAAAACTAGAAATTAATTAATTATTTTTTAAAAGAATGTAATATAGGTGAATTCCAGTCCTAAAGAATTGTCTTTGCCCTTGCAGCCTCTCACTGTAGTATAGGGAAATCCAACTCCTGAAGGAGAAAACCAACCAGAACAGTCTGGGTAGAGATGGATTCTTTTGTCCAAATTACTAGAGATGACTGAGTCTCATGATCAAGCCATCATCTGAGAATAGGAAGCTGAATAATTTCAGCCCACCTCCTCATTAACTGTTCACAAATAAGGGTTGTTTATCATCCATTAGGAACACCTCCTTTTCAAGACTTGGTTACTTACTAAAGGAAAAAGCTAGCAGATGAAAAACACTTATTTCCAGGCTAATATATTAAATTCGATAGATAATTTATGGAGCAGGTCCATCATATATATCTTCAGCTCACATTTCATAAGGACAGAACTGAATAGTAGAAGGAGGATTAGGTCAGATTGCCTTTGGTAAATGGCACGGCACATTTGAGCCCCCATACTTCTCCTTGAAACAATAACAATTATGGAAACAATATAGAAATAAAACAATACCAATCAAAGAAAATAGAATAACCAATAAACCAATAAATCATAAGCTTTTATTAATTACCCACTATAATCATGCTATATTCAAAGGAAATAAATACCGAAGTGAAAAGTCCTTAACCTCTAGATTAATTCTATTTGGATATAAAACATATTAATAGATTCATAAATATAGAATATATATATGGGTGTATATATATATATACATATATATAATATATATACACATACATATTATGAAGTGTTTTGAGAAGGTATTACTAAAATTGGAGAATCAGAAAAGGAAAGACTTCTTGGAAGAGGGAACAGGCTAAGGCTTCAAAGGGTCTATGGGTTCCAAGAAGTAAAAGAGCATCCAGCACATGGAGGACATCCTGTACAAAGGTAAAGAGACAGGAGATTAAATATCTTGTACAGGAAGTAGCAAAAAGACGAGTTTGGAAAGAGTATAAAGCAAATAAAGGAGAGGATTATATAATACAGCTGTGAAGATGGAGTAGAACATTATGAAGGGATTAAAGTACCAAGCAGAGGAATGTATTTTATACAAAATGGCAATGGGAACAGAGGCAGCATTGAAGCTTCATGAGGAGGGGAATAGCATGATCTAACTATCACCTTAGGAATACCAAATTGAAAGCTGTGTGAATGATGGTTTGGAGACAGGTTTCAATGGCTATCGGGAGGACAGAAGCCTACTGCAATAATTTCAACAAAAGGTGCTGAGGTCATGAACAAGTATGTCTGAAGTATGTGAAGAGGGAAGGCTCTGTGTGTGAGAGATAACAAATAGTTGAGATTGTCAAAAATCAGAAACTTGCCTGATGGGGCAGGGGAAGAGATAAATGAAAGTAGAGAGTTTAGAATAACTTCTAGTGTGAGAAGCTGGGGAACTTGAAGAAATTGTGATACCCTCAAACAACAAAGGGAAGGGAGGAGATGGGATGAGTTCCATGGGAAAGATAATGAGTTCTACTTTGAAAAGACTGAGCTTTGGGTTTGAACATTGGGACTGAGAAGAGGATAAAGATAAGTTACACAGAATGAAGAGAGAGAGAGCAAGCATTTATATAGTGACTACTATAATCCAGGAACATGGCTAAGTGATTTACACAAATATTAGCACATTTGCTCCTCACAACAGCCTTGGGGTAGGTATTATTTTTATCCCCATTTTACAGTCAAAGAAACTGAAGCCAACAGAGGTTAAGTGACTTTACCAGGGCCATAGATTTGAATTTATGTCTTCTGGATTCCAGGCCCAGAGCACTGGGCTACCAGTTGCCTGGATGGGTAGCTTTATCATAGAAAGAATGCCCACATCAATGAGGTTATAGATCTGTCAAAGTAAGGATAATGGTCAGAAGAATTGGAGCTAACAAAAAGTAGAATAGGTTATAGAGGCAGAGAGGCAGAGAGAGACAGAGGGAGAGAGATAGAGATAGAGAGAAAAAGAGAGAAGACAGAGAGAGAGGGTTCCCTATGACAAGAGTTCTTCAAATGAAGGTTTTATAGCCACTTTGGGGTTATGCTGTAGAGAGGATTCTCAATCCTGCATAAGTTGAACTAGAACAACCCCATAAGGAGTCACAACTCACAGTTTAAGAAGTGCTGAAGAGATTGAGAGTTGAAAAAGTTTAAGAAGCCCTGAACTAAATGACTTCTGAAGAGTCTGCCACATCTGATATTCTCTGCCACTGACTATAGACTTCAAATCAAGTGTTCTTTTTATGACATCATGTTACCTTCTCTTTAGAATCTGTGCTTCATTTAAAAAACCATAATGAATGACTTTAGTAGATTTTGTATCATCTTCTCTAATGAATGAACCTGGGCCTTCTTTTCTAATTGCTATAATAGGCTCTCTGTTAAACCTGTGGCATGAGATTGATATCTTTATTACTATATTAGGAGTACCATGATGCTGTGGAAAAAGTCCCGGCTTTAAAATCGGGAGATCTGGGTTCTTATCCCAGTTTGCCAATAAGTATACATACAAGCATTATTAATATAATCTGTGTTGAGTTGATAATTAGTCTCTTTGGACCAATGTTTCCTTATCTGTAAAACAGTCAGAGATAGACTGCTTTTTAGTCAAATAACATATTAAGTACTGTGCAAATAAATAAAAAGTATATAGTCTTGGCTTAGCATTGCCTGTTAAAAGTTTATAGGTGTAAGGCGAGTAAAGTAGACAGCAATGAGGAAAAGAAACAATGGCTAAGAGCAATGAATTTGGGAACAAAAGGAGAGGAATTTGATGCCCAATTTTATTTATCAGCTTAATGAGGGTGCTTCAGTAGGAATGGAAATGTATAGAGAGAGTACTTACGAAATGGAAAACATACTGGTAGTCATATTTGCCTATCATTTTGGGGTTTTTGTTGTTGTTCTTTTTTAAATACTGAGTTTTTGTGTAGGTCGCAGTCTCAGGTTAATGTGGATCAGCTGTTTTCCGGTACTAGTCCTAGAATGTTAGAGGTGGAAACAACAACTGAAGGCATCTGCTCCTACATCTTCATTTGCAAAATCGAGGTCAAGTGGCTTGCTCCAAGTGATGCTGGGGGCATAATGAGTGGTAAACCTGTGGCTTAACCCCATATCCTCTTTCCTCAAATCCAGCAGACTGGTACGAAGTAAATACTAAGCAAATGCTCTGTCTCTGTCTCTACGTGTCTTTACCTTTATGTCTCTTTGTCTCCTTTACTCTTATTTCTGTCTCTCTCTTTCTGCTACATATCTCATCACTGGGCTTTTTTTCTCACTCAGTAGGAGCTTACCCTTTAGTTCTGAGGTATTTCAGAAACATGTCTTCACTCTTGGGAAATAGAATGAAGAGACAGTTGGGAAGAACCTTCTTTAGGGTTATTGAGTTGCATGGTAAATATAACCATTCATTCATTTGAAGAAGTATGCAAAACTGCATGAAGCTTTGAGATACAAAGTGAAGGTCTGAAATGTTGCTCCTCATGGTGTTTATAATAGCAAGATAAGACAAACTCAGACAACTGAACCATGGATAAGAGGTTCCTAACTATCACTCCATAATGATTTCACATTATTTCTTCTCATACAGTCTACCTTCCAGTCAAATTGGCTTACTCACTAATCCCCATACAAGACATTCCATTTCTCATCCTTGTGCCATTACAAAGACTTCCTGCTATACCTAGAATTAACTTCTTCATAAACTCTGCCTTTTGAAACGTCCTTCTAACTGCCACCTCCTACTGGTACTGCTTCTTCCAACCCCCACACAAAGTGTTTCGGATTTATATGTACATATTGTGTATTAACTGAGTACATATTTTAACTCCCTCCACCAGTAGAATGTTAAGTCCTTGAGATCAGAGACTATTTTATTTTTGTTTTTGGTTCCTCAGAGCCTAGTCAAATTCTGGCATACAACAAGCACTTAATGTATGTTTATGGACTGGAATGGAATATATAACATTAATAAAAGCATAATCTAGAGGTACAGATAAAAATATTTTGTGAGGTCCAAAGAGGAACTTCATAACTTCATTCTTCCAGGGAGAGATTAAGGGAAGTCTTAATATTTTAGTTTGGCTTCAGAGGATGAATAAGAGTCATACAAAAGAGAGAATCACATGAGCAAAACATCTGACAAGTCCCAACACACACAGACACACACACAGATACACACACACACTCACATACACAGACACACACACACACACACACACACATACACACACACACCCCCCTCACTTGATCTCATCCCCTCCTCCAAATGTGAAAATCAGTCACAAAGGAACTTTCTGACATGACTAGTTAGATAGAAGAGTAGTTGAACACCAACAATAGTAATACTGAGATTAAGAGTTAGAAAACCAGTCACAAAATCTTTCAGGCTTTTCCAGGTTGAAACCTTGGCCTTTTCAAATGTCATGAATGAAAGTCAGAGTGGAAATGTCAGCTATCTGTTCAAGAAAAGCCCAAGATCACATAAAACAGAAAAGCTTTATTCTTTGGCCCTTTATTCACAGATATTGACCAAGATACACCAGCAAATGGAAATAATGTTGGATACTGAATCAGAGTAAATATGGGTTTGAATCCTTGGTCTGAAACAATCTTATTATGTGATCTTGGGAAAAATCACTTAAATTACCTGAACATCTGTATCCTCATCTATAAAATAAAGATAATTGCACTCTACCTACTTCTTAGGATTGATGTGAGAAAAGTGCCTTATAAACCTAAAAGCATTATATAAATATGAATGATTATTATGTGAGCTACAAAGGGCAAATTTTAATTGGAAACCAACACCGAGCATTATTAGAGAAAGCAGTAAAAGCATTCTCTGTGGTATTAGCACTTGTGGGTCTTGGGTGGAACATAAAATTTTAATGAAATGGGCATTTACAAATTACAATTAGAGTATATCATGCATTTTATGATTAAAACATTAAATTCCTTTTACATAATAAACCAGGACAAACAAAAGGCCTGGGATTACCAAAACACCAATTAAAGAGAGTCAATGAGTTTAAATTTGGTTATCAACACATTAGAATATAAAATATATAAATGAATTTGATAATGAGTATCCCTGTAGTAAACACCAACAAAGGAATCATTTACAAATATTTGCAAAGCATCAGAGGAAGGTCTATTTTAGGAAAACAAATGTAGCTATTGCCTCCACAGAGCCCATTTGGCCAGAGAGTAGACAGTTATTGATGGATAAAAGGGATTATAAGGATATTGGGTCCCAAAGTTGAGGGTGGGGAGAAGGGGAAGCTAAATACACTTAAGAAAGAAACATGATTTCTTGCATAGAATGTATATTACATAAATGGTTCCTGACTTGAATTGAATTACAAGAAAAAGCCTGATATTTACCAGGAAAAAAATTCAGGTTTAACTGGTTTGAAATTTGAAAAGGAGTTCAATTGTCAGAATATGGTATACACATGTAATTGTAGAAGTAACCCAGTTCTATATTTGTATGTGATGTCTTCTCCAAAAAACTTTTTCTTATACTTTCAACATCTTTACATCTAGCCTTTCTGTAAGCCTCATAGATAGCTGTGAGTTGAACAGACTATAATACTTAGCTATGTCATAGTTTTGAATATTTAGTTATTTTAAAAACTTAAGAGGAGAGATGTTGAAGCAATGTTAGTTTGCACAAAGTCAAATATTTATCAATGAATTAGTTGAGCAACAAGAAGTCATTGTTCAAGAATAAACTGGCTTGTGAGTTTGGCAAATATATCCATACCACTATATTATTATTAAAGCCTAATTTTGCTTAGGTAATTTACATTTTAACAGAGAGAAATAATGTCTTAATCCAAAAAAGGACTTCAGTGCTTCCTCTCTAACCCCAAAGAGAAAAGATCTGCCTCCTTTTGACTTTGCATATATGTTGTATTTATTTATATGCGTGCATACTGCCTCCCCTGATAGAATAAAGGCCCCTAAAGGCAGAAGCTGTTTTAATTTTTGACCTTTCTGTCCCCACTCAGAGTGCAGTTCCTAATGTTTAGATAGTTAATAAATGCTTGGTGATTGATTTTTGAAGCCAATGCTTTATGAGAGCAGTTTTTGAACTTTGAAGGACCTAGAAGCAGCTGCTAGTAGCGTGAATAAAGCATTGGGCCTGAACTCAGGAAGACTCAAGTGTAAATCCACTCTCAGACATTTACTAGCTGTGGAACCCTGGGCATAATTCTTAACCTTTATTTGCTTCTGCTTTCCCAACTGTAAAGTGAGGATAAGAGAATCTACCTTGCTAGGCCATTATGAGGATCAAATGAAATAACATTTTGAAGCACTTAAAATAAAGTAGCACTATATAAATACTTGTTCTCTTCCTCTATAAAATAATTTAACATTAATCTATATGGATTACTACTACTACTGCTACTACTACTACTATTACTGCTGCTGCTACTACTACTACTACTGCTGCTGCTACTAACTACTATTATAATTGGAACTTGCTTTTTTTCCCTCAAGAATTTTCTTGTCATGGTTACTTTCTGGTTAATTTCCCAACAGGATCTTACATGAAATTTTTTTTTTAGATATCACAGTATAAATATATTGTATTGCATCATTTCTTCTTCTATCCTTTCCCCTTTTAGCCTATAAGCTCCATGAGTACAGGGACCTTGTTTTATTTAAACTTTTCAAAGACACACACACATACACACACACATGTGCATGCATGTGTGCACACACATGCACACATGCATGCACCCAGAACTTTGCACAGTCTTCTGAAAATTGTAGAAGCTAAACAAATGTTCAATAATGTATCTCTGGACTTCCTCTGTGGTAGCCTTCAAATAATTCATAATCTCCAACTGACTTTTCTAATCCTTGTAATATATGCTAGCTCTTTCTTAAGAGATATCTGAAATGGAGATGTTACTTCACTCATTTTTTCATTCTATTTTTCTTCTGTTTTATTCTTCCATTAATTAAACAAACAGTTATAAATAAAGGAATGAATTAATGACACAGCATTGGTTAAGTGCTTACCATTTATCATAAGCTGTGCTAAGCATTGGGAACATGCATAGAAAAGCAAAGACCTTACATTCTAATGAGAGAGAAAGTATTTCTAGGAGATAATTACCATGTCATGTCTCTACAAGGTTTGTTCTACCGGACAATGGCCACGAGGACCATGCTAGAAACAGGACTATTTATGCAGGAGATTTGGCTATTCCTAAGGTTGTTAGGTGTTTCTACCTTTTGCAGGAAGCTATCCAACAGTTGAAGTTTGTGGTGGTAGGGCTGAGTGATGATCCCTGCCTCCTCAGGGTTGCTTCCCTTGTCCATGACTTCCAAGACCAGCTTGGACATATCTAACATGCTATGTGCTAAGACTGATGAAAATAAAAAAGCAGTTTCTCCCCATAGGAGTTTATAATCTAGTAGGAATACTTTTGAATTTCATCAGGCTACAAACCATCAGGTTATATATTGATGCTTCAGCACCTCCATAATTTCATTATTATGACTGCTTCCCCCAGTAGTACAGATAAACCAATCCAACCTCTCTTATCCTTTGTGATTCTCGCTGATATTTTTCTGTTACTTTGTTATAGAGGGTCTTCCTGAAGTATAACATAGCTTCTCCTAGATATATTATATATCTTTTGGGGCAGCATTTGAACCTTCCCTCTATTCTCCCTCACTCTCACTAAATATTCACTTTATATCCTTTTCTTATGATACATGCCCTCATTGTTAAATTTTATATCATTTGTCACAAGCAAGTCACCATAGATAACATGCTACAGTCTATTCATACCCACTCTATATCTTTTCATTGCCTTTTGGGTTCATTCTTCTAAGATCACATTCCAGAATCAGGAGCCATATAACATCAAAGGGAAAGTATTGATGATAGAAAGATAACATTTTCTTTCAGGAAGCAGCTTGAGGTTATTGAAAGAATATATGCACTGATAAGACTAGTTCAATGGCCTGCCCCTCTGTTAAATGTCCCCCTTTCTCGGACTCTGGGGACCCTACTCTAAACATCCCCCAACTCGGACTCTGGGGACCCTATTCTATAACTTACCTCTTCCAGGTGCTTTCCTCCTCTCTGGCTTCGGTCGTCACCGGCTTCAAGACCCGCTTGAAGAACTAGCACCCCTCCACAGAGCAACTCGGGATTCCGCACGCGGTTCCCCTTTTTATACCCTAGCTTTTGATTCCCGCCTCAGAGTGCCGTCATTGCCCAGTGAGCCACTCACGTACAGCCCCGAAGATAAGGAGACATCTCGCGTGATCATGCCTTCTTCACTGAGACATGCGCGGGCCTCTACCCCGTCCCCAGGCTGTCGTGGTGCGCCCCCAGTGGCTGATGACATCAAACACCCTTACACCCCTCCAAATGGAATATGTAATCTTTAGCCAGTTTATTTTTTTGTGCAGTTTAATATGTAACAGCAGTGCAAGATCTATATTGAAAATTAAAGGTTATTGCTTAATTTAACTTTTTTGACCATGAATGAAGTATTGAACTTCATTTTAATTTTGCATTTCTAGTGCTTAATGCTACTTTACATTTTAAATAAAATACATAGTGATAATTGGAGAAAATTAGAAGTGAATCAAACCATGAAAGCAAACTAAGAAATCTGCCTTGTAATAAATGCAAAATCACCCCACCTCAACCCCAAATTGTGATAATCTCTTACTGAATTTCTCTTTTGATGCAGACATATGCTAATGAAACAGAAAGTTTCTGAGGAGTTCCCATTGTTGGATATTTTGTTGTGTATGTTAGAGGAAAATACGCCATACCCTTACATTGAAGTTGCAGTCATTTGTATCACTGATCTGCTCCTTTAGAAGAAGATCTTTTCAAACATTCTTACATGGTAACATTTCCTTTTGGTAATTTTCCTCAAAAATGATTTGTTTGATGACCCCTAACATCACCTTCATTGCTCAGTTAAGTCATTTATGAGACAGGCATGGAACCAACCCATTATTTCTAGATTTCTTTCTCAATGGATCAAAGCAAATCCTATAAACGATCTAGGATGCACACATGAACATATTCTCATAGTGCCTTATTTTATTTATACTCCACCCTCATTCATTTCCCCCCCTTTAAATGATTCTTATAGAACTGATTTTCAAATTCTAATGATAAGACTCTTTCAATGCATATCCCCCAAATCTTATAACTCTACGTTATTTGTTGTCATAGCTAATTGTTCCTGGAGTATTATATAGCTAATAGTTCAAACACCCAGATTTTTACTTTAAAATAATACAGATAACCTCATAGTTCAAAAGAATCTCAAAAGTCAGTTATACAAAACTTACATAAACAATAATCTCCCTACAATTTGCCCAACAAATGGTCAGCTAGACTTTGCTTGAAGCCTTCCCGCAAGGGGAAAACCCACTACTTCCCAAGGCATCCCTTTCCACTTTGTACGAACTGTAATTCTTAAGGAATTTTTTTTTCATTATTGCAAGCCTAAATTTGCCTCTTTATCATTTCCACCCATGTTTCCTAGTTCTAATCTCTGATACCAAATAAACCAGATTCATATTCTACTATGACAGCATTTCAAATATTTAAAGACCACTATCATATCTCCTACAGGTTGCCTCCTCAATAGATTTTACAATTCTAGTTCCTTTGGCCAATCAATCTTCATAAAGCCCAAGCTAGAGGTCTTTCTCCCTTGTGGTTGCCCATTCTGGATGCTATTCTATTTACGTAATGAGTATATAAGCATTGAGCATAACACAGAGATTCAATGCACAATGAATAGAAGGAGCACTAACTAGCAATTAGGTGAAACAGTGAAGAGAGCTCTGGGCTTAGAGTCAGAAAGACCTGAATTTAAATTTTGCCTTGGATATTTGCTAGTTGTATGAAATTGGGTAAATCACAACCTCTGTTTGCCTCAGTTTCCAAATTTTTGCTTCCTTCCTCCTTCTCCTCCCTCCTCCTTAAGAGGGAAAGCAGTTTGATCTAGGCTATATCTGTACAATCATGCAAAACATATTTCCCTATCAGTTATGTGGTAAAAGAAGGAATAGAAAAAAGGAAAAAAATATAAAAACAAATAAAGTGATAACAGTACGCTTAAATTTTCACTCAGACTCTGTCATTTCTTTCTTTGGATGTATCGGATGTATTGGAGGCATTTTCCATCGTGAGTCTTTTGGAATTGTCTTGGATCATTTATTTTTTGCTAAGAAGAGTCAAGTCAGTCATAGGTGATCATTGCACAATGTTGATGTTACTATATATACTGTTTTTCTGGTTCTGCTCACTTTACTTTGCATCAGCTCATGTATGTCTTTCCAGGTTTTTCTGAAGTTCACCTGCTCATCATTTCTTATAGCACAAGAGTATTCTATTACATTCATGTACCACAACTTGTTCAGTCATTCCCCAATTGATGGGTATTCCCTCATTTTCTAATTCTTTGCCACCACAAAAAAAGTAACTATTAATATTTTTGGACATTTAAGTCCCTTTTCCCTTTTTTATGATGTCTTTGGAATACAGACCTAGAACTGGTATTGATGAATCAAACTGTATGCAGAGTTTGGTTGCCCTTTGGTCATAGTTCCTAATTGCTCCCCAGAATGGTTGGATCAGTTCACAACTCCATAAACAATGCACATAATGTCTTTTGCAGATGACTCTGGTAAACTCGAATTTCCCCAGATCTTTTTTTTTTTTTACCCAGAATTACCCAGAGAAGGAAAGGGAGGAGGAAAATTTTTAAATATGGAAAACATTTGTTTTAGAAATTGGAGTGGGAGAGTTTTGGCCCCTGAGAGAATAACTAGAAATAATGAGTAGAGATTTCAGATAACTCCTAAACAATTAAAGTTGCTCAGGAATGAAATAGACTTTTTAGGAGGTAATGAGTTTCTTGTCACTAGGGATATTTAATGGTAGGCCGTATGACCAGTTGCAGGGTTGTTGCAGAGTGTTTGTATTTCAACTTTAGTACAAGTTGTGATAGTCTCTTAGGCACATTCAGGCTCTGATTATAAGGAGTAAATGCAGGGAAGAAGCAAGAATGGAAATCCTTCCTTCTCAAGTATTTTCAATAATGTCTCTCCCAAACACTTTTATTATGGAATGGTGTTCAGTTATATATATCCAATGTCCTTTTCTAAGTCCTTATTCTTCTTGACTTTTCTGCAACCTTTGACACTACATTCTCCTTGGTACTCTATTCTCTCTGTACCTACTCTCTCCTGGTTCTCCATCTATTTATTTGATGCTTCCCTTTGCTGAACTATCATCCAAGTCATGACTGCTAACCATGAGTATCTCACAGGGCTTTGTCTTGGGCTGCCTTCTCCTATGTCTATGTTGATTAATTAACTGATTTAATAAACATTTATTAAGCACATACTACATGCCAGGCACCATGCTAAGCACTGTGGATACAAAAAAGAGGCAAAAGATATTCTCTACCCTCAAGGAGTTTACAATCTACTGGAGGAGACGTAAACAATTATATACAAAGGAAGCTATATATAGGATAAATAGGAAGCAATTTAAAAGGGGGGAACATTGGAATTATGGTGGGTTAGGAAAGTCTTCCTATGGAAGGTATGATTTTAGCTGAGATGTGAAAGGAAACCAGAGGGATCAGTAGAGTGGAGAAGGGAGAGTGTTTGAGGTATAGAGGAGGAAGGAGGAAGAGAAAAAGCCCAGAACCAAGAGACTAAGGAAGAGCAGGTCAATGTTACTATATCAAGGAGTATTTGTTGGGGATTAAAGTGTAAGAAGACTGAAAAGGAAGGAAAGGACTAGGTTATGAAAAGCAAAGCATGCTGTATTTGCTTCTGGAGGCAATAAGAAACCACTGTATTTTTTGTTTTTTTGTGGTATTTTTTGTTTTTGAGTACAAGGATAACATGATTGAACCCAAATTTTAGGAAAATTACTTTGGTGACAGAGGAGAATAGATTGGAATGGGGAGAGATTTGAGGCAGGAAGACCCACCAGAAAGCTATTGCAATAGTATAGGCATGAGGTGATAAGGGCCTGCACCAGGATGGTGACAGGGTCAGAGGACAGAAGTGGCATTTTAAAAGTATATTGCAAAGTGAAACTGACAGGCTTTGGCAGTAGCTTCTATATGTTATGAAGAATCCAGGATGGCTCCTAGCTTGTCAGCCTGAGGGACTAGGAAGATAGTATTGCTCCCTTACAATAATAGAAAAGGCAGGAGGAGAGGAGGATTTAGAGGGAAAGATAATGGGTTCTGTTTTGCGCATGTTAAGTTGCATATGTTCACTAAATATACAGTTTAAGATATCTGAAAGGTAATTGAAAATATGAAATCGGAGGTCCACATAGAGATTGGGGTAGAAAAAGTAGATTTGAGGATAATCAGCGTAGAGATATTAATTAAATCCATGGAAGCTGATGAGATCAGCAACTGAAATAGTATAGAGGAAGTAGAGAAGAAGGCTTTGGACATTCTGGACATCTATGTTTTGAAGGTGTGATCTAGAGAAGTATCCAGCAAAGAAGGCAGAGAAGGAGCAGTCAGATACTTAAGCAGAAAACCAGGAGAGTGGTATCCTGAAATCTAGAGAAAATAGCATATGAAGGAAGAGAGTGATCAACAAAGTCAAAGCCTTCAGAGAGGTCAAAGAGAATAAGGATTGAATAAAGGGCATTGGATTTGGCAATTAAAAGATAATTAGTAATTTGGAGAGAGCAGCTTTGATGGAATGATAATGTGGGAAGCCAGATTGTAAGGGGTTGAAAAAAGTAAGAGGAGAGAAAGTAGGGGGACCTATTGTAGATGACTTTTTTTTAAAGAAATTAGCTACAAAAGGCAGAAGAGAAGTAGGAAGATAGCATGGGTGGCAGAAGCACATGAGGACTGTTTTCAGAATAGTAAAGGCATGGGAAAGTTTGTAGGCAGTAGGAAATGATTCAGAAAAGAGGGAAAAATTGAAAATAAGTGAAAGAGGCAGAGCCAACATGGCAGAGTACAGGCTGGGACCCATCTAAATTCTCCCAAAATTCTTCTTCAAGTAACTTTAAAAGAATGACTCAAATCAAGTTTTTGATCAGCAGAGCAAAAAAGAAAAAGTCATAAGGAGACATTTGTTCCAACCTAAAATTTAGGAGGTCCAAAGGAGAGGCCTGTAATACGGGAGTGGGCCCAGGCCCAGGACATGGCAGGAGTACCAACAGTGCTCCTTGGAGGAGATTATGACAGCAGCAGCAGCAGAAGCAGCAGGAGATTTGGGAGCTCTCAGCTCAGAAATGATAAAGAGGTTGGAGAAATGGTGAGAAAGAGATAATGAGGTGCCTGTTGGCACTTAACGTCAGCTCTATCTACCATAAGCAGTGTTGTGTCACAATTTGAGCATGGAAAGGAGCTCTTCTGATCAGTTACAAGGGAGCAGGGGCCTTCTTCATAGTTCCAGGGCCAAGCACTACTTGGAACTACAGAGAAAAAGGGAAATTGTTGATGGAATAGTGAACTCCATTCTGGAGTACAATCTGGAACTATGTCCAAAAAGGTTAAAATTGTGTATACCCTCTGATCCAGCAGTACCACAATTAGGTATGCACCACAAAGATATCAAAGAAAAAGGAAAGGGGTCCATATCTACAAAAATATTTATAGCAGCTCTTTGTGGGTGGCAAAGAATTGGAATTTGAGGAGATGCTCATCAATTGAGGAATGATTGAACAAGTTGTGGCATATTATTGTGATATTTAGTACCATTGTTGTATAAGAAATGATGAGGAGGGTGATTTCAGAAAAAATGGCAAGACCCATATGCAAAGTAAAAGGAGAAGAACTGGGAGATCATTGCGCACAATAACACCAATGTTATAATGATGACCCACAGAGAAAGACTTAGTTACTCTGATCAAAACAGCCATCCAAGAAAATTCCAAAGGACTCGTATGAAAAAAAAAAATGCTATCTACCTCTAGAGAGAGAACTGATGAATTCTGAGTGCAAATTGAAGTATAATTTTCTTGGTTCCTTTTTTGTAATATAGCTCTTATGGAAATGTGTTTTGCATCATTTCACATATATAATGATATCATGATATGATATGATATCATATTGTTTACCTTCTCAGTGGATGAGGAAGGGATTGGAAGGAGAGAGAGAATCTGGAACTCAAAATTTTTTAATAAGAATGTTAAATAATTTTTTAAAAAATAAGTAAAGGAATGCAGATGTCAAAGGAGTCAATCTAATGGAGGAGAGAGGTTGGAATGGGATTACTTGAATAAATAAATAGAGAGCTTAGCCTTGGTAAGGAATATGACCACTTCATTATATGAAATACAGTTGATGGAAGAGAGAGTATCAGAAGGGACTTGAGTGATAGGAGATGAAGAAGAGGTGAGTGAATTCACAGAATTGCAGTAGCTTAAAAGAAAAGTGAGAGGCACAAGTTTAGAGACATCTCCACTCCAAATGTTAACATGGACTTTGTGTGCCCAAAATGTGGTAGAGCCTTCTGAGCTCTTATTCAACTGATCAGCCACAGTCACTGCTCTTGACCTCAACATAGTGATGTTATTTTGGTCTTCTTCAAGAACAAAGGACAACAACCAACCATCTTTCAGTATCCAATTGTGAAGTCCTGTCAATTTAACCTTTGTAAAAACTTCTCAACTCTTCTTCCTTTTCTCCTTTTACACTGACACCAACCACCTTGGTACAGACACTACTCTCATACTTCGGCTATTGCAGTAGCCTTCTGCTGGGTCTCTACCTCAAATATCTCCCTACTTCAGTCAGAACTCAACTCTGCAGTCAAATTGATTTGCCAAACTGTCTAACTATGCCCCCTTCCTATTCAATAAACTTCAGTGGCCCTGTATCACTTTGAGGATCAAATAAAAATCCTCTGGTTGGCATACCATTGCTCCACTGCTATCTAAATGATTCAGATATTTCTGCTCTTAGTGCCATAGCAACAAATTGTCTATAGTTTCATACCTTGGGTTGTATCAACATAAAATTATTGAAACTGTAAAAGAGCCAAGGAAAAAAAAGATAGAGGAGCCAATAGAACAGTAGCACAAAAAAAATGTTAATAAGAAAAGTATTAAATAGGAAAAAAAGTAGAAAGAACCAAGATGCAAAGATTCTGAGCTCATTTCTCCTTTAGCTTTATGCTTTTTAAAAATTTTCCCTCCATAATTCCAATCTCCTATTTTATCTAAGAACACATTTGGCCATGTATCAGCAACTCTTTTATAGAGCTAAAATTACTGGTAACCTACAGGTTTATGAAGGGAGGGTGGTGTGGGGAACAGAAAAAAAAATCTAAAAATTTCTGGTACTTTGAATCAAAGGGGTGATAGGGAATATATCTCCCAACATTATTGGTTCATGTGACATGACATTTTGGTTGGATTTCTATATTATTAAATCCCCATGGTCTATGTGTTTATATCCGTGTGAGTGACTGTTGAAGATTTTCATACAAAGCTACTCCTGGAAAAAGTGAGAAGAGGAAGTTTTTTAAATCATATATCTACTAACTCAATCAAATATTTAGTTGTTTTTGTTTACTCAAAACTATAGCCAACTAGATGAGATGGTGCCTTTCGAAGAGATCAATATAATCTCAGAAAGGTCTTTCCTGAGACTCTTATAGGACCATTTTCCCAATCTCTCACAGAGTTTCTAGATCCCATGTGGGACTAATTATGTATTCAACGTAGTAAACAGTGGAGATGAGTTATTCATGAGAAGGATCTTTGAGCATGCTGAGGAGGGGTAATTGAAAGGCCAGAGCATGGGGGTTTCCATATTTCTCTCTGGATATTAAAGGGACAGTGCTTGCTAGACCTAAGATCTAATGCAGATATTTTGACATCTTCAAATTATAACTCAACCATCCCCAAATGATTTCCCTAAGTTTCTCAGAGACATGGTTGAATTATCTTCCTTAATAACAGATAATTAATATTTTACTGTTGTTTAGTCATTTTTTAGTTATGTCTAACTCTTCATGACCCCTTTTGGGGGTTTTCTTGGCAAAGATACTAGAGTGGTGTATCAATTTCTTCTCCAGCTCATTTTATAGATGAGGAAACTAAGGGAAAATAAGGTCAAGTGATTTGCCAAGGGTCACACAGATCATTAATATACCAGAAAAAAAATAAATAAAATTGACTCACAAGCAATGATACTTTCTTTAAAAGGTTTAAAGTAAGCAGGCTCTAAATAAAATTTACATTTAGGAATAGATAGTACTTTTCCTTAGAAACATACTGAAAAGATTTTTTTAAAAACCGCTTGCTGTTATCATTCAGTCATTCACAGTTGACATTTAAAAAGGCTTGTCAAAGCTACCTGTTAGTTGTCATATTATGATAAATCCAGAAAGTAATTCTCAAACCAGGAATACTTTCTTCTGACAACTTCTCTCTTCAGGTTATTATTAAACCATTCTTAACATCAAGTTTGACATTGTCATTGTGGGAGATGATGGAATAACTGTGATCAGCTGGTGAGGCAACTGTATTCACAGTAATAACATCCTGTGGAGAGAAAGAGAGGGAGAGAATTAGAGAACATTTTCTCTATAGATTGAGAAACATTAAAAAAATCTGAACACTTCAAAATGTCAGAAATATTTACTTTAATGGGTAGATCTCTGACTGAATCATTTCCTAAAGGTAGCAGTTTGATGTACAATATAGTATACTTGTGTGCTATTTCCTTTAATAATTTACAATTTTCTTCATAGTGACACATTTCTAATAACTAAAAGTTGGCTATAGTTTTGAGTAAACAAAAGACTGTTTTTCTCTCTATTTAATGAGACTTATCTTTCTCTAATGGCTCAGGGTGGTTTCACCAAAATGGATAAAATCCAAGTCTCTTTTAGTTAGTGATTTTTCTTTGTACTCCTAAGGCCAATTTTCCTGAATGTTGTCAATTCATTAGCTTTAACTGTATCTTCAACACCAATGAGTTATCAATGCGTTTTCTATATCACTTAATCCATTAAAGAAATGATTGATATACAGAAATAGGAAGTGACTTTTTCTACTGCCACATCCTTTACTGTTGACCAGAGCTGATTATGGAACCATTCTAGATATAGGCAGATAAGAAATTTAACATATGGATGGATTATATCATGTGTTCACTATTTAATCAACTTGGCACTGGGAAGATAGAAGGGAGTCAAAACTGTTCTGTTCTCTTTTGGAATCCTGTCTAGGAATACCAGTCTTTATTTTTCTTTTCTTATTTAATCAAGATTAATGCTTCTGCTGGTTGCTTTAACTACTGCCCTCAGGCAAATGTTTATTTTCTAAAGCCTGCCTGGATTGTGAGATGGTGGTGAGTACACTGAGACTTTATTTCAATGGTGGTCACTCTTGTTTTAGTGACATCAAATTGTTTAAATTATTTTAAATGTCATGGCATAGAGTATATAGAACTGGCATTGGAATCCGATAAACTTGGGCTCAAATCTTGCTTCTAATGGATTCTAGGTGTGTTACCACTGGCTATTTGCTTAATTTTTCAGTTACCAAGGTGACTTTCAAAGACCATACATTACAATCAAGTTCTCAGATCTGCATTAATGGAGGGAGTTTCTATACTGAAAATTCTTTTCACGAAAAAACAAAACAAAACAAAACAAAAAAACAAAGATCTTGTCTAAAAACCATGAAACTATTTAATGAAAATTGATTTAAATTCACTTTAAATCACTGAACAACTCAAATGAAATCTCCATTTCAGCTTGAACAAACACTTTTTCCTTTGACTTTCTGCTAATAAATGCTTGTTGGCTATTTAAAAATGCCCTGTGAGTGATTGATTGATTTACTGATTGTCTGTTCCATTACAAATTTAGACAGAGTTGACTGACTTGGACTAAATTGAGCTTATTTCTAAAAGGCATCAAGGTATACTTCAGGTTCAATTTTTAGATTGGTTCACCTTTTGAAGGAAATCATTAGTCAATTAAGTTTTCAAAGACGCTATGTTTCAGAATCGTATTGAGTCACATTGGCAATTCATAGAACCACTGACAGCTGTGGCAGGTTTTAGGAAAAAATGTCAAAACTCCAGAAGTTTAGGAATCATAAAATGTAGACAAAACATGTGCTTTTCCTTCTTGGTCTCCCCAGGCACTAATGGAGAGAAGTTATAGAGGCTGATTTCTGAGCTTGGGGCATTGTCATGGTATTTACTTTTTTTCGCATGGGCATATGACTATGGTTCACTGAAGGACAAAAATTGTTGAGTTTCTTACATGGGTCTTAGTGATTTTGACTGGTTAGTTTAGTTTAACATTTGACTAGTTAGTTCAATTCTAGAGAGTACAGTACAGGTTTAGGAGTTGTACAAATGCTTAAATCATCATGTAGACTACATGATCTCTAAGGTAAGGATCTCCTCGTTCTCCCACAGGACTAGTTCTAATGTATAGATACTGTTTCTTTTTTTTTTTTGATACTATTTCTTTTTACATATTTTTCCAACAGGAATAATTCTTAAAGGCTATTGGTTTTGAAGAAGAAGATCAGTATTCAAATTTTTACTACCATTTGCTACCCTGGAATATTCTTACCAGCTCAGAGAGGGTAGAGGGGGGAAAAGGAAGAAAGGATATAATTTGGAACTCAAAACTTTTTTTAAAATGTTCAAAAATTGTTTTAATATGTCATTAGGAAAAATAAAATATTATTTTTAAAAATTAAATGAAGAATGAAGGTGATGAATTAGATTAGCTTGAATTTCCTTTCCACCTCCTCCTCTATATTTGTCATATTTGACCAGTTTTTTTAGTTTTTATTCCTTTATTGACATTTGAACAGATTTATATTCTCCTTCATTATGTCATTTTTAAAAGTCCATATCATTCCTAGAGAACAATGGTTCAGAAAATTGTTTTATTATCCTCATAGCTGATATTCCTTAAACCATTTTTTTTTTGCCTTTTGGAGGAGAAAGACAGGAGAATTGGCGTTAAGTGACTTGCTCAAGGTTACATGGCTAATTACATGGCTAGTAAGTACTAAGTGTCTTGGGCTATATTTGAACTCATGTCCTCCTGACTCCAGGGTTGTGCTCAATTCACTGTGCCACCAAGTCACCCCCTTAAAATATTTCTGATGGTATGAGAAGAGACTTTCTATATAAGACAGATAGTTATTTTTCTTCTCAGCAGGGCAAAATCTTCATTCTAGGACTTTTAGCATTTGCCTTTCACTGATACCTCACTCTAGTAACTAAATAAATCAATAAGTCATTTGAAAAATATGAGTATGAAGGAAAAAACACAAAAAAAATTCAGAACATGGTGTTATACCTAAATGACGCATATTCAGTTCTCCTAATTAGTCTCAGAAGTATTTTTGTCTCTTCTCTGTCATCTTCTATGTAAGAAATTACATGGAGGTGGGGGGGCTTTTAAAGACCCTCTGACACTCACACAAAGTAAACAAGCCTCTGGGGATGGAGGTAAGCTTATTATCACATTTTTTAGACTATTCACCAGGTGATATTCTTTGTCAGTCCTTGACTCAAATCCTTCCTATCACATTTTCCTGCTTTTATATTTTATCACTTTTTTCATATCTTAGAACTGAATTAAAGAAATGCCTCTATTAATTGTGCTAGTATTATGCCTTTTATGAAAGTTCATTTTAATTTTGTCCATATTAGTAAACTAATATACAGATAAAAAAATCCACTGTGGAAATTACCTCTAACCACAAAGGATGACAAATTATTATTTTTTTTCAGAGTCTAGGGGCATTGAGAGAGAAAGTGACTTTCCTATGATCACCTGTTTGGTAGATTTGTTAAGTACAGGAACTGAATTTAACTCTTCCTAATTCCAAGACCAGGCCTCTATCCTCTAAGTTTTGCTACCTTTTCCTGATGTCAGTAGTTCACAATATTCACAAAAATTTTTCTTCATTAAATCATATTTTAATTTACCATATGCATTATATATGCATCATATAAAGTACATATACATATACGTATATATTTTCTTTGTACTCTTAGTGCCCATCATAGTGACTGGCACATAATAGGCACGTAATAAACGCTCACTGATTGATCTGAAGTGGAAGGAGTTTTCTTACTGCAGAAATCACTGGAATTAAGAGGGATCAGAATAGGCTTCTTGTAGAAGGTGGGATTTTTTTCTTGTCCTTCATTCACAAAGAGGACCATGACATCAGGAAGGTAATGCCATGACTTGTAAGTGAATTGGATTTAAGTGAGGGAGGGCTGTGCAAAGTCACGAGCCTCACTTTCTCCTCTGGAGTCATCTGGGTCCAGTGAAAAGATATAGATCAAGATGACTGGAGATGGCCTCTGGTGGGATTTTAGATGGGACATGAAGGGAGCCAGTCAGTAAGCAAGAGAAAAAAGACTTTAAAATAGGTTCTCTAACTCCAAATCCAGTGGGGTTTTTTTTTTCAATAGTACCATGCTGTCTCTTGAATATGAATAGTGAATTTGAAAATATCTCATTAGTATTACAAAATGCTTGACAATGGCAAGTTTCAATCATGGAAACGCTTTTCCTCTCATTATCTCAGTTTTATGGAATATTACTGACATTTCCATTATTCCACATTAATTTACCATCTGGCTTATAACAACAACAACAATATCTTGTATGTATTGTTAGCAAACAATAACACACAACCAGAGCAGGGGACATTTTATAGTATCACAGCTGCTTCTGATAATCTCATTTCTTCTGTGTCTTTGTTGTCTGTAAAGTTCATGGATTTTCTGTCTAATTCCTCCCTATACTTATTATATAGGGAGGTATGTACTGATGTACCATATAGATATTTAAATTATTTTGTGTTATGCCATATATAGTTATAAGTCATTCACTTGCTATATTAGAAAGAACATGGGATTTTTCTGGAAAATCTGAGTTTACTAGCTGGTTAGACATGTGTATATCACTTCACACCTCTCAGTTTCCTCATCTGTAAAATTATATCTATTGGACCTATTTCTAAGGATTGTTTTGAGATAATTTCAACTCAACAAGAATTTTTTAAAAAAATATTCACTGCCAAGCATTACAATAAACTCTGATTCACACAAAAGGAAAATGTAAAAAGCTAAAACTAAATCAATCCCTGCCTTCAAGGAGTTTAATATCATGTCTGTCAAAAGCTTTATGAGTTATAAAGTGATATGTCAATGATGATGACAATGATGGTTATGAAAAAGAGTTACATACTAGATTTTACCATACTTCTTTTGACTGAGCCAGAAACCTAGAAAATAAATTTTAGTGGAAAACTTGATGCTTCCTATTTGTAACCTTCATCTTTGTAACCTTTCTAATTAGTTAAATTTATACATTATTTTATATTTTGCTAAGTATTTTCACACACATTCTCTTCTTTACTTCATACAATGTGCTTGTGAAATTAGTAGTTCAAATATTATCCACATTTTATTGACTTCAAACTGAATTTCAAATGAAGATATGGCTTATACAAGATCGTAAGTAATAGAGTGAGAAATAGAATTCAAGCTCCTGATTGCCAATACAGTACTCAAAAAATTCTAACGTTTGGAATTTATCACCTACCTATCAACCATTTCCATTACCCATAATTCTGATATTCTTCAATCTTAGGATGATTTTCTATATTTCCATCTTTCCCTGTGCTCCCTGTGCCTCTTAAACATAGTTGGTCATCATTACAACCTCCAATCACTCTACCATCCTCTCTTTCTAAGACTTTTTCATCACTCCTATTCTGGTCTCACTTTTCTCCCTTCAAAATCTTAACCAGATAATTAAACAGTTCAACCTTACTCTATCCTCAACCCTTGTTTCCTTTGTTTCTTTGAACTTCAGATCATCTCTTTATAATCTTTAACTATAAATTACAACCCCCACCTACATTTTCCACTCCTATATGGATGATCCTGAACAGAGATGGAGGAGTAACAAAATTGTGCTGCCTTAGTCAATTACATATTTGTTATGTAATCTCAAGTAAGCCTGTAGTACTACATGATAGTTCTTTTATTCCTACCTGATTTATATTATCTCAGTTCCCTCAGCATTTGTTCCAAATCTCTTGTCTTCTTAAACTACTCAAAGCAACTCTTCCCCTCTCCATCTCAAGAGAGGATCTCACCAAATAATTCAGTGAAAAAATTTAGGCCACACATGGCAAAATCTCTCTTCTCAATCCACACTCTAAATCAGTTCAATATTATCCTACTTTATCTCCTTCTTTGCTCCAATCTCAGAAGAAGAAGTGACCTTCTCGTAAGCCTCCATCTCTCCACTTGTCCACTTGATTCCATTCAAGCATGCTATGTTCAAAATGGAAGTCCTCACCAGCTGATCAGAAAATATGCTATTAGATTTCATTCTTCCAAGCCTTGACAAAGATACTTTGGGGAAAAAATGTTCTCCGTTCTTTAAAAGAAAATTTCACAATGTCTTGCCTTGAATCTGGATATAGGTCAAAGAAAGACTTATTCAACAAAATATACTCTGCAATTATTGTTACTGATATTATTCCTACACATTTCCAAAGAGACAAAGTGAGAGTTTGATAGCATGCTGATTTTGGAGTTAGGAAACCCTGGGTTCCAAACCAGATTTTTCAAAATCTGCAGCCAAGGTGTTTAGTGAGCCAGTCACTGTGATAGGTGTAGGGGACTGCCTTCATACGCTCTAGAAAAAAATCCATGGGAAAGATACAGAGAGACAGAGTCATAGAGACAGAGATAGAAACACGGTCATGTGATTTTTGTCACAGCAAGTCATGAAGACTGTGACTTAAGGCACAGAGGGGATAGATCAGTTTAAGTGTGGGAATGGAAGGAGCCAATATAATGTATCATTTGATATTATCACTTGAATGGAACTCTCTAGTTATTGTCAGGTTACAGAAAATATGATAGGAATAAGAGCTATAATATGTTACTTCAAACAAGTTCATTCTTCTCAGACTAATATTGATTGATCTTGACCCATTTCATTTTTAGGGGGCCTGTTCTTTTGACCTGAACCCTTCTTTTCTTTTTACCACACATTAGATCTCTGAGAGCGGTCATGTGTTCATCTTTTAGTGAATGAATGACTAAATGAATGAAAAAATAATTTTTAAACATTTACTATATGCTAGGTACTGAGCTAAGTGCTTAATATTCAAAAAAGAAAAAGTAAAGACCCTTCTTGCTCTTAAGGACCTTGCAATCCAATAGGGAGTGACAATACAGATAGGTAGTGCATGTGTGTGTGTATTATATATTATATGTGTATGTGTATATTTATAAAACGTATAAACATGCACATGTGCATGTAAGTGTGTGTGCATGTATAAAATTATGTATGTGTGTGTACGTATACTTTGGTTCATAGAGTTACTAGACTGAGTAGAATAATATTGGAATAGATCTGCACATTTCAAATAGAGACAATGACAGAGTTGGTTTGATCATGGTCTATGGTTCTAGAACTGAATTGGGGGACACGAAAGACTGGAAGAAATGATTGGAGAAGAGAGAGTAAAATGAAGTATGACCATGACTTTCCTGATATAGTATTCCTAAGAGTCAGTAACCTGTGAAGGAAACAAGAACCCAGGGCATAAATTCTTACTACACATGGACTTTGGTGTGAGTAGCAAAACAGTTGATGAGGAAGCTGTAGAAGAGATGGCAAGAGAGAAAGAAATGATTGCTTTTTTGTTTCATCCTAGGGGGTCCCAGGCTATTAGGCACATTGAGCACACTTATGAAGAAAAAAATTAGAGAAGGAATATTTTCTTCTTTGATAACAAGGTTCTCCAAATGTCACAAACCCTCAGATCATAATGGGTCCCACTCTCCCCTTTGGATGTCTTCTAGCAAAGGGAGGATTAATCACCTTATCAACTCACTGTGACACTCTTTATAATCTTTTCATTCTTCCTAAAACCTCCTATGATTTCTTCCTATCTCTCTCAGTTGGGAATCTTGTCTCATATTTTAGAGGGGGGTAAAAATCAGTTCGTTCTCTATGAGCTTCCTTTTCTCCCCTCTTTCTCATTTCCTATCTTTCAGGTGCTTACTCAGGAGAGTAGAGTGGGAACTGGGAAAATAGACAAGGTCACATTTGTCAGCAATGGAGAAATAGCCAGGAGAGGGAGAGATTGAATATTAGTGAGATAGTAGAAATAGTAGATATGACAAGAGAATAAATGGAATGGGGTAGAATCACTTGCATGTGTAGAGGAGTTTATCTTGGCAAAGAGATGAACCACTTCTTCATGTGAGACAAAAGTGAAGGAGCAGATAGTGGGAGGGAGATATCTGAATTATGTGAGATAATGAGTATGAATCAGAAAGGTGAATGCCCTTTTTCCAGTGAAATATGAGGAAAGATAATCAGCTTATTGAGTGTGGGTTGAGGTATCATAGGAGATTTGAGGATGGATGAAAAGGGTTAGAAAATCTAATATGGTAGGCAGGATAGTGAGCCAATTAGGGAGGTATAAAAGGATTGCCTTACCATGGTGAAGACTGGTAGAAGCTGAGGATACAAATGCAAAGAGGAAAACAATCCCTATTCCCAAGGAAATTACATTCTAATGGAGGGGCATTGAGAGACAAACACATATATAAGTATATGCACATGAAACAAAAAGAAATGTGAATCAAAATAATATCTTGTCAGATACATTGTAGCTGGACTTCTAGTTCAGGCACAGTTTGCACTAGATGGCCTCCGGAATATTCTTTTGTGACTGAAAGCACATTCAATTGAAAGTGATGATCTGTAAGTAGTCATCTGGGCCAAGAAAGCTAGATGGAGCGCTTAGGGAATTAAATTTACCTCCTCTGAGGGGGCAGAGACAGACAGAAAGGGAGACAGAGACAGAGGCAGACAGAGAAAGAAAGATACTAGAGTTCTGTATTGCCCTGTATTACTCACCTATACAAGGTACTATTATGCAGTTCACATTGCCTAAGAGGCAGCTAGGTGGCGCAGTGAATAGAGCACCGACCCTGAAGTCAGGAGGACCTGAGTTCAAATTCGGCCTCAGACACTTGACACACTTACTAGCTGTGTGACATTGGGCAAGTCACCTAACCCCAATTTGCCCTCCAAAAAGCAAAAACAAACAAACAAAAAAATTAACATTGCCTAAATCCTACCAATTCATGGCTATGAGAAACTTCCATGATAATTCAGGATAACAGGACAAGAAGAAAACTTTGGATCTGGACCATCTCCTCAGATCCCACATAGCATTTTGTTTTGAATCTAATTTACTTATAATGTATTACTTCACATTAAAATAATCTATTATGTGTCATATCCTTCTTATCACACTATAAATTCTATGTGGATATCTGAATTTTATTACTCCCTCTGGGTCCACCAGAGTGTTCTGCACACAGTAAGAGGTTAATAAATGTTTACTGAATGCAAATGAATCATCTCCTCCATTTCTAGTTTCCTTGTTTTATATTCAGTCCTATAGATTTGCATGTTTCCTTTGGTTGTGGTAGCTGGGAATTTTGATTTCCCTCCAGAGCTTACAAAACCCAGGTCAGGCTTTTTTTCTCCAGCCATTATCCTTTTTTTCACCTAATTTGCTTGCCTGCTCTAGCTGTCAGCCTGCTTTTTCCTTGTTCATTCATTCCCTATTTTGTCCTGTTTGGTAACTTTCACAAACTATTCAGTGTAAAGATTCTGACACATTCAATATATACCAAGTTTCTACAGTGAACTTTGTTTTTAACTCACCCTATAAATAATGTAAGACTTGGGACTTTTAACTGCAGAAAACAAACAAAAAATTCTTTTCCCAGAGACAATAGGTGCTCCAAGATCTGTTATCTGGACTATGAGATAACATGACAAGTACAACTGAATTTCTAAAATTGGTTTGGAAAACTTGTTTTATCTGAGACCTTAATGCAAAGTCATGTCTGGAATATAAAAATACTTTAACAACTGAAATGAGAAAATCATTTTAACCATGCCCGATTGGCTTAAAAAGCTACTTTCAACATCATCAGTGAAAAAACCTTTATTCTGCCAAATATCAATGATAATGTGATTCAATAGAGCATGATAAGCTCAGCTAACTGTTTCCAAGATGTGTTATAAGTAGAGGCTTTATGGAACGTAAAATTTTTGCCATTTGCTCATGATGTATACTCAGTTTTTTGTTTGTTTTCATAAAAATTAAGCACACAAATAGAATTTCTCAATAGGTAAGTACTATATTCGAGTCTTAGAAAAAACCTAAGAATCAGAAATGTGGTCTACCTATTGATTAAAGTTGGATAAAATAATAACTGAGAGTCATTGAGAATACCTAGTAACTTGTGGCATGGCCAATGCTTTTTGACTAGGGAGGAGACTTGGCTTTTTGCAGCACTTGGAAACTGTTTGGTGATGCGACTGACTTCATGGGTATGCATCTGACTTCTTTCATGGAGGTAGGCAAAACCAAGGGGAAGACAAAAGCCGGGAGTTTGTTTCTTTAAATTATTTCCTTGAGAAAACCTTCAACTTGCCATGTTATTTCTCTGAGTTATTCAAAATCCCTGGCATCCGTTTATACATCATTGAAGATCACTGGGGTCAGGAAACTCAGTAGGTAGCTGTCTGCTTCCTCTGAAGTTTGCTGGCAATAGCTATACTAGATGTAATTTGCAGTTTCTGAGGCATCAGGGAAATCTAGGTTAAAGATCGGGCACTATTTGGATGAAGAGTTCAGCGAAGCAGAGGGCCCCAGAGTAACTCTTTTGCGTCCTTCTGGATGAGCAGGGTATAATAATAATGGAGAAGTATCTCATGTCAGTCACACATCAAGCTTGTGAGAAATGTACCACAGGCGTTAGTATCCCTGTGATCATAGTCCCATAGATTTATAGCCAGAGAGTATCTTCAAGTTCAACTAGTCCAAACTTCTCCTGGTAGAAATGAAGAACTTGGACTTTAGAGAGGTAAAATCACTTGTCCAAGCTTCCCCAGAGAAGAGATGAGATTCAAACCAACATTCTCAAACTCCAGATCAGGTTTTCTTTCCACTGATCTACATTTTACTCCACTTTACAGATTAGGAAACTGAGGCTCAGAGAGATTAAGTGATTACCCCTGGTTACATAGCCAATTAGAATAAAAAAGACAAGATTAGAATTCAAACCTTGTTCATACCAGGTCCAGTAATCTATCCATTATGTCATATTGGCTCCCTATAGGTGCCTCAATACAGCACTTTAAGGTTTACAAAGCATTTTCCTCATAACCATCATGTAAGGAAGGTCGCCCAAGTATTGTGACTCTCGTTTTATAAAGAAAAGGCTATCAACATAAACACCTAAGCATCATTCTCTGAGCTCTTTGTGAAAGCTGACACGAAGCCCAATGAGAACTTGGTTGCAGGGGTCGATTGTGAAAATTTCAAAGTCAGAAAGAAGCCAAAAACAATTTCTCAAATATTATGAAAGGGACAGTAGGTAAACAGATTATGATAGGAATACAGAGGATCTTCATAGGTAACGTAGCCATCTTAAACTAGAGAAGTCTTTGTCATCATCATTTATCTACTGGCAAGTAGATCATTTATCTAACTTTAAGTGACAATTCATGTTATATCAAAAAGGAAGGTTGTTACTAGGTAATTCTCCCATAAACTCACGTGCACATTTGTTTTTCTTTGTTTTCTTTTTTCATGTACAGACTTTGGTGACAAAATTTCTGTCTAGAGCCCTAGAGGCTGATTATACACAAAGTAAATCATTTAAGGAAAATTATTTAGGAAGGACTTGACACAGGGAGCTGACCAATTCCATTTGCAGATACATCTATTAACTAGATAAATGTCTAGTGGAGTAATTTTAGCCAATCATTAGTTTGGTTTGTTCAAGTACTGTTCTTCATTGGAATAATGAATCTTCAAAATTAATACTTATTTTTACATTTTTCTCAGTTCTCATAAAGACCTTTTTAATAGAAGCTGGATATAGACATCACGTTGTGAATACTAATTAAACAGACTGAATCATGAAATATTCACCTCACATAGAGATCATGTCATTATTGGCTACAATTGAAATTAATGATAATCTTACACTCTTTGGTAAGAGTTAAATTAGGGTTCATTGACCAAGCTCAGCAAATTTCTTTTTTTTAAAGATTACAAAATTTCATTAGTCTTTTAAAAATTAATTAGGCTTAGAATCCTGAAGAAAAACAGATTTTAGTATTTATGAACTGAAGGCAGGAGCTCACTGAAGAAGAGTCATTAGACTAGAAAAGAAATTAGTTCTTGCCCTTAGCTTTAACAAGAATATGCCTTTGATTTAGTTTGTAGCTTAGCTTATGAAAAACAATCTCCAAAGTCAAGTTCTAGTAACATGGTTATAACAATAATAACCATATTCAAAGTGGCATGTGTTATTAGGAAGACTGTTTTCTAAAAGCTGAACAACAAATCTATTTTTTTTTCAATCAGCCGATTTCTTCTTTGTTAAAAATGCATGCCAGAGATATTTCAGGTACATGGGGCTCGCAAAGCTCCTGCTTTGCCGCATGTTGTTTCCTTCCCAGTGAGTTACCAAAATGACAAAAACAATGGCCCTTTTGAAAACATGGTGTTGTCCCTTTGGCTACATATATGCGAATATATAAGAAAGGTAATATTGTAGACATCAAGGGTATGGGCACAGTTCAGCAAGGAGTGCCCCATCAATGTTACCATGGCAAGACTGGAAGGATCTATAATGTCACTCAGCATGCTGTAGGCGTTGTTGTAAACAAACAGGTTAAGGGCGAGAATCTAGCCAAGGGAATTAATGTGCATATTGAGCATATTAAGCATTCCAAGAGCAGAGATAGCTTCCTGAAGTGGGTAAAGGAAAATGATCAGAAGAAGGAAGCCAAAGAAAAAGGCACTTAGGTTCAGCTGAAACACCAGCCTGCTCCACCCAGAGGAGCACATTTTGTGAGAACCAGTGGCAAGGAACCAGAGCTGTTGGAACCAATCCCCTATGAATTCATGGCATAAGTGACTGTAAAAAAAGAACAATAAAAAATCTTGGATTATGGGGGAAAAAATGCATGCCAGAAATGTAGAAGCCACTCCACCTCAGATTCCCACGATTTATTCATTCAAAAGTTCCAAACCAGGATTTACTATCAAGGTGAAATTGATATCTAGATTATTTAACCAATTACTGAGGTAATAGAACTACAAAACCCTCATTTGAAGTCATTCTCTGGATAAAAGAGCATACTTATTTGGTCTTGTTTATAAATGTTCACTTTATTTTAATATAATAAAATTCAGCAAAATTTTAAGGCCCTACCTGGTTATAAAATTATATGATTATACACACATGCGCGCACATGCGCGCGCGTGCGTGCGTGCGTGTGTGCGTGTTTATGTGTGTATACAGCTAGGTGGCACAGTGTATAGAATGCTTGACCTGGAATCAGGAAGACTCATCTTCCTTAGTTCAAATCTAGTCTCATACTTAATAGCTGTTTGGCCCTGGTCAAATCACTTAACCCTGTTTGCCTCAGTTTCCTCATCTGTAAAATAACCTGGAAAGGAAATGGCAAAATATTCCAGCTTTTTTGCCAGGAAAACCTTAAATGGGGTCATGAAGAGTCAGGCATGACTGAAATGACTGAAGAACAAAACAAATACATTTTAGACAAATATCAAAGCATATGTGTGTGTGTATTTAATGCCTAGCTAAAATACTACAAATACTAAAATACTAAAAGCACTGATGATTTAAATATTTAAAAGGATCTTATAAGATATAGATTTTGTTACATATTTTAATTTGAATTATTTGAAATGAGAGACATTTATCACAAATAAAACTAGACTGTTGAAATGGTAATAAACTATTGGGCCATGCCAACCCACCCGTCTGTAAGAAGGGTGTTCATACTGAAATCAAACCAGGTAAATTCATTTCTATAATGACCAAAAGAGTCTAACAAGCCAGTAAACATTCAATTGACTTGTCAATTGACTTGTCAAACAAGATAGGTACACCAAATCCAATACTAGTTCAGAATATAAACTTGCTTGTAAAATTTTACAGAGAAAGGTGGTGGATGGTTATTTGCAGTATTGACACATAAAACATAGAAAAAAGCAGAAGTGGGAAAAAACAGTTTAAAGCAAGTGATAGAACTGGAAAGAGTGGGATAAACAGATGAAAAACTTGATAATAAACTATTTTCCCATCTAAATAAAACATCAGGAGAATAATCAGTATCTAAAATGAAAGGCACCCTTGATGAAAGTAGCAGATAGCTTTCCAAAAAACATTCTATAGAAGACCATATTTTTACCATCATACAATTGACTACAAAAAGTAGAATATATAAGAACTCACAGTATTTTTTATTTTATTTTAATAGCATTTTCTTTTTCCCAACCACATGTCAAAACAATTTTAGCATTCATTTTTTACAAAATTTTGAGTTCCAAAATGTTCTCCCTTGCTCCTTCCCCTCCCCTCTTCCAAAAATCGTAGGTAATTTGATATACATTATACATGTGTTATCATGTGAAACATTTCTGTATTAGTCATTGCTGTGAAAGAAGAAATGGGACAAAAGAAAAAAAAATAGAATAAAGTAAGTGGCATGTAGGACCTTTTCCTTTTATTTTATGATCTCATTGGGATGAGTTTGGTTGCCCTTTGGGTATAGTTCCAAATTGCTCTCCAGAGTGGTTAGATCAGTTCACAACTCCACCAACAATGCATTCATGTCCCAATTTTCCCACATTCTCTCCAACATTTATCATTTTCCTTTTTTGGTCACGTAAGCAATTTGATGGGTGTAAAGTGGTACCTCGGAGTTGTATTAATTTGCATTTCTCTAATCAAAAGTAATTTAGAACACTTCTTCATGTACTTGTAGATAGTTTTGATTTCTTCCCCTGAAAACTTCCTGTTCATATCCTTTGACTATCAATTGGGGAATGGTTTATATATTTGACTCAGACCTCTATATATTTGAGAAATGAGGCCTTTATCAGTAACACTTGCTGTAAAGATTGGTTCCCATCTTTCTACTTTCCTTCCAATGTTGGTTGTATTGGTCTGCTTCTGCAAAAGATTTTTTAAATTTAATATAACCAAAATTATATATTTTACATTTCATAATGCTCTCTTCTCTTGTTTGGCCATTAAGCTGCAGCTCACTTGACTTCTCCTTCAAAGAGTTTGAATGCTATATAACTTGGTGCATATATGTTTAGCATTGATATTACTTCATTGCCTATGGTACCTTTTAGCAAGATATAATTTCCTTCCTTATCTCTTTTAGTTAGGTCTATTTTTTGCTTTTGCTTTGTCTGAGATTGGGATTGCTACTCCTGCTCTTTTTTTTTTCTTTTACTTCAATTGAAGCATAATAGATTCTGCTCCAGCCCCTTACCTTTACTCTGTTCGTGTCTCTCTGCTTCAAGTATATTTCTTGTAAATGGCATATTGCAGGATTCTGGTTTTTGATCGACTCTGCAATCAGCTTCCATTTTATGGGAGAGTTCATTTTATCCACATTAACAGTTACGACATTGTTACCCTCTTTTGAGCTTATGTCTTGAACCTCCCTGCTACCATAACAACTTTTCATTGGTCGGATTTTATTTTGCTAACTTTTTTGCCCTTTTTTCCTTTCTTTTAAATTTGAGCTCTGCTCCTGGGGAGGAAGGGGCACTGTCTCAGGCTTCTTGTGCCAGTGGCTGCAGGCCCTGGCTGTTTATCTAGTGTTGCACTTATGTTGTCCTGAGGCCCACAAGGGACCCTTGTGTCTGGTACTATGCTGAGGAGGTGGGGGTGGCTAGCTCTGCTAGAGTCCAAAGGGGTCTGTCAACTTACCTGGTGCTGAACTTGGATCCTAGTGCTAGTGTCTGGCATCTACTGAGGTCAATGGGGTGTTTCTATGTTTCTAGGGAGCTACACTGAAGCAGATCAACTGGAGGCCGCCTGTTTGACTGTGGCTATGCTGAAGGACATGACATTTGTCAGAGGTGGAGTCTGCTCATTCCTCTGGCTATACTGAGGCACACAAAAGGGCCTGGGGTTGGTGTTTGCTTGCTTCGCTATACCGGGGCTCAGGATCTCTGACTGGTTTGCTGAGGTAAGGCTTGCTGCTGGCTTGCTGGGACACTTTTTGTCCTGGACTGTGCTCGCCTTTTACCTGAGTGAGACAGACCAAGTTTCTTGGGTTAAAAGATTGTTTCATTTTGTCTTTTTGCTGATTTTGTTTGCTCCAGGATTTGTTTGAGGGTGTTATTTTATTATTGTTTGGAGGCAAATATTGACTGCAATGTATTTATTGCCTTAATTTAGTAGAGCAAATGACTCTTTAGGTAGTAGGTATACATGGAATACAGTACTGGTGCCAAAATCAGGAGAACCTGAGTTTTAATTTGGCCTCAGACACTTATAAGCTACATAATCCTGAGCAAATCATTTAACCCTGTTTCCCTCTGTTTCCTCATTTATAAAATGAGCTAGAGAAGGAAATGGCACTCCAGTATCTTTGCCAAGAAAACTCCTAGTGGGGAAATAAAGAGTTGGGCACAATTGATCTCAAGCTTTTTCCTAAATCAAAGGCTGGTCTTTTTAATACAGTTGTTTGGTTGTACGTCGTAGACTGTACTCTCTAAAGAATAAAATTTGAGCACCAATCAAAGGTAATAAAGAGAGCTTTGGTGGATGTTTGTTAACTGCCCAAATTACAAATTGATTTTTTAGTAATGAACTGTAGTAATGGATGCCATCAAAATAATGTAAGATCAAAATAGAAGATCGTCATAGTTTAAAAGTGAGAGAGAATCCACAGTGTCTTTTCCATCAGGAGTGTCATAAAGTTGAAAGTGAGGAAGGTCCCTCATATGATATGTGGAATTGCTGTGGTGTATTTATGTGAAGAAATGATTTACAGCAGCACAAGGTAGGCCATATAAGTAAGATGCCATTTATATCATTGGGGGGCATATCTACCACTGATTCCTTTGATTATTTATGAGATTTGAGATAATTTAAGTTGTAATCTTGAAGAATCTATACTGGTGGACAATTGATTTAAAAATAGAAAATAAAGAGTTGAGCTAATTAGTAATTTTCTGAATTGAAAAGTGTTGACCATAAAACTCCCTAGGGCTTAGCATCCGAACTGGTTTGAAGCCTTAAAAAAATACAAAAGATGAATTGCACAGTAAAACCTGTAAGTCTACAAATGATACTAAGCTATTCCAAGCAGTTAATGTAGAAGTTATAGGGAGTAACTTTGTGAATGGGAGGACATGTAGCCAAGTCCATATGAATTAAAGAAAGGTCATCGAAACTATGCTTAAAGAAGAGAGGGTTTAATGCTAGCTATCATTAACTTGGTGGTGAGTGGGTAGGAAATATTTATGTTTCATTTTGGCTTTTGTATTGTTTCTTAAATATATCCAACCACTGTGCTGATGTAGCTAGAAATGTCAAGATAATGCCTGACATCATTAGAAAAGTTATTGAAACAACTTAGAAAATTTAATCCCACCCTTAAAACTGTGCTGAATCTGGAACTAGAATTCATTATTCTGTTCTCATTGCTATGCTTCTAGAAAGATAAAATGGGGCTGGGAAATCTTTCAGAAGAACAATTAAAATGTTAGTTTATTGAACAGCTTCAGAAAGATTCTAGAATAGAAGAATTAGGCCTTCACTTTGAGAAATATATTACAAAAAACATTTACCTGGGCTGAGTATTATTGAATTTTATAAAATTGTTCACAATATAAAGAAGTCAGGTGGTACAGGGAACAGCAAACTGACCTGAAAACCAGGATGACCTAGGCTCAAGTCCTACTTCTGACTAAGATTGGCTGAGTGGCCCAGAGCAATTCAATAAATCTCTCAGTCCTCTAAACAAATCTCTAAGTTTAGAAATTGTAGAGAAGTGAAGGATAATCATAGATGATAATTTGGTAAAGTTGATTAGAACAGTATAAACTGGTAGGAGTAAAACCAGTAGCCTCTCTCTCTCTGTCTTTCTTTCTCTCTGACTCTCTCTCTGTTTCTGTCTCTGTTTCTCTGTCTCTGTCTCTCTCTGTCTCTCTCTGTCTCTCTCTGTCTCTCTCTGTCTCTCTCTGTCTCTCTCTCTCTCTCACACACACACACACACACACACACACACACACACACACACACACACACACACACACACCCCCTAAGGGGAGGAAAAGAGTATGGAGAAGAAAGTATTCAATAGTGTTGACAACTTCAAAGAGGTCAATAAGGATGGAAACTAAGAAAATACCATTAAATGCAGTTAGAGATCACTGATAACATCGAGGACAGTAGAAAGTTGAAGCTAGATAACAAGGTGTTGGCAAGTAGGTAGCAGGGAAGGAAGTGGCATTTACTTGACTTTTTTTTCTGATAATATGACTTTGAGAGTAAGAGGAGAGATGTGGAAGTGGTGGAAATAAATTTCTCATCATAAGCTAGATGACAGAAGAACTGAGAGTCTCAGAAGAAATATAGTAGAGGACAGGGCAACTAAGACAACAATTCAAATAAATATAAAATCAGGAAAGTCAAAGGGAAGAATATTAATAAATGTCAAAGAGGCGACTTTATTTTAGCCTGGTTTTTGTTATCTCCCATTGCATTTAGCCTGACAGGAGGAGATCATTGTAGACCTTGACTGAGAGAGTTTACTGATAATAGTTCAAATCAACTCAGTTCAGCAAATGTCATTTACTTGTGTGATATATACAAATTAATGTGCTAAGTAGGCATTTGGAAAGGGAACATAAAAGCTTAGTGAAGATACTGTCCCTGCCCTCATGGATCTTACAATCTAAGGGAGCATTTACATACTGCGGAAAATGTCCAAAGGATGATGAGGCACAGAGTAAGTGGAAGGGAATAGTATGATATAAGACTGGAAGGGGGAGTAAAGACTTTTTGTGAGAGACTTGAGCATCAAGCAAAAGCAATCCTTTGAAGAATCTTGAACAAAGGACCAGTTTTTCCAAGATCTGTGCATAAGGGTTTGGATTGATTTGATTTGAATGAATGTTACTTTTCTAATGTACCTTGGAATTGCCAGAAACTTCATAATGTCTGTGGGATGTTTCATATCAAATAGTTTTTGGCTTGCTTGTTTTGAAGTAGCAAAGCACACTAAGTCTTTGGAAGACACATTGCACGTTTCTGATCATTTGGTATGTCTAGACTCCTTTTCATGAATTTCTTTTCACCACAGGAAACATGTTGTGAAGGAAACCACTAATGTAGTAAAGAGAATATTAAAAAAATAAAAGAAACAGTTAAACATTTTACAAGGAACAAGAAATTTTGATACCACATAGTTTGAATATTCTCTCTCTCTCTCTCTCTCTTTCCCTCCCTCCCTCCCTCCTCCATACCCCACCATGCCACTGTCTTGTTTCTCTCTATCAACCTGGACAAAATAAATAATAATTCAGGTTCATTTTTCTGAACCAAGAGTGAAAGAAGAGTTGTTTCATAACATCTCATAACAAATGCCTCCATCAATCTAATAAGCTGTCACTAAAGTAGTAGACTTTTCAAATTTATTTATTTTGTTCTTAAAGGCTCATCAAGAAGTCATATTTTTTTTTAAGATTTGTACTGCAGTGTACAAAGTGTACAACTGCTATGTCAGATAAGAAGACCAAAAAAGTAGAAGAAAGTGTTGGCATTTCTGTTCAGGTAAGGGTTGGACTACATGATATCTGAGATAATTTCCAATTTAGAAAATCTAGGATTCTGCTTTGTATGTATATCTACTCCCTCCTGAGCAATAAAGGATGATAGAAAACATTAGATCTGTTTTACTATGATGACATTAAATGCAATAAATGGTTGGTAAAAATAACGGGAACACAAAAGTAATTTTAATGTAGTCTTAAAATGACCTTTGGTTAATTAGCCAGAACTTATTCTCTTCTCATTCATTTTATTATCTATAAACTTTAAAAGAATATGGTTAAAAGGGATAAGATGGGGATTTAGGATACTTCCTTGCTAGGCTGCTGACCAGACAGTCAGCATGAAGCCCCTAAAATAATAAGTTAGTGTGTCATGTCTGCTTTTTTTGTTTGAGCCAATAAAGTCAAAACTACAGGAATTGGAGGAAATTCTAGAATCCAGATTTCTAGCCTGTTCTCTTCTGCCTTGTACTTCTCTATCCAAGTTGATAAAAACAGTGAGAAGCATAATCTTTCCAGAGGGAATGTATCATTAAATGAAAAAAGAAAGAGGACTGCTTTGGAAATTAGAAAAGAATTCTTTCCAAATCCAAATATTGGTATGACCATGGATAAGTTACTTACTGAGACTCATTTTATCCTTCTACAAAAGAAGGTATGATACACCCTTAGTACCGACCTCATAGGTCTGTTGTATCAAATAAAATGATTAATGTAAAGGGACTCACTAATATTACAGTGCTACATAATGATGATCATTATCACTACATTGAGGGATAGACAAAATGGTACAATAGAATGTGCACTCTACTGAAAGTCAGGGGACCTAGTTTTAGCTCTTATGAAAAACTATCCGTGTGGCCCTGGTCAAATCATCTAATGTCTGTGAGGCATCAGTTTCTTCAACTATTGTACAAAACTGTCTCTGAAGTCAAATTATTTGACAATTGTGTTTCATTCCCTGCCATTCATTAGAAACATTCAGATAGAAGTTGAACAAATAATAATATGTAATAGTGCTCAGATATTTGAAGGATCGTAATATAGAAGAAGTGTTAGACTTGTTCTGCTTTGCCCTGAAGGACAGAATGGGGACAGTGCTAGAAAGTTGCAAAGGATGTCATTACAAGTTGAGATCATTCACTCATTATGTTTCTTTTCCAGTCTTCTTCTCTGCTCTCCTCTCCTCTCTTCTCCTCTCCTCTCCTCTCCTCTCTTCTTTTCTCCTCTCCTCTCCTCATTTCTCTTCTCTTCTCTTCTCTTTTCTTCCTTTTCTCTATTCTCTTTCCTTCTCTCCTCTTTTTTTCCTTTTCATCATTTTCTTTTCCTTTCTTTCCTTTCCTTGACTAGATCTTTCTATCTCATCTAGGCTCAGAGATGTGCTGGAGCCAACTTATACTAGCTCACTGGAGCCAATTGTTAAATTTTCAACATGAGCATTTGCACTTTGGAAGTAAGCAAACACTATAAATCAGGACTCTTGATTAATTGATTTGTGATTTGTCTAGACAAGAAAATGATGAAGAAAATGTTAGTGATATAGATCTCCTTTTGGAGATCTGGTTTACCAGCACGACCTTGCCTAAAGATTGGAAATGCAGCAAGCAGTCATGAACCTAACCCCATTGCTACAGAAGCTTTGAATTTCTCCATTTCTAACTTGGACTGCATTATCCTTTCTTAAACTTCCTGGTATCTCCCACTCTGAGAGGTTCACTATATTGATGTTGGATTTAGAACAGATATACAGTCAGATTTAGTTCTACAACAAATTAGAATTCTTGAACTCAAGTAATCCACCATCCTCAGCCCATTCCATATGCCTTTATATTTAAAATTCAGAGATTGAGCTTGAAAATAAGAAAACATGTTATGTGACCATATGATATGAATAAATAACAATAAGAAATTAATTCAAATTTAGTGGGTGGGTTAATCAAGGAAGCCCATAGAGTCCTTTAAGCCCATGAGAATATGGAATGTATGGGGCAGGTAACAAAGAAAATGAGGAATTCAGGTTTTGCCCTTTAAGATTTGAAAAGTCATATTTGCATTTAATTACCGTTTAGTCCCCCTCCTGAAGCACTGACTTGTCACGGTGGAAGGAAGGGCTTATGATGAAGTTCGATAAAATTATGAGGTTTGCTGTGCAGAGTTACCCAAGATAGACAGGTCATAGTAAAGAGTTATGACAAAAAGTGATACCACTAGAAAAGGAAATAGCAAACCCCTCCAGTATCTTTGGCAAGAAAACCACATGGACAGTGTTAAAATGATTAAAGATGTGACACCAGAAGATGAACCCATTTGGTCCGAAAGTGTCCAACACACAACTGGGGAAGTGTGCTACAAAGGGAGCTACAAGTAGCTCCAATACTAGTTAAGCAAATGGGCCAAAGCTAAAAGGAAGCTCAGCTACAAATGTGTCTGGTAATGAAAGGAAAATGAGAAAGACAAGAAATACCTTCGAGAAAACTAGTTATCAAGGGAATGTTTCAAGCAAAAATGGGCACGATAAAAGACAAAAGTAGTGTTAAAAGTAGAAGAGATTAAGAAGAGGTGGTGAGAATATACAGAATGACTATACAAGAAATATCTTAAGATGCATGCAAAACAGGTACACAGGCCAAGAAGCAACAGTTGCAACTAAAAATGGGACAACTGATTGGTTTAAGATTGGTAAAGGAATACAACAAGTCTACATATTGTAAACTTATTGATTTAATTTATATGCATAGTATATCTTGCTAAATGCCAGACTGGACAAATCAAAAGCTGAAATTAAGGTTGTCAAGAAAAATATGAATAATCTCAGATATGCAGATAGTATCACTCTAATGGTAGAAAGTGAAGAAAAATTAAGAAGCCTCTTGATGAGGATGAAAGAGAAGAGTATAAAAGCTGACTTGAAACTTAACATAAAAAATTAAGATCTTGGAAATGGATTTCATAACTTCCTGGTAAACAGAGGTAGAAGAAATGGAAGCAGTGTCATTTTTTATGTTTCTGGGCTTAAAGATCACTGCAGATGGTGACTTCAGCCATGAAATTAAAAGACACTTGCTTTTTGAAAGGAAAGCTATAGCAAATCTGGACAGCATACTAAGAAGCAAAAACATCACTTTGCAAACAAACAGATGTATAGTCAAAACTATGGGTTTTCCAGTAGCAATGTATGACTGTAAAAGTTGGACTATAAGGAAAGTTTAGTGCTACAGAATCAATGCTTTTAAACCCTGGTGCTGAAGAAGATTTTTGAATCCCTTGGACAGCAGGGAGATCAAATCAGTAAATATTTAAAGAAATTAATTCAGACTATTCACTAAAAGGTCAAATATTGAAACTAAAGCTTAAATACATTGACCACAAATAATGAGAAGACAGAATTAATTGGAAAAGACTCTGATCTTGGGAAAGAATGGAGACAAAGAAAAAGAATGAGAGAAGATAAGAGGGATAGGTAGTGTCATGGAATCAATAAACATGAGCTTGGAGAGATTTTAGGAGATTGTGGATGATAGAATGGCATGGAGTAATATAGTAAAAAAGATCATTAATAACCTTACATCACTAAATAATTGGACAACAAAGGGAAGGAGGCATTTCTGGAAAATACCAAATCACTCAACAAGTTATTAACTGCCTACTATGTGCCACAGGCATTGTGCAAAGTGCTAGGTATAAAAGAAAAAGATAAAAGAGAGTTCCTTCTCTCAAAAAGCTCACAGTTTAATTGAGGAAGACAACATGAAAAGAACTCAATACAAACACTATATATGTGTATGTATGTGTATATACACATATATACATGCATGCATGTGTACATATATATGCACATGCATACATATGTGTGCACACATATACATATATATGCACACATGTATGGTGTTATGCATGCATGTTTATATGTTTATATCTATTTATCTATCTCTATTGACATAAAGATTGACATTTATTAAAGGGATTATTTTATCTATTGACATAGATAGAAGTACATGTTTTCACACTGTCTCCTTGTTTAGACTGTAAGCTCCTTGACAGCAGGGAATGTCTTTCACCTTTTTTTTGTATCCCCAGCACTTAGCACAATGTTTGGGACATGTATATTGATTGGTTGAGAAAATCAAGAGAGGGAAAACACAAGTATTAAATGGTATTGGAAAAGGCTCCTTGAAGAAGGTAATATTTGAACTGGGAGAAGAAGAGAGTTAGGGAAGTTGGGGGCCAGAGACGAGAAGGGAAATCGTTCCAGTAATCAGGGATAGGCAATGATAGTGCTGGCACTGGAAAATGAAGTGCCTTGTTTGTGGAACAGGAAGAAGGCTAGTGTCAAAAGATTATAGAGCATATGGGTATAAGAAGATTGGAAAGGTAGGAAGGAATAAGGTCATTAAGAGCTTTAAATGCCAGACTGAGGATTTTTTTTAATTTAATCATGGAGGTTATAGGAGCCACTTGTGTTTATTGAATGGTGGCTGTATATTCTGTATAGAGTTATCAGATCTTTCTCTGGATGCAGAGAGCATCTTTCTTCATATTTACTTTATAGTTCATTTGGGCACTGACCTATTTGTAAAAAATCTTTGAGAGGTGAAGGAAGGATGGACTGGAGTAGGGAGAGACTCATGGCAGGAAAAACCAAACAGGTCTTGTTCAGTAGATCAGCCATGTCTGATTCTTTGTGACCATGTCAATCATAGCATGCCAATATTGTCCATGGAATTTTCTTGGCAAAGATACTAAAGTGATTTCTCTTTTCCTTCCTTAGTGGATTAAGGCAAATAGAGGCTAAGTGACTTGCCTAGGGTTATACAGCTAGTAAGTTTCTGAGGACAGATTTGAACTTCCAGATCCTAGGCCCATCACTCTATCCACTGAGCCATATAGCCATCTCCTAGCAGTAGGCCATCCCAATAGTTCAGAAATGAGTTAATGAGTTCTTTCACTAGGGTGGTGACAGTGTTGGATGGGAGAGGGATAGGGGCATATATGAAAGACTTTACAGAGATAAAATTGAAAGGACTTGGCAACAGATTGGATATGGGGGAGGAAAGACAGTGAGGAGTCAAGGATGACAAATAGGTTATGAGTCTGGATGCTTGAGGAAATGATAGTACCCTTCAAAGTAATACGGGAATTTGGCAGGGGAAGCATTGTGGAGGTAAAATGAGTTCAGCTGGGGACATATTGAATTTAAAATGTTTGTGAGACATACAGTTTAAAATGTCCAATAGGTAGTTGGAGATATGAGATTAGGTAATATAAATTTTAATGGCTTCACTCTTCATGGTTTTATGATTATCTCTACCTTTTTTCAGAAGCATGTAAGTAGAAATAATGACAGCAGATGGTAGCAGTGATCCAAGGATAAGTCTTGGAAGGGTAAAATTGATGATAAAATAAGGTGGTGAGGGATTTGATAAGGGTTCATTGCCTGATAAAAAACTAAGGATTAAAGTGCTTGAAGGTCATGATGTGGGTAAAGAACAGAATTTGAGGTTTTGAGGCAGAGGTAGAAATGGAATGACATTAGATTGTGATCCTATAAAGAAATGTCAGAGGTTATAAACATGAAAGCAGTGTGTGTGACTGAGGTGTCAGGGATAGGTCATGTGAAATGAAAATTTGAAGAATTAGGTGATTAGTCTTTTTGAGGGAGTATCACTATATGAGTTGAAATCCTCTACTATAAGGGCAAGAATTAGGGGGAGGAGAGAAAAACCAAGAGCCAAGGACTAAACTCTCTGACGAAAGGAAGGGGAGTATTCTGGAGTATCAGGTAACAAAATTTTGATTGGATGGTAGAAATAGATGGAAATCAAGAAGAGAGTCACCTATGGCATTAATTCACAACTCTTATGATGAATCATTCTTCATCTTTTCCATTCTTTTTTCTTACTCCTTCTGAATGTATTAATACAGTAGGGAATTTATTTCTCCTTGTCTCCTTCCAATCAACCACTTATCCTGTAGGAGACACCATACTCAACAGAGAGCAGGCTAGATAGTTCTGCTATTGACTTGAGGTTTTTCTAAAAAGATCATGCACAGGAAGGTTAGGGGAGAAACCTTCCCAGTATAGATACTGTACCCAAGGCAAAAGAACACCATGGAAAGATAAAAGGTATCACTATAAGATATTGCCCTAGATTTGAGTTTCCTTAATAGTGTTCATTTTCTAAGTGTGTGACTTTGTAAGAATATAATTTTGTATATGACTACTCTTCCTGTTGATACTATGTGGACTTATATGATGTGCCCCAGGTTTATGGGGGGAATATACCACTTTAGTAAGTGCCTCTACTCTGAGTTACTTGTCATTTCTGATTGATTGCTGAATGTAAACAAAGGGACACAGGTTTTTGAGCTGTTGTTTGGGATTGTAGACCAAACTTACTGAGAAACTTTAATTTGGTGTCATCATCTCCCTAGGGATCTATACTATAAATGAGATTTAGTGGAGGGAGCCCAGAAAGGGGCTGTTACATAGAAAACAAGACTACTCATAATGGAAAACTGTAAAAAAGGAAGATAGAGTACACCTGACTAGGAAAACTTCCATAATACTGTCAAAAAGATAAAAGGAATTGAAGGATTTTGTTAATATAAGGATATACAATGGGTTGCTGAGGAAAATAGAAGAAATCAAGCAAAAATAAAGGCAGCATGGTCAACCCTTCATTAATCATTTTTATTCACTCTTTTCTAATCCAAATATCATTTTCCTTGTCAAGGAAAACAAAAGCAAAGTACTAGGCATTCAATTCTACATTCTCCTTGTCATCAGTTATCTTCACCTGGTCCACCCCTATTTTGAATCTCTTATCTTCTTTAATATAACTAAAAGTTATCCCTAACTTTTCTTATCAAGTTCAACTCATTTTTAAACAAAATATTTATTTATTTTTCATTTTTGGCATTCACTTCTATAAGGTTATGAGTTCTAAAATTTCTCCCCATCTCTCTCCCCCCAAGATGGCATATAATTTTATGTAGGCTCTACATGTATATTCATATAGAACATCTTTTCACTTAGTCATTTTGTAAAGAATTAGAACCAATGTATGCTATGGAAACAGATAAGATGGGGAGTGGTTCTCTTCCTGCTCCAGAATGTTTGCAGACATTTAAATTTGCTGTCATTTAAACCCTTATCACAGGAGAACTTTTAACAGTTTTCTTCTCAGCAGAGGGTGAGACTTGGTGAAAAACCAAGACAGTAATCCATAACCCAGAGACCTAGATGCCAGTTAAGATTTCTGACCCCAATTCCGAACAAAATAAAAATTTCCTGTAATTTTCTTTCTTCTCAAAAAAAAAAAAAAAGAATTAGAACCAATGGGAGAAACCACGAGAAAGAAGCACCAAAGAAAAGACAGCACAAATAATATGCTTCAAACTGCATTTAGATTCCATAGTTCTTTTTTCTGGAGCTGGACAGCATTTTCCATCATGATTCCTTTGGAGTTGTCTTGGATGCTTGCATTGCTGAAAAGAGTTAAGTTTTTCAAAAGTTAATCATTGCAAATTGTGATGGTTACTGTGTATAATATGCTCCTGATTCTGCTCACTTTACTCAGCATCAGCTCATTCAAGTTGTTCTAGGTTTTCTGAAGTCTGCCTGCTCATCATTTCCTATAGCACAATAGTATTCCATTACATTCATATGCCACAATTTGTTCAGTCATTCCCCAACTGATTGGCATCCCCTCAATTTCCAATTCTTGGCCACCACTAAAAGAGCTGCAATAAATATTTTTGTACATGTGGGTTATTTTCCCATTTGTATGATCTCTTTGGGATACACACCTAGAAGTGACATTGTTGGGTCAAAGGGTATGAACAGTTTTATAGTCTGTTGAACATAATTTCAAATGGGTCCCTAGAATGGCTGGATCAGTTCACAACTCCACCAATAATGCCTTACTGTTCCAATTTTACCACATCTACTTCAATATTTATCACTTTTCTTATTCAGTCACGTAAGCCAATCTGATAGGTATGAGGTGATGTCTCACAGTTCTTTTACTTGCTATTTCTCTAATCAATAGTGATTTAGATTTAGATTTTTTCATATGACTGTAGATAGCTTTAATTTCATCTGAAAACTGCCTGTTCATATCCTTTGACCATTTATCAGTTGGGAAATGACTTGTATTCTTACAAATTTGACTCAATTCTCTATATATTTTAGAAACAATACCTTTATCATAGACACTGGTTGTAAATTTCCCCCCCCAGTTTTCTGCTTCCCTCCTAAGCCTTATTTCATTGGCTTTGTTTTTGCAAAAAACTTTTCAATTTAATGTGAGCAAAATTGTCCTTTTTGCATTTCATAATGTTCTCTATCTCTTGTTTGGTCAAATTCCTCCACTCTCCATAAATCTGACAGATAAACTATTCCTTGTTCTTCCAGTTTGCTTATGGTATCACCCTTTATATCTAAATCATGCACCCAATTTGACTTTATTTTGGTATACAGTGTAAAACACTGGTCTATTCCTAGTTTCTGCTATCCTATTTCCCAGTTTCCCCAGCAGTATTTGTCCAATAGTGAATTCTTATCCTAGAAACTGGAGTCTTTAGATTTATCAAACAGTAGATAACTGTAGTCATTGACTACTGCATCTTGTGTACGTAACCTATTCCACTGGTCCACCTCTATTTTTTGGCCAGTAGCAAGTAGTTTTGATGATTTCTGCTTTATAATACAATTTAAGATCTGGTATGACTAGGTCACCTTCTCTAGCCTTTCTTTTCATGAATTCCCTGGAATTAATTTTGTTCTTCCAGATGAATTTTGTTTTTATTTTTTCTAGCTCTATAAATTTTTTTTTAAGTAGGAGAGGTAATAGAAAGATGGGAAAAGGAAATGAGAGTGATGTAAGAAAATCATGAAAAAAGCATCAATAGCATGGCAAAGAAGGCACAAAAAAAAACAGTGTCAGCCACAATCATGTCCAACTCTTTGTGATTTAATTTGAGGTTTCTTTGGCAAGGACACTGAAGTGGTTTGCCATTTCCTTCTCCAGCTCATTTTATAGATCAAGAAACCAAGTAATACAGGATTAAATGACTTGCCCAGAGACACAAAGTAAGTGTCCAGTGAGGCTGGATTGAATTCTTCCTGATTCCAGGCCCAGTGCTCTATACAGAATGCCATTAGCTGCCCTACCTTAAAAAATACAATAGGACAAATTGGAAAAAAAAGAAAAGCACAAAAATCCACTCTTTGAAAAGTAGAATTGAATAAATGGAAAAAAAGATATACAAAAAATTCACTGATGAGAAGAAAGTCCTAAAAAATAGCATTGGACAAATGGGGGAAAAGGTAAAAAAGATCATTGGAGAAAATAATTCCATAAATATTAGACTTGGGCAAGTGGGAGTTAATGCATATGTGAGAATTCAAGAAGTTATAAAACAGAATGAAAAGAATGAAAAAATAGAAGAAAATGTGAAATATTGCATTGGAAAAAATGCCTGACCTGAAAAATAAATTCAAGAGAGATAATTTAAGAATTAGTGGGCTATATGAAAGCCATGATTAAAAAAAAAGATCCTAGACATCACATTTCAAGAAATTATCAAGGAAAACTGCCTTATTATCCTAGAACCCCAGGGTAAAAAAACCTCCTGAAAGAGAGCCAAAAATTAAAAACTACTCCCAGGAATATTATAACCAAATTATAAAGCTCTTGGATCAATGAGAAAATATTACAAGCAGAAAGAAACAATTCAAATAGGATGGAGCCACATTCAGTTCAAAACAAGACTTGGCAGCTTCTACATCAAAGAATCAGAATGTTTAGAATATTATATTTTGGGGTTGAGGACAAAGGAAGAAGCAATACAACCAAGAATCACCTTCCAGAAAAACCAAAGAAAATCCTTCAGGGGGAAATGGACATTTAATGAAATAGAGGATTTTCAACCATTCCTAATGAAAAGATCAGAGCTAAATTGAAATTTTGACTTTCAAAAGCAAGACTCAAGAGGAGCATAAAAAGGAAAACAGGAAAGAGAAAGTATAAGGTATTCAGTAAGGCTAAGCTATTTGCATTAGTATGTAGGAAGATGATAGTTATAAATCCTAAGAACTTTATCATTTGATTATCATTTGCGGTTAGGAGTCTGCATAGACAGACAGTATGGGTGAGAATTAACTATAATAGGATGATATGAAAAAATAAAATAAATGGGTGAGAAAGATGGATACACTGGGAAAGGGGGAAGGGAGAGGAAGGATGGGGTAAAATATCTCACATAAAAGCAACACAGAGATCTTTTACAGTGAAGAGGTGAGAGGAAGGCAGCAATGCTTGAAACTTACACTCATTGAAACTGGCTCAAAGAGAGAATAATATATCCATTTAGTTAGGTAGAGAAATTTATGTTACTCTACAGGAAAGTAGGAGGAAAGTGGATAAGAAAAGGGAGGGGCTGATAGAAAGGAAAACAGATTGGGGGAGGTGGTACTCTGAAGCAAAACATTTTTAAGGAGGGCCAGAGTGAAAGAAGACAGAAGTGGGGAGACAAAGAGAGAGAGACAGAGACAGAGACAGACAGACAGAGAGACAGAGAGAGAAAGACAGAGAATGTATAAATGGAGGTGGGGAATAAGATAGAGGAAAATACATAGTTAGTAATCATAAATGTGTATATAAGCAGTATGAACTGACACATAAAACAAAAGCAGATTGCAAAGTGCATTAAAAACCAGAATTCAATGATATGGCATTTATAAGAAAAATACTTGAAGCATAAAGACACACACACAGTAAAGGTAAGTGGAAGGAGCAGAACCTATTATGCTTGTGCTAAAGTAATAAAAACAGGGGTAATAATCATGATCTCAGACAAAGGAAAAGAAAAAAATTATATCTAATTAAAAGAGACAAGCAAGGAAACTACATTCTGCTGAAAGGTACTATTGGCAATGAAGTACTATCAATGCTCACCACATATGCACCAAATGATATAGCATCCAAACTGTTGAAGGCAAAGTTAAGTGAGGTATAGGAAGAAATAGATAGTATAACCATACTAGTAGAGGACCACAACTTTCACCTCTTGGAAGTGGATAAATCCAAAAAAATGAACAAGAAAAAATTGAGATGAATAGAATTTTAGAAAATTTCAGTATGATAGCCCTCTGGGGAAAATTGAATAGGATAGAAAGAATATAACTTTTTATCGATGGTACTTGAAACCTACACAAAATCTCCAAACTAAATACAGACAAGCTGAAATATTAAATGCAACCCTTTTGGATCATAATGCAATAAAATTTTACATTCATTAAAATACCATGGAAAGATAGCTTAAAATTTAATTGGAAACTAAATAAACTAATCCTAAAGATTGAACAGGTGCAAGAACTAATCATAGAAACAATCAATAATTTCATTAAAGATAGTGACAATGAAAAACCATACTAAAATTTATGGGATATAGCTAAAGCAGTACTTAAGGAAAAATTATATCTCTAAATGCTTACGTTAAGAAAATCAGGATCCTCTCAGCAATGCAAGGTTAGAAGACAACTCTAAAAGATTCATGATGGAAAGGGATATCCACATCCAGAGAAAGAACTATAGAGTTGGAATGCAAATTGAAGCAAACTGCTTGCTCTCTCTCTTTTGTGTTTTGTTTTGTTTCGTTCCTTCTTTCTCATTGTTCATTCCATTGGTTATAATCTTTCTTTACAACTTGACTAATATTTAATGTGAAGGCATTTGTAGATCCTATATTTTATTGCATGCCACTTGTGGGGGTAGGGGGAAGAAGACGGAGGGGGAGAAAATTTGCAACTCAAGGGATTGTGGAACAGAATGTTGAAAACTAAAAGTAAATAAATAAATATTTAAAAAAGAAAATCAAGTAAGAACAGATAAATGAATTCAACCTACTACTAAAATAAAAATACAAGAAAAAGAACAAATTAAAATTTCCAATTAAACATCAAATTGAAAACCCTGAAAATTAAAGAAGAGTTTAAATTGAAAGTATGAAAACAACTGAAATGATAAACAAAACTAGGAGCAGTTTACTAAAAACAAAAACAAAACAAAGTGGATAAACCATTGGTTAATTTGATTTAAAAAAATGAAAGAAGGAAAGCAAATTATCAGTATCAAAAAAGAAAAAGATGCATTCATCACCAATTAAGATGATATTAAAGTAATCATTAAAAACTATTATGCCTAATTACATGCCAACAAATTTAATAATCTAAGTGAAATGAATGTTGATAAAAATATAAATTGTTCAGATTAACAGGAAATAGAATACTTACCCCCATTTTAGAAAAAGAAAATAAACAATTTTCAACGACTTCCCTAAGAAAATCCCTAAAATCCTTAAGGATGACTGAACAATTGAGTTGATTGAATGACTGAGTTACTAAGTGATCAATTGACTAAATGATTAAATTTTGTTCAAAACTGTATGACCACTGTGGTTAAAACTATGTGGCCATTTTCTGTGATAAGTTGCTGTGAATGCTGTATTTTGATTATCTGTGATAAGTGGTAATATTGTGAATGCTGTACCTTGATTTATTGTGAATATTTTGCTCTGATTTGTTATTGAATGAATAAAATATTCACTATACTATGTATTCAGAATCTTAAAAGCTGTTCACAGTAGTATTCTTCTGGGAAGCTGCTTATGCTTGGCTTTACACCAGCGGAAATGTCAGATACAAGCACAGGCCAGGCCACCAGCAGCTGAGCCTTCCTGAGCTCTTTTCTAAGGGAATAGAGATGGAATCTGGAAGCAAAATCCTGAAATGGCCACACCAACCCTCTCCCACAACTTATGTTGTGAACTTTAGTGTAACCCAGGAGACAATGCAGAAAGTCATGATTGACCTCAGGCTAGACATCTAGGGGCTACAACACACAAAGTCAATAACCAGGCCTCTAGCTTCCAGCATAAGAAACAAGGATCAGAGCCCTGTGTACCCCAGAAGAAGAAATTTACTTTAAAAGCCAGGAAATAGACAATAAAAAAAAACTGGAAAAACAAAAACAATTGAATCCTATTATAGTGAGTGAGAAGAACCAAATTCACAAGAGGACAGCATTGACTCTATACCCAACTCTGAAACTTTGAAGGGGAATATGAATTGATCTCAAGCCTGAAAAGCCTTTTTGGAAGACCTCAAGAAGGATTTTAAAAGTCAAATTAAAAAGACAGAAGATAAACTAACCAATTATTTTAAAATTATAATTGCCAAAATAGAAAAAAAAATTTTCACTGAAGAAAATAGATCCTTAAAAAGTAAAATTTGTGAAATCAGAAAAGAGGTTCAAAATCTAACTGGAGAAAATAACTCCCTAAAAATAAAATCTGAACATATGGAAAAGGAACTTCAAAAATTAAAGAAGGGAAATAATTTGCTAAAAATTGGAATCATTCAAATTGAAGCTAATGACTCTATGAGAAATCAATAATCAGTCAAACAAAACCTAAAGAATGAAAAATTATAAGAAAATGTAAAATATCTCATTGGAAAAACTAATGACCCAGATAACAGATCTAAGAGAGATAATATAGGAATTATTGGTCTACTGGAAGGCCATGATGAAAAAAAGACCCTGGACAACATCTTCCAAGAAAACATCAAAGAAAACTGCTCTGAGGTCCTAGAAAAAGAGGGTAAAATAGTTATCAAAAAAATCCACCAGACACCTCCTGAGATTACAAATTGAACACTCCAAGAAATATTGTAGCCAAATTCCAGAATTATCAGGTGAAGGAGAAAATACTGCAAGCAGCCAGAAAGAAATGATTCAAATATCCCAGAATTACAGTAAGAATCATACAGAACCTAGCAGCTTCTACACTGAAGGGCTGGAGGGATTGAAATGTGATATTCCATAAAGCAAAAGAGCTTGGACTACAACCAAGGATCAACTATCCAGCAAAACTGAGCTTAATATTTCAGACAAGGAGATGGTCATTCAATGAAATAAGGGACTTCCAGACCTTCCTGATGAAAAAACCAGAGCTCAATGGAAAATTTGTTGTCCAAATACAAGACTCAAGAGAGACATAAAAAAGTAAACAGGGAAAACACAGACATAGACACAGACACAGACACACACACACACACACACACACACATAAAACTCGCTCACTCACTCACATAACTTGTGATTCAATAGGAGCAAACTCTTTACATCCCTATATGAGAAGCTGATACCTATCAACATTGAGACTTTTATAATTATCATGTCATTTAAAAGGGATATACATAGATAGAGGGTGTGGGTATAAATTAACTAACCTGATTTAAAAAAAGAAACCTTATTAAGGGCTACAAAGGAACTGCAATGGGAGAAGAGGAAAGGAGGAGGCAGAAAAGGGTAAATTTTGCCATACAAAGAGGAATAAAAACATATTACAGTAGAGGGAAAGAGGGGAGGGAGATAAACACTATATGAGCTTTACTCTCATTGGTTTTGGTTCAAGGAGGGAATAACATAACAGTTAATATAGGATTCTATCATGAAGAGACACAAAACTTATTACAACAGAAGGAAAGAAGGGAGGAAGAGGAGCATTGTACAAGATTTATTCTCATCAGTTTTGGTTCAAGGAGTAAATAACATATTTCATTAAGTATAAAAATCTATCATACCCTATAGACTTTAGGAGGAGAAAGGGGTAAGAAAAGGGGTTAGAAGGGAGTGAAGAAGTAGTAAGGGGGAATGGTAGGAAAAGGGAGGGGGTTGATAGAGAAGAAATACTGAAGGAGGGGGTGGTCAAAAGGAAAACTCTTAAGGACGGGAAGGGAAGAGGGAGAAATAAAAGCATAAACAGGGGAGGGAATAAGATGGAGGAAAAGACACTGATGGTAATCATAACTGTGAAAGCAAATGGAATGAGCTTTCCCATAAAATGGCGGTAGATAGCAGAATGGATTAAAAACCATAATCCTACAATATGCTGCCTATAAGAAATACATTTGAAACAGGGGGATACATACAGTGTAAAGGTATAAAAGACTGGAATAGAACATATTATGCTTCTGCTAAAGCAAAAAAAAACCAACAGGGGTAGCAATAATTGTCTCAGAGAAAGCAAAAACAAAAAGAGATCCAATTAAGAGAGATAAGGAAGGAAACTATATCTTGCTAAAGGAAGCATTGACAATGAAGAAATATCATTACTGTACATAAATGCACCAAGCAGTATAGCATCCAAATTCCTGGAGGAGAACCTAAGGGAGTTAGATGAAGAAATAGATAGCAAAATTATACTAGCGAGGGACCTCAATCTCCTCCCCTCTGAACTTGATAAACTGAACTTTAAAATAAACAAGAAAAGTTAAAGAGCTGAATATAATTTTAGAGAAGGTAGATATGATAGATCTCTGGAGAAAACCAAATGGGGATAAAATGGAATATTCCTTCTTCTCAGTGGTACATGGCACATACACAAAAATTGACTATATACTAGGATATAAAAACCTCACAGTTCAGTGAAGAAAGTTGGAAATATCAAATGCATCCTTTTCAGATCATATACAATAAAAATCATATGTAATAAAGGGTGATGTAAAGATAGACTAAAAACTAATTGGAAGCTAAATAATTTAATCCTAAGGAATGAGTTGGTGAAACAAGAAATCATAGAAACAAGGTGTAAGGCCATGCACAAGCAGCTTTCCAGAAGAATGCTACTGTGAACAGCTTTTAAGGTTCTGATTACACAGTATAGTAAACACTCTATTTATTCAAAAACAAAACAAAGGAAAACATTCACAAGAAATCACAAAATAGTATTAACAACATTACGTCTTATCACAGACAATCACAATGTAGTGTTCACAACAGCTTAACATTAAATGGCCTCAAAGTTTTCACCAAAGTGGTCACAGTATTTAGAAGAAAGAACAAAAGAACAATCATCTGGTATCCCTAAGAAGGTTTGCCTCCTTACTTAGTCATTCAATCATTTCAGAATAAAAGTCAGTCTTCCACTCATGGGGCAACTAGATTAACTTAATCAGTCACTTATTTAGCAATCAGTTGCTAAACATCATTAATCACTAAATACAATCATTAGAAAATACACAAATCTTCTACCCCTAGGTCTCTAGTAAACTTTAATTTCATCACAGCATTCAATGTCCAAAGAGAGGCCTTTTCTTCCTCTTGACTTGAAGTAGTTTCTCAGATTCCCTCGATCCCTTTCCATGGTCCCAGCTCCTACTTGAATCCACCAGTTACCTGGATTCAGAGGCAGACAGCTCCCAGGTACTGGTCCAGTCCTCCAGGCAGTTCCTGCTATACACTGAAGTTCACAGGGTCCAGTACATCTGAAAACCTTCACAACTTCTGTTCCCAAGAACTCAAGGATCAACCAAGCCACAAATAAACACAGTCTTAGCATCCTGGTCATGCTTCTTCAGTCCTTCAGCTGGCCCTAGGACCCAGAAGAAATCTCAGCCTGCCAAGCAGAAGCAACAAATTTGACCTTCCATGATGCCTTCCCAGCAGAAATTTCAGCCTTCACCAGATTCTAGTCTCGAGTAAACTCCAACTCAGTTCTCAGTCAGCTGTAGCAGCCCAGCTTTCAGAAGCTGTCGAGAGACACTCTCTCTCTGTCTCTGTCTCTCTCTGTCTCTGTCTTTATCTCTGTCACTCTTTCTCTCTGTCTCTATATATATCTATATATCAATGTCTATCTATCTATCTATCTATCTATCTATCTATCTATCTATCTAATCTATCTCAGCTGGCTTTGTTGTACCCAAACCCAAATCCTAGGTCACTACACACCACCTGATTTGTGGCCCACCATTAAGCCCCTTTTATATTTCTGTCTTTGTCTCTATCCTATACCTTGTCATAGCTTGAAATAGCTTTAAGGCACGTCTGGGCATTGTTCAGGGCAAAGTTCCCTGCCCCCTCCTTCCTCACATTAGCATTCTATATATTTTCCTTGAATCAGTATGAGTGTACAAAGTGCAACTCAGGGTTATGGTGTAATGTAGAGACCATCCTGTCCTGTTCTGCTAACCAAACAGGGTCCCCACACCCTTTGCCCAGAACATGACCCTGGCCTGTTCTGGGGGTTTCCAGTCCCCTTCCCATTCCCCCTTACCCCATGACCCTCCACCTTGTTCTGGAAGGCACTGACCATGATCTTCCACCCTGCTCTTCTGAGGGACAGGACCTGAGTCACAGGAAGACTGTACCCTTGTACCCTTGCACCACATTCCAAAATTAGCCCTGAACTAAAGATCTAACCAATTGCTGCTCTTTGCTTCTGTACATCATGGCTTCTTCTAGCTCCCCTCCCTGATTGTGGTTTTGTGGTTTTAGCTTTTATAACCAAAGTGGTACCCCCAAAGGATCACTACCAATTTCAGTGAACACTCTGGTAGTCGCGCATACCTAAATTTTACCTTGAACCCAGGTCTCAGCTCACTCTTATTTTCTGCACAACAGCTTTAGTCTCCATGATTATTCCACCAGGAGCTTGTCAGGAAAATATTCTTCCTGTGCCTCCCTGGGCTTTTCTTACACACACACACACACACACACACACACACACACACACACACACACACACACGTACAGGCTTCCTGTTTCAGGAAACCACTTCCTGTTATGTCAGCAATAGGAGACAGAATTCACACCTTCTGTTTCCTTCACAGAGGCTTGATTAGTTAGGAAGGGCTAAGTACCTGCTTACTTGACATAACAAAAAAGGGGTCTTTAAATTTAAATTAATTATCATTACACAAGGATATAAAATAAATGCCCACAAATCCTCAGCCTTCCTACATATTTTTAACAAAGTCCAACAGCAAGAAATACAAAGAGAAATTCCATTTAAATTACTGTAGACATTATAAATTATTTGGGAATCTACCTGCCAAAACAAACCCAGGACCTATATGAATGTAATTACAAAAACTTTTCATACAAATAAAATCAGATCCAAATAACCAGAGAAAATGTCAGGTGCTCATGGTTAGGTTGAGCTAATATAATAAACATGACAATTTTACCCAAATTAATTAGTGCCATACCAATCAATCTACCAAAAAATTATTTTATTGAACTAGAAAAAATAGTAACAAAATTCATGTGGAAGCAGAAAAGGTCCAGAATATCAAAGAATTAATGAAAAGAAATGCTAGGGGAAGTGGATTAGCCATATCAGATTTTATACCGTATTATATAGCAGCAGTCATCAAAACTACTTGGTACTGTCTGAGGAATAGTGTAGTGCATCAGTGGAATAGATTAGGTACAGAAGACAAAGCAGTCAATGACTATAGTAATCTACTTTTTAATATACCCAAAGACTCTGGCTCCTGAGATAAGAACTCACTATTTGACAAAAACAAAAAACAAAAAACAAAACAAAACAAAAATCACTACTGCGAAAACTGGAAAATAGTATGACAGAAACAGGGCATAGATCAATATCTGACACCATATACCAAAATAAAGTCTAAATGGGTGAATGATCTAGATATAAAGACTGATTCTGTAAGCAAACTGGGAGGGCAAGGAATATTTTACCTGTCAGATTTATGGAGTAGGGAAGAATTAATATCCAACCAAGAGATAGAGAACATTAAGAAATCCAAAATGGATAACTTTGATTATATTAAATTGAAAAGGTTTTGTACAAATAAAGCCAATATAACCAAGATTAGGAGGAACGTGGAAAAGTGGAAAAGAATTTTTATAACCAGTGTCTCTGATAAAGGCTTCATTTCTAAACTACACAGGGAACTGAGATAAATTTATAAGGAAACAAGTCATTTCCCTACTGATGAGTGGTCAAAGGATATGAACAGGCAGTTTTCAAAGGAAAAAATTAAAGATATTTATAAGCATATAAAAAATGTTCTAAATCAATATTGATTAGAGAAATGCAAATCAAAACAACTCTGAGGTACCATATCTCACTGGTCAGATTGGCTAAGATGACAAAACAGGAAAATGATAAACACTGAAGAGGATGCAGAAAGATTGGAAAACTAATGCATTGTTGTTGGAGTTGTGAACTTATCCAACCATTCTGGAGAACAATTTGGAACTTTGCTCAAAGGGCTATAAAAAAGTGCATTCCCTTTGACCCAGCAATAGTACTTCTAGGGCTATACCCCAAAGAGATCATACAAGTGGGAGGAGAATGCATATGTAGAAAAAATATTTATAGCAGCTCTTTTTATGGTGTGCAAAAACTGGAAATCAAGGGGATGTCCTTCAATTGAGGAATGTGTATATGGTATATGAATGAAATGGAATAATATTGTGCTGTAAGAAGTGAGGAGCAGACAAACTTCATAATAACCTGGAGAGACTTATATAAACTGAGGCTAAGTGAGGAGAGCAGAACCAGGAGAACTTTGAACACAATTACAGACACATCATATCTGTGATGACTAATATTGATAGACTGGACTCCTTTCAACAATGAAAGGTTATAAGACTTCATAAAGACTCATAATGGAAAGAGATATCCACATCCAGAGAAAAGAACTACAAAGTATGAATGCAGATTGAAGCAAACTACTCGCTTTCTGTCTTTTGTATTTTGTTTTGTTTTGCTCCTTTCTTGTTGTTCATTCCATTGGTTATAGCTCTTCTTTACAACTTGAGTAATCTTTAATTCAAAGGTATTTGTGGAACCTATGTTGGATTACACGTCACCATGGGGTTTACAGGGGAAGAGAGATAAGAAGAGAAAATTTGGAACTCAAGGGATCATGTAACTGAATGTTGTAAACTAACAGTAAATAAATAAACTTAAAAAAAATAAAAAACAGGAAAAAAATGGAACTTACTTGAAATAATAGGGAATATGTATCTAAAACCATCAAAAAGCATTATTTGTAATTAAGATAAGCTAGAAGCCTTCTCAATAAAATCGGGTGTGAAGCAAAAATGCCCATTAGCATATTTATTATTCAACATTTTATTATAAATATTAACTTTACCAATGAGAGAAGAAGAAAAATTGAAGGAATTCAAATAGGCAATGAGGAAACACAAATAGCACTCTGCAGATGATATGACGGCATACTTAGAGAATCCTAGAGAATCAAATAAAAAACTACTTGAAGTAGTTAACAACTTTAAAGAAAGTTGCAGGATACAAAATAAATCCACATAAATTATTAGCATTTCTATATATCACCAACAAAATCCAGGAGCTAGAGATAGAGGAATTCCATTTAAAATAACTGTAGACAACATATAATACTTAGGAGTCTGCCTTCTAAGACAAACTCACAATCTATAAGAACAAAAGCTAAAAATCAAAACAAAACACTTTTCATACCAATAAAGTCAGATCAAAACAATTGGAAAAACATCAGTTGCTCATGAGTAGGCCAAGCCAATATAATAAAAATGGCAATTCTACCCGAAATAATTTACCTTTTCAGTGCCATACCAATCAAACTATCAAAAATAATCTTATAGAACTAGAAAAAATAATCACATAATTCATCCAGAAGAACAAAAGCTCAAGAACATCAAGGGAATCAATAGAAAAAAAAAAGAAAGGTGAAAGGCCGTGTTCTGGCTGTACCAGATCTCACAGTGCATTACAAAGTAATCATCAAAAAATTATTGTTCGGTCTCAGAAGTACAGCAGTGGATTGGCAGAACTGAGTAGGTACACAATACATAATAATAAATGATCAAAGTAATCTAGCGTTTGATAAATGTGAAGGTCCAAGCTTGGGGCACAAAAACTAATGGGAAAACTAGAAAGCGGTTTAGCAGAAACTAGGTATAGAACAACATCTCACACTATATGCTAATATAAAGACAGAATGGGTACATAAATTAGGCATAAAGAGTTATACCATAAGCAAAACAGGGGAGCATGAAAGTGTTTACCTGGCAGATCTATGGACAAGGAAAGAATTTATGACCAAACAATAGATAATGACAATTATGGGATGCAAAATGGATAATTTTGATTACATTAAAAGTTTGGCACAAATATAATGAATGTTGTTAAGATTGGAAGAAAAGCAGAAAATTAGGGCTGGGTGGGAAATTTTATACTAAGTTTCACTGATAAAAAGTCTCATTTCTCAAAATATAAGGAACTGGGTTAAATTTGTAAGAATATGACTCATTCCCCAATTGAAAAATGGCCAAAGATGTGAGCAGGCAGTTTTTAGACAAAGAAATCAAAGCTACCTGTAGTCATATGAAAAAAGGTTCTAAACCACTACCAAAGAATTGCAAATTTAAACAACTTTGAGTTACTACATCATACCTATCAGACTGGCTAACATGACAGAAAATAAAAATGACAGAGTGAATGTGGGAAAATTTTGACACAATGAAATGTTGGTGGAGTTGTGAACTGATCCAGCTATTCTGGAGAGCATTTTTGCAATTATGCCCAAAGGGCTATAAAACTCTGCATGCCATTTGACCCAGCAATACCTTTACTAGGTATGTATCCCAAAGAGATTTTTTAAAAATGTAAAACGACCCATATATACAAAAATATTTATAATAGCTCTTTTTGTGATGGCAAAGAATTGGAAATCGGGGAACAGCTGGACAAATTGTGGTATATGAATCTAATGGAAAAATACTATTGTTCTATAAGAAATGATGAACAGGTGGACTTCAGAAAATTAGTGGAAGTGCAAGTAGTAGAATGGTGTGTTGTGGCATATGCTTCCTCTCCACAGACTTTCTCCTTGGACCTAAAGAGAATTTGAGTATGTACTTTTGGTGGTAATTCTTCTCTGGCAACCTAGACCTGTTAAAGTGACAGCAAAGTGAACAGAATGACTGAGCCATTTCATAGTGGGAGAAGGTGTGTGCCTACTATATGTATGTTTCCATGTCAAGGGCCACATCAAGACCCACCCTGGACATCAATTGCGTACTAAAGGTGTCTAACACTCCATCAGTGATACATTTGTGGGTGGAGATGGCTCATCTTATGGAGTTTATGTTCTCACTTTTATAATTTATGGAGGTTTTTTAGACCAACGGTTTTGAAGAACTCTATGTGTGTATGTGTGTCGGGGGGGAATGCTTTTTGCACTAACAGGATCCCACTGAAAAGATCTTTTTTTCAATCAGAATTTAATGCATGCGTTAGTATGACAGTATCCATGATAGAGGAAAAAAGTATGGTCTTTTTGAAAATAGTTTTCTATATGTCTTTTTATTGGTCAAACCATCTTATACACCATTGTTGTTTTAAAAATCTATTATTTATGATGCCTCTAAAGGGTATCCCAAAAGGCTTAGTGAAGTTTTAAGCTACTAAAACTTATATTTAAGCATGCAAGTTAACATGAATAATTCATATGCAACTTTTTTTAGAATATTGGTACTTACTAAAGCAGGTAGATTCACATAGAATGTTATTAAAGGGAAATATTTCTAAGATACTATTGGAAGAATAGGAAAATATAAAGTATTGACAAACAAGCAAGGAGAGAAAATAAAACTAAATCATTTCCTCCCTAAATTACCATTTGATATATATACTATTCTTTTGTTCAGAGTAGTACAGAGATTTGTGTGATTAGAATTTGATTATTAAAAAAACCTGTCATAGAGAAGAAAATAATGCTTAATAGAGTCAAAATTATGATAATTAATGTGAGATGTATCTGGACAAAAATCATTAGAATTAAATTGCAATTTAAAAGTCATTAAAATACTAGAAATAGCTACAGATGTAAATATCTTAGAGTATAATATTATATCACAACAGAACTATAAATTTAAATTATTATTTTTCTCAGGGAAGCTACCATGTATTTCTGGGGAGGAAATAATATGTTTGGGTTGAAAATGTAAGTGAAATTTTACTACGGTAAAAAGTAACTGCAGTAGAGAAAAGAGGTAGATTATTATAAAGTCTTAATACTACCTTTAGAATTCTGCAAAATATATTTTTTTAAAATCCTGAGATAATCTGGAATAACTTGCCGAGAATATTTTAAATGACTAAAAAGATAATTTAATGCTGGTGGGACAACTCAACCAGCATATGAAGTTTATCTAATATATTCACTACAGCAGAGGGGAAGAAAAAGACAATTTCAGGTGGTGGTCATTGCTATTTAATAGAAAGGATAGTCAACTTCCAAGATAAAAATGTGAGAAGTGTAAGAAAACCTAAACAGATTGCACGAGAATGGAGCAAGTACCTTGGGGCATGATATATTTTCAAGAGTTAAAGGTGGAAGGATGATTGATAAAACATGCCAAATATCAGTGAGTTTTTAAAACTAGTCAACTATTTTGAATGTTATTCCCAATCACATTGAATAAACATATGAAAATTTAATTCAGTATAGCTTCAAAATATTAATTCACATATGCAATATGAGAATCAAGCAGGAGATGTCTCCTGATTGTTAAGAGTTGGGAGAAACAACTTACTGATAAATCTTATCAAAATATATGACTTGAGCCTGAAATTAAAGGATGCATAGGATTTAGAAAACCATAAGCTGAAAGATTTATGACAGAATTGTGGATCTACTTACTAGCATTCTAGAGATAGGAATGAAAATAGTATGCAGATATTCCTCAGAACAGTGAATAACTGAATAATCTGGTATGGTAATTTTTGTGTAAGACCAGAGTAGGAAATATGGTTCGAATAGTTGATTGAGAGAAGGCTATTTATAGTCTTAAATACAAGGCAAAGGAATTTGGAGGAAACATGATTTAGTGGGGAAAGCTTTGAATTTGGAATCATAGGACCTGGTTTCAAATCCCAATTTAGCCTCTTACTACTGTATCATCTTGGATAAGTCACTACACCAATCCTAGTCTGTTTCCTTATCTGAAAAATGAAGATTTTAGACTAGGTGACCTTTAACTTACCTCCAAACAATAAAGTCTAGAATGGAAAACATTTAGTCTCTCAGTAATTGTGAGTCATTGAAGTCGTTGGTGAAAGCAGAGTGACTCAGATGTTTATAGGAGAGAGGGATAACAGAATCAGTAAGACTGGTCATGTGAGTTGATTAAGGCATTGACTAAGGTTGTGATGATCAGTATATAAAGGAAAGGGAAGATGAAAAAGACAATATAAAAAAAAAACTAGGTGACAGGATTTATTGAGAAGAATAGTAGGAATGCCATAAGGGGAAATTGGTATTGGTGTGAAAATTATAATTTCATTTTCATGCATTGGATTAGAAGTGATGGAGAAACACAGAGGTAGAAATTTCTGGTAAATGACTAAAAATGTAGGAGAGAAAGAAGTTTGGAGCAGTTGTATAAACTACAACATGATTCATCATATGAGTTTATCATGTCATTAAGAAAAAATTGTATCACATTGGAATTACAAAATCCTCCAAAATGAGATAGGGCTTCTGATGTCTTTGAAGTAAATTTCTTTGTTGGCATACAGGTTACATGAACTTAGATTTTCAGTGAGAAGGAGATAGGACTTTTTTCTTCTATTCTCAGAAGCTAGGGTTGCTACATGCATAAGGCAGTATGAACATATGCTTTAAATTGGACCTCATATCATTGACTTGACTCCCTCTACCTCATGTTTCTTTCCCTGAGCAACCCTAATATTAATGTGTCTAACAGAAGCAGATATTTCGTGAGTTCAAGAATTTGGAAGAAGCTTTAGTAGAATAGTGGTTATTTTTCAGGAGGTAAATTCTGGAACAATTTCTTGGAGCAAAAGACCACTGGCCTGAGGTTGCTATAACTAAAAGGACTAAAAAATATAAATCCATGCCCTGAATTGTCAGGAAATTGAGACTTCTGAGTTGTACAGAAGTCAATGGCGTAAGTGAAAAATGTAAAATGGGTTTAAGTCTTCTTAAATGAATACATATAAATCTTTTAAATTTTAAGCATTCTTTTTTATGGAATAGATAAAAAATCTCTTTTAGATTTATTGTCTGTTTTGTTCATTGGATATCTCTTTTTAGAAGGGACCCTCTTAAATCACTTTGGGATAGATATTGGACATGAGCCCATTTTAAAGATTTTCCCTGGAGTCCTAATACTCTTGAATCAGAGCACAAGCCAGAAAGAGAGAGAAAAAGTGTGAGTCCTGACTTTGAGTCCAGATCTAGAGATAACTGGACATAATCAAGTAATAGAAGATGATTCAGCCTTTATTTCCATTGCTTCTTTTTGTTTCCTTTATTATGGCTATTACAGATGTTTTCTCCTAGTTTTGCTTACTTCATTCCATACGAGTTCATGCACTTTGGTATGGTTTTTTGGTTTTTTTGTTCTGTTTTTTTTTTTTTGTGGTAAGAGAACAACCTAAGAAAAAATTCATTCAGTTATTTAAGCCACAAAATTGCTCATGTGCAGTGAAAGCATCAGTTGAGTTGAATTTAGCTTAATGGCTTGAGTAGAAAACAATTTTAACCTTAGGGACAAGAGCTGTGAGAAACTATAGAAGGGAAAGACCAAAAAAATAATAACAATTACAGTGAAAGATTTGGAAGGTTTTCTTTATGGCAGTTGAATGTCCTGCAGTGAAATACTTGTTGATTTTTATTGATTTGTGAATAGAAGTAAATGCACTTTAAATGATTCTTTAAAAGGCTTGGAAATGCCACATCTCTGTTTATTACACTTAGGATTAATAAAAACACACTTGACCACAATAGCCATTGGCTAGGATTTTCAAAAACTAGATGCGACTTGAAGAGAATCTCAGAATCTTTTGGGTTCTTGTGTCTTTTTTTGTGGTCAGAAGAGAGCACCTATCGCATTTCTAAGAAACTCTAAAAGAAGAATCAGAGAAGATCATGGCTTTAGACCTTTTATGCCATCCTTGCCAAACATATAAATTTAAAGATCATTTATCTGAGGCCCAAAATGGTTAAGTAACTTACACAGGGTCATACAAGCAGTCAATGCCAAGAATGGAACCCAGATAACCAAATTACAAATCTAGATTTCTTTCCACAGAAACATACTGATTCCCTCATTTTTTTAGTATCAAGTGAGGAAAAAAAAAACACAATAACAGAGAAAGATAGATATTGAAAGACAGAGACAGAAAAAGGATTAGCTCCCACTGCCTGTGTACTGGCAATTGACCTTATCAAGTTACAGCAAAAGAGAATTCAGAAAAGTAAATCAAATCCATCTACCTACTCAAGGGTAAATTCAGAATTAGTTGTCTTGTCTTCTAGTTCCAAGTTAATTAATCTCAAATCTCAAATTAATTTCCAGTAGACATAATCACTTTTATATATATTATCTGCACTGAAAAACTTTAATGCACACTTAAGTACCAAACTGAACAAAACAGAATTGAGTAAAACCTAAAATGCATTTCTTGTTGTTCATAGAACTTGATATCTCATCTGACCCTTTCAATTCCTTTACATTGCCTGAGCTTGAGGCCTAAAATGTATTTCCTTTTCATTCATCTATAATATATCTTTATAGTTATCTAAGATGGAGGCACCCATGTGGGAGATCACAGGGATCTGCTTCTGGAAGAAGACACCCTGTGCTCCTCTACCATATGGGAGGAAGCAACCTCTTTTCATCAGCTGTATCATTGGAACAATGTCTTTATGTTTCTTTAAAACTAGTCTATTCTAGTGACTTGGGCAGTCTCTTTTTCCAGCAATGTCTACAGAATGACAATTCAGTTTATCCAAAGCATAGACACCATGCACTGAGCAGGATCAGGAAAAGGGCTACTTTCCTCTTTCCCTTTTTGGCTATGCAGCTTTAAGAATAAAGTTTGGGGTTAAGGTCTGTTTTGCTTTTTTGGTTTTCTGTGGTTTTTTTTTTTCAGTTCTAGGCACAGAAAGTTGAGTGCCCAGAAAATTCCCAATATGGTACTATACAGTTACATGAGGCAATATTGGGTCATCAAAATTTCAGTGCAGGCAAAACCACAAGACTCACAAATTTACAAGAAATCATTACATTTAAAACATTTTTATGTATTTTTTGAAATGATGCAAATTTAAAAAAAGTATTAAAGGATTAAAGAAAGTAGGTTTCCAAGGGGAATGCTGTTTTGTTTTTGTCTTTGGAAAAGGAGGCAGTAGGCCATATAAGTTTGAGAACCTCTATAAAATCTAACCTAAAGATAAAAGTAAATCAGAGTGGAAAGTAGTGCCTCATGTTGCACCACCTCCCATCCCTATACACACAGATATTACTAGAGCATTAAGCATTTCTTTTTTTATTAGAGTGGAAGGGTTAGCTTATCAGGCAAAGTCTGACTCTAGATAGTCAAAGGAACAAAGCAGTTACCAGAAGTATTCTGGGCATTTTATGCATTCAAGCATACATTGGCCTCTAGCAACTTCTTACATTTGCAAGAATGAGTTTAGGATCTATAGCTACATAATAATTTATCTCAAAAAGATCTGGAATATTTAGTGAACAATATAAACTAACAGCAAAATAAAGCAACCAATAAAGCTAAAGAGTAGAGCTTTTAGGAATAAAAGTAGTGCAACTGCGCTATGCCTTCAGCATATATTATGTGGAATATTATGTTTAATTATATGTGCAACGTTTTAGAGGGGACATTTAAAAGTTGGAGACTATTCAGAGAAGTGCAAGATAATTGCTTTTTAAGACAGAACGAGAGATATTTAACATGGAAAGAAGAGAAGACTTGGGCAGAGGAAAAGTATCGGAAGCATCATATTATGTTCAAGTTTCTGAAGGGTTGTCACAAAAAATAAAAATTAGATTCATCTGCTTCATCCTGTAATGAAGAACTGGAAGCAATGGATGACTCTTAATAATTATTTAATGGAAAAAATCTGAGCAAATTCTGTCAAATAGAAATTAAATGACATCAAAATTCATATAGTAAATTAGAGGAAAAGATAAGATAATTCTTGCCGTGGTTCCTATCAGTCCTTGCTTTCCTATGATCTATACTGTCTCATTCATGAAGTTTGACAATTTAGTCCGGTAATTTTCAATATTTGCTGCATAAGATACTACTTTTGATGTCCTTGAAGGCTAATTTGGCATGAGATGCGGTCATGAGAAAATGAGTAATTGATAATCTGTTGAAGGGTGAGGTGAAAGGAGAAAGTACCCCCTTTTCACTGGCAATCATTATGAGCCATGTGAAAGGGGTGTCATTGCTGGTACTGGATTAAATATCCATGTTTCAAATAAGGCTTCAAAATGCATAGGCAGTTTAAGATTACCAGGTGGAATGATCTGTTTAAATCCAAGGTTTTTAATTCAGGATTGATGAACTTTATATAGACATATCTATCAGGATCTGGATCTGCATCAGGATCTCTGCTACCTTTTTCTATATCCATCTATACAAATTCTCTACCTAAAAATTCTCTATTCCAAAAAAGGAATTATATTGAAATAGTGTGTGTGTGTTCATACATATACATACACATATAAACATATACATATATATTTTTTAAAGTTTTCTATTGTATCCACAAATTTTTGAAGGTTCATTGATGAACTTTGGGGAAAAATAATTTTAAACTGCTTAATTTGGGATCTTGGTTTTTAGAGACATATCAACATATTCCTCTCCTATATAAATAAATAATCATTACTCCCACGATTGAATAATTCATCCTAACTTTCATTTTCAGGACTTGGTCCTTACTTAAAAAGTTGTTCAAGACTGTTTTTAATTCTGAAAGTGTATAATGGCTATGAGATTTGTGGATCTTCCATGCCCCTTGAACTTGCTGGTGTAGCAGGAAGGGGAGGGGCAAGAGGAAACCAAAGCCAAACTGGAGTCAGTGTGGTGACTGGAAACAGTGGCAGTGGCATTAACTCTTTTTTTTTTTTTTGAGCCAGTCAGAATTTCTGCTAAGGACTCCTGCTGAGGACTGCCAGAGACAGGAACTGTGGGGGGCCAAAGCTGCTGGGAGCAAGCTGGTAGGATGCTGAGCAGTTGCCATGAGTGAGGAGAGGAGGATCTTTGCCTGAGGTAGCCTGTTTTGAAGGCTTGAGAAGGTGATTGTTTACTACATTAACTATGTGTGCCAACTGTATAACTACTGCGATGGCTTTGACTTTCTGGTTTTGGGACTCATTTTCTGGTATTTGAATAAATGTTCTAGCTATATCCTCCATGTAGAGAGCCTGTTACATTTTGTGATTAATATATCATCATATTTATAGTTACTGTAGGCATTGTGAATATTGCATTGTTGATACAAAGAGTTGCCTCATGTAAGTTAGAAGCAGTAGGAACTGAACACTGTACTTCTCCATGATGCACACTCATTATGTTAGGAAATGATAAAAATGACTTTAGGGTATTGTTTAAGTGACAGTTTTCAGCAAGTAAATTCACTAACCTGGTTGTGATGGGGGAAAACCTCTCTTTTGCTGTCATATAACTTAGGGTTTTTAATCTCACAGTAGGCTTTATATGGGGTTTCATAAAGGAGTAAATCATTCTGGCTTCCTCCAAAAATTCTGTTACTTTGATTAACTCCTTTTCTGATCCCCTCCCAAATTCACAAGTCCCACTGAGCTGCTCGTAGCTACCACTAATCCATTCACCTGAGAGGGTCCTCTGCTCCTCCCATCCAGCCGCCCCCAGGGCACAGCCACGGCTTCAGGCCAGGCTGGTTTTGGTTCGCAGTGTTGATATGGTTCCTTGTAGCCTAGCTGACTTTAGTGGGAAGTATCTTTGTGTGCGTTTTGGAGTTCTAGGATTGGTTTAGAGTCCTATTTTATGGCTATTTTGGGGTGGCTATGTGAGAGCTGCGATATGTTGCTGCTGCTACGCCGCCATCTTGGCTCCACCCCCCGATTAACTCCTTTTCTAACATGAAACTTGAAATCAAACATAATTTTATATCTTCCATACATTATTATACATTTTCCACACATTAGTATACATTTTTTTCCTTTTGGGACCAAGTAGAATAAATTTAATCCATCTCCCACATATCTATATTTATGAATATATCTATATTTATATCTCTATATTTACATAGATATATATAGAGAGAGATATCCATACATCTTTATTTATAAATATAAATAAATAAATGGTCTAGAGATAATTTTTGAAATTTTATTTATTTCATTCTACCCCAACTGTATTCAAAAACAATTTTCAACAAAGGAAAACATACCAAAATGAAATTATTGTAGAAGGTTAAAAAAATTATTTTCAGGTTTTGCCCTGCTAACGAAATTGGCATAATATTTTAATAAATTATATGGTGATATAAAAAGAATAATTAGATCTAGAGTTAAACTAAATGGAACAAATTACAGGGCAGATAGAACTATAGCTCTCAGAAGAGAGATCTGATGACAAAGTAATTATCCAATAATGATGTGGCAAATTTTATTTCCATCTTTATCTAGGGGAAAAAAAAATACTCTCTTATGTTTAGGCCAGAAACTTTGTTAAATAAACTTTCAGTTAACTTAATCTGCCAATCAAAACAAGAGATCTAATTTTCAATCTACTTGTTAGACAAAAAGGAGAATGGATTTTAAATAATATTTAATTTTGTCCTTATTAGCTTAAGTTTGCCTTTAATTGCTGGCAAACAGTGTGAATTTATACCTCATATACAGAGGGATATTCATCTCTTGAATGCTTTACCATAGAATTTGGAATATCAGTTTAGCCATTACTAAGGATAGATTTTCACTTGGGCCACCACTACATTTGCAAGACTGGTTTATATCTGGCATGGCATATTCCTCGCTACTTTGAGCATTTTTTAAAAATCATATTTTATAAACCTCCATTTCACATTCAAACTCAGAGAAAAAGTTGATTTATTACTCTCATTGCATACACTTCCTATTTTCTTAACCTTTCTTCTATCATTCCTCAAAACCATGAAATGGATGCTGAACAGTTGCCTTGAGTGAGGAGAGGAGGATCTTTGCCTGAAGTAGCCTGTTCTGTTTTCAAGGCTTGAGAAGGTGATTGTTTACTACATTAACTATTTGTGCCAACTCTATAACTACTGCGATGGCTTTGACTTTCTGGTTTTGGGAGTCAATTTTCTGGTATTTGAATAAATCATATTTTATAAACCTCCATTTCACATCCAAACTCAGATAAAAAGTTGATTTATTACTCTCATTGCATACACTTCCTATTTTCTTAACCTTTCTCCTATCATTCCTCAAAACCATGAAATGGATGCTGAGCTGTTGCCTTGAGTGAGGAGAGGAGGATCCACCCACTAATAGAATGTTCCCCTCTCCTATACAAATTTCTGTAAGGTTACAGAGCAGATAATCAGGAGGATGTATGGTCTTGTTTGTTGGTGCCTTCAGACGTGATCTTATGATATAGACCTTATAAATAACCAAGAAAGATTCAGGGTAGATAATCAGTAAGACAGGTAGTCTTGTTTGTTTGTGCCTCTGGACATGAAATCTGGTGCTTCCTTTCAGAGGAAGAGCCTCAGAGAATCAGCAGCTTCTGGACCTCTCAATCCATAGAAAGAATGCTTGAAAGTCACCTATTTTTACTTTCAGGAACCAAGACAGCAGAGTAAGAAATAAGTTGCTCTCATCTTCCCTTATTGACCTTGAAAAATCCAGAAAATGCCACCGCAGAAAAAATTCTGAAACAGTGGAGCCAGAAGGAAGATGAGGTGTAGTAGTCTTTTAGCTTGGGAGGCTAGGGGAATTCATGGGAAAGGTCCTGACAAGCCAGTAGCAAGCCCCTCCTCAGCAAACCAGCAGGAGATCCTGAACTCAAGGCTGGTGGAGCAGGCAAGCACCAACACCGGGACCCCCACATGCCTTTGCATAGTCAGGGGAACCAGCACACACCAGCACAGAGAACTACCACTTGTACTAATGAACAGGGTGGGAAGCAACCTGGGTGAAAAGGCAACCTTGAGCAGCCAGACTACCCCCAACCCCCACCCCAGCTAGTTTCAATGTAATCCCAGGGAAACACAGAGAAACTCCACCTAACCTTGGCACACATGAGCCGCCACCACCACCAGGTAAACTACCAGACCCCTATAGCCTCCAGGTGCCAGTACCTAGGGCCCTAGCACACAAAGCCAGTAGCCAGGACCTTAGCCCCCAGCACAAGAAGCATGGACAGTGCTCCCTGTACCCCAGAAGCAGAGATCAACTTTAAAAGTCAAGAAAAAGGCAAATACTATGAACAAAAAGCAACAGAGAAAAACAATGACCATAGAGAATTATTATGGTGACAGAAAAGATTAAAACATAATTCAGGAAAGGACAACATTGTCAATATACCCAGGTTCCCTAAATCAAAATCATTCTCTCCAGCCTGGGTCCTTCCTCTTCAGCCTCCTTGGCAGCAGCTGCTTCTGCCTCCATGGAGCTTGCTCCAAGATGATCTGTCTCTCCCTCTCTGGGTTTTTCCTTATACACAGTATTGCCCCCTCCCTGTTACATCAGCAGTAGGAGACATGAATTCATACCTTCTGTTTCTTTAACAGAGGTTTAATCTGAACTAGGTGCTAAGTACCTCTTAGCTTAGCAATATAAAAGGAACTTCAAATCTCATTACTGTTACATAAAACCCACTCCTTTTTTCTAATTTCTCTCTTCTGTTGAGGACATATTATCTTTTCATTCACCCAAGTTTTCAAGTCCTGAATCCTACTCATCTCCAGTAGTCCTCATTCCATATATCTATTCAATTCAGTCTTGTCTATGTTTACCTCCACAGAATCTCTTATATCCTTTTTCCTCCTCTCCATTCACAGTCACTTGTAGAGAACTTTCAGGGATCCCCTGGCCCCACTAATGGAATGTTCCCCTCTCCTATACAAACTTCTGTAAGGTTATGGGGCAGATAATCAGGAAGACGTATAGTCTTGTTTGTTGATGCCTCCAGACATGGTCTTATGATATAGACCTAATAAATAACTAAGAAAGATTCAGGGTAGATAATCAGCAAGACAGGTGGTCTTGTTTGTGCCTCCAGAAGTGGTTCTAGGATAAAGTCTTAATAAATAACTAGCTTTAATCTAGGGTAAAGAGTGATCAAGATCAAAGGAGGGTCCTTGTATGTTGCATTTTTTTTTGGTCACATAGATCTTCTGCTAGGGGCATATAAACTGTGTGAGTTCCTTATATCTTTGGCTCTGTATGAAATGGCTATTTTATAGTATATATGGCGATATGTGTGTGTGTGTATATATATATATATATATATATATATATATATATATGTATATGTATATATAATAGCTATAGTAATAAAGAGACTATTGAATACACCCCTGTCTCTTTACTCTCACTGGTTGCTAGTGCACCCAACTGTGCTGGTCACAATAGTCACTAACAGATCAAGCCCTCATTACTTCCTTCTTAAATTACTACAATATCCTCCAAATCAATCCATCTGTTTTCCTTCTCTCTAAATCATATGGCTATCAAAGTGATAGGAGTTCATCTCTGACTAAACCACTCCCTCTATCATTCAAAAGGTTTCAAAATCTCCCTATTGCCCCTAGAATAAGTCATAAGCTCCTCTGTGTAGAATATGGAGTCCTTCACAATTTGGCTTTAGAAGGAGTACCTGTTACTTAACCTCATAAACAATGTATTATAGCCAAACTGGACTGTTTACTCTTCTCCAAAAATGACATTTCATTTTGCATCTCTATATCTTTGCACAGGTTATCCTGAATGCTTGAAATGTACTCTCCCTCTTCATCTTTGCATCTTAGAACCTCTGCAAAGCACAGTGCAGGCTTCAGCTCCTAAAGGGTTATTTTTTTTTTTTGCTTGATTTCCGTAGTTGCAAATACCTTCATTGCCTACAATATGATTTTGTGTTTACTGTTAAGGAGGCTGTTGACTCATTAAATTGTACATTTATCCTAATTTCTCCTTCATTCAATTAATAAGCATTTATTAAGCACTTACTGGGTACAGATCACTGGGTAAATGTTGAGAGATATACATAGCTCTTTTATTTTTCTAAGAATAAAGTTGCGTTAAGTATCTAGTTGCTTTCAGATATTTACTGGAAAATCATCTAGACTGTGGAACCTATTAATTGAATCTATTGACTTTTTATCTGTCCCAAAGATAAAGCAAAATGTTTCATATCATTATCTGATCCATTTGGCACAGACAAACAGCATGTAAAGAGGACTCTGAAATAGTTTACTTCATTTAGGAAAGGCATACAATTCTCTGTGGGTATGGCACCATTTTGTGTAAAGTTTAAGCTTTGGTCTTATTTCATTTCCAAAATTTTTAAGGGTGAGATAAAAGGAATTTAGATTCCCTGGGTCTTAGAATTTGCAAGCCATAAATTGCCCTAGAGAAGACTCCAAGAACTCTAGGGATGTCATTGGAATATCATTTGTCAATTGTTATTTCATATTAAATAAATATCCTTGATAACAACCCATTAAAATTCATCTAATTAAATCTGTATCTTCACTCTGTAGTCATTTAGTCACCAATATATTCCCTTTGAAGATAAATTGATTTAGATGCTAACACATATTGTTTTAATAGGTCATCACCATGGTTTTAAGAATGATGAGGCTATTCATACATTTTGACATCCAAGTGAATTTTAATCTTTAATATGTTGCTTATGAGAAAATTTTATCAATTTTTTGTTTTCAAGAACAAAAAAGTCACTCTAATACTTCAATGGCTCTGTGCTCTCATCAATGAGGATATTCCTTCCAGTGATACAGGTAACTCACCCATACCTGCTCATCCTATGAGTCTCTAATTCATGACCAGGATAGAGGGGTCCATTCGATATTCTAGAATCCTCTTTTATATTATCTTGAAAATGTATTGATACCAATGAAGTACAACTAGTTGTCACAGTGAATAGAGTGCTGGGTCTTAAGTCAGGAAGATTCATTTTCCTGAGTTAAAATCTGGTCTCAGACATTTATTAGCTGTCTGACCCTGAGCAAGTCACTTAACCCTGCTTGCTTCAGTTTCCTCATCTGTAAAATGAGCTAGAGAAGGAAATGGAAAACCGCTCCAAAATGGAGTCATGAAGAGTTGGATATAACTGAAAAACAACAACTGATGGAGCATTTAAAGGTTTCTGCTCACATGTCCTTAATGGTCATATATTTGTTTTAGATATTTTTTTTTAATGTCACATCATTTTTGGTTGTTATTTCTCCCTAAGGTTTTAAATCCTACTTAAGCTCATCATGCATCTGTCCAGCACCCTTTCAGTGAATCTTGATTTTTTTGTGTGATTCTCAATCATATATTTCTAAAAGAATAGTTATGTTAAGGAGATGGATCTTCATTTCAAAAAGAAAAAATGGAGTCAGCGAAAAAGATTTAAAATTTTCTAAAGACAATCTGCCTTATCTTCACTTTTTCAATTTGACTTTATTGATATACACTGTTGAGACCCATGTACACATATCAATGCATTCATATATTTATATGTCCATAGACTTGCATGTATATTTGTACATAGCACATACATACAGAGACACACAGACAGATTGAGAAGCAGAATGATATAGCAAATAGAGTGACGTTAGAGTCAGGAAAACTTAGATTCAAGTCCTGATTCTGAAATATACTGGTTAGATGACCCAAAGTAAGGGCACTTAATTTCTCATATCCCAGGAAGCTCTCTAAAAATAAAAGCCATAAATAAATTGCTAATTTGTAAAAATGAAAACATTTCCTCAAGGCTAGTTCTCTATATCAGTGATGCAGAGGCTATTTATCTACCATCTATGTACACTAGTGCACATATAATGCATATGTGTATTGCATTAATGCTTTTGTATATATGTTATATATGAAGATATGGAGATAGATACATGTATGCCTGAGCATGCATATACGTATGTATATGTATGCATGTACATTTGTGCTTATGCAATCTATAGGTTGCCTGTTAACCTGTGTGCAATCATCTAAACAATGTATCTTCTTCTCATTTGACTTTTCCTATGTGAACAGATAGGACAGATTCTTTACAATGATGATATATCTCCTTTAAAGAACCTCTAAAATGTCTCAATCCAATCAAAATAAAATCTCTATTTCTCACACAAACAGAAACACGAAGAGGAACTCATCACAGTAGTATAGGGACTGCCTTTTTGACTTGGTCTTTGTACCAGATCTTCTCTATTTCATGGGTGAATACATTTGATGAGCATATACCTCCCTATTTTATGTCTTGTATGATATTAACAATTAAAGTGTCATTGAATAAAAACATTTTTAATTATTTCTGATGTTTATATATATATATATATATACATATATATATATACACACAAACATGATATATACACTTATATGTACATATAACTTAAACAGTTACAGTTAATATAATATTTATATATAATATACTTAATAAAATATTAATATTGACTCAATATATTCTTTTTTTAAAATGTCATTTAGTACTTATTGTTTTCAGTGTCTGAGTTATTTTTTTGAAGAAAGTTTTCATAATATATAGGTATGAGACTTCTGTGTTGTCTCAAAACCTCAACCTTTCTTATTCCTTACCATACTCACCCCTGAGTCATATTTTCCAATATCTTATTTACTATCTTATTGATGCCTATCTTAACAGTGTGATCATTGAATATCAAAGCATGTTTTGGCTTTACTGAGTTTTTTTACAGATATTCTTTATCTCTTCATACAATGCAAAAAATGTTGACAGATAAAGTTGAATTATTTGAATGATGGGCTTTTTGAAAGTATTGCTAGTACTACATTAAGAGATGACTGAATGTCCCTTGTAACAATGTTTCTTACTTGTCTCCTAAAGGAGAACCTAGAAAACACCTTTCCATTTAGCAATAATTACTGTTAGTTATCTACTTTTATTTGTAGCAAGATTGTCAAGACTAACTAATTCAATTATTGCAATAGTATGATCATCAGATAAAAAATTGATATATTCAATGTGACAACAGCTAAGAGGTTTCTAGACTGTCTGAGAACTGTGATTCTTGTGAACTTCTACCCTTTGTTGCACCATTCCATCATTCTCCCCAGAACTGAAAAAATGACTATATAAGACTGAAGGCCACTTTGCATTTTTCTTCCCCCCCCCCCATGGGTTGATATAGGCTAAGAATTTTAATATCAACTGGCCTGCCTTGGAAAGGAAGTGTAGTCTTTTATCTGAAATATATTCAAATCTTTGTAATATGGTAGAACTTTCCAGAATTCAATTGTTGCTGAGAAAGCTTTCAAGATCAATAAGAGAGAAATCATAGATAATGAAAAAATTTATGTTTAAATGAGGTTAGGACAATATAAATAGCTCAATTTGTATTTGAAAAAATGAATATCATCACTTGGGCATTTTAATACAATAGTACTAACTAACCTATTCATGTAAGTTTCTCAAATTAAGAATATTTACCCCATGAAATAGGAATTGATAAGCCCATAGAACTAAGCTCAGTGAGACCGTTTGGTTCCCTCCATTGCAGCCCTGGAAGCAAATTAATAAAAATTATCTGAGGTGGAGCCAAGATGGTGATGTAGAAGCAGGAAAACTCTGTGACCTCCCCCCATACCCATCTCAAATACCTATAAAATATGACTCTAAACAAACTTTAGAGCTACAGAACCCACAAAGTGATAGAGAGAAACAAATCTACCACTAAAGGCAGCCTGGCAGGCTGGCGGGAAGGGTCCATCACAGAGTGCTGGGAGTTCAGCCCAGACCATGAGCACATAGTTTTAGTCTCAGGGTGGCCCCAACAAACAGTGGCTGGAGCAGACTTCAGGAGAGTGAATCACCAGCAGCTGTGGTGGTTTCCAGAATTATCAACCCATAAATGCCAAAGGCAAAGTATAAGGTCAGTGTGGACTTTGTGGAAAGAAGGGGACCAGGTGTGTGGTCTGGCCTCTGTCCCTGGGGTGTGAAGGCAAGAAGCAGTAGAGGTGCTGTGGCTGTGCAGCCGCCAAAACCACTGCATTGCTGCTTCAGAGTTCCTGGCCTGCAGATCACAGGGGCACCAAGTGACCATTCAGAGGGGTAATTGTTCTTGCTTTAACCTGCTTAGATCTGGCTTGCTGTTTTGAGTGGAGGTCCTGGGATGTGTGACCAGGTATCAGAGCTTGTGGAGTCTTCAGAGAGGGCACCCAACTAATAGCTCTGGCAGCTGCAAAAACCCCACAATTTGGGACAAAGCTCTCCTCTCTGGAAGCTGAGTTCCACTGTGGCAAAGAGCTCAAAGTCAAGTAATTGAGTGGAAACATGAGCAAGCAAAGGAAGCAAAGCAAGCACAGCAGTCAAACCTTAGATTCCTTTTTTTTTTTGAGGACAAAAAGGGATCAAAGCATATAATAGGAGGAAGACAATCAAGTCAGAACTCCTGTACCAAAAGCTTCCAAGAAATATATGAACTGGTTATAGGCCATGGAGGAGCTCAAGAAGGATTTTGAAAACCAGGTAAGAGAAGAGGAGGAAAAAGTGGGAAGAGAAATGAGAATGATGAAAGAAAATCATGAAAAGAGAGTCAACAACCTGACTGAAGAAAATAACACCTTAAAAATAGACTAATGCAAATGGCAAAAGAGACCCAAAAAGCCAATGAGGAGAAGAATGCCTTAAAAAGCCAAATTTGCCAGATGGAAAAAGAATTCCAAAAGCTCACTGAAGAGAATAATATCTTCAGAATTAGATTGGAACAAATGGAAGCTAATGACTTTATGAGAAATCAAGATACTATAAAACAGATGAAAAGAAATGAAAAAAAAATAGAAGGCAATGTGAAATATCTTATTGGAAAAACCACTGATCTGGAAAATAGATCAAGGAGAGATAATTTAAAAATTATTGGATTACCTGAAAGCCATGATCAAAAAAGAAGCTAAAAATCATCTTTCAAGAAATTCTCAAGGAAAATTACCCTGATATTTTAGAACCTGAGGGCAAAATAGAAATGGAAAGTATTCACCAATCACCTCTTGAAAAAGATCCCAAAAAGAAAACTCCTAGGAAAATTATAGCCAGGTTCCAAAGTTCCCATATCAAGGAGAAAATATTACAAGCAGCCAAGAATAAATAATTAGAATATTGTGGAAACACAATCAGGATGACACAAGATATAGCAGCTTCTACATTAAGGGAATGAAGGGCTTGGAATATGATATTCTGTAGATCAATGGAGCTAGGATTAAAACCAAGAATCACCTACCCAGCAAAATTGAGTATAATGTTTCAGGGGAAAATATGGTCATTCAATGAAATAGAACTTTCAAGGGTTCTTGATGAAAAAACCAGAGTTGAATAGAAAATTTGACATTCAAATACAAGAAGCAAAAGAAGCGTGAGAAGGTAAACAGGGAAAAGAAATCATAAGGAACTTATCAAAGTTGAACTATTTATATTCCTACATGGAAAAACAATAATTGTAACTTATGAAACTTTTCTCAGTATGAGGATAGTTGAAGGTAATATAAATGTGTGTATGTATGTATG
>CM053584.1:239545671-239575399 GCA_028627135.1 Pseudochirops cupreus | reverse complement strand
ATAAAATTAAGAGGTGAGAGAGGAATTTAATGAGAGGAGATAGGGAAAGAGAATAGGGTAAATTATCTTGAACAAAAGAGGCAAAGAAAAACTGATACAATGGAGGGGAAGAACAAGAAGGCAAAAGGTAATGGGTAGACTTTACTTTCATTGAATTTGGCTTAAGAAGGAAATAACATACACACTAAATTGGGTATATTACCCTCCAGGAAAGTAGGGGGAAGGGGATAAGAGTGGGGATGATAGAAGGGAGGGCAGATTGGCGGGGGAGAGGGTATGGCTATAAGCACGCACTTTTGAAAAGGGACAGGGTCAAAGTAGAAAATAAAACAAGTTGGGGGGTGGGATAGGATGGAGGGAAATATAGTCAGTCTTTCACACTATATCCACTATGGAAATGTTTTGGGTAACTACATGTGTACAACCTATATTGAATTACTTATCTTCTCAGTAAGAATGGGTGACAAGGGAAGAAAGGAAAGAAGCTGGAATTCAAAGTTTTAAAATCAAATGTTTAAAAAAATTATTTTTTTTTTTACATACACTGGGAAATAAGTTATACAGGCACTGTGGCATGCAGATTCATCTTGCCTTACTGGAAAGTTGGAGGAGGATTGGGAGAGGACATAGGAGAGAGCAGATTGGAGGAGGGAGTATTCAGTGGGATCAGTGTTCTGGGGTCGTGGGTAGCAGAAAGGTGGGGAGAAAATTTGTAACTCAAAATCTTGTGGAAATGAATGTTGTAAACTAAAAATAAACATAAAATTAAAAAAAATAAAAATTATCGTTCTATATTGATGCTTTGTAATGTCCTTGGTTAGAGCTGAAATATAATAACAATAGCATTATATGTGCATGCATGAAAAGAAAATATGCACATTGATCAGAACTCTCCAGTAGGATAAATGAATAAATATTGTAATCCTTAAAAAAATATTGGAGCTATTGATGCCACTGGTGATTCTGATTCCTACCATTTGTTTGTTCATCCTTGCCTTAGTAAGTGGCAATGGAGATCTAGAGGTCTTGGGGAGGGAGGGTTATGATTTTAAACATTTAATGGCTGTCTTAAGGTATCACTCAATGAACATTTATTATGCGCCTACTGCATGCTAGACAGTGTAATAAACACTTGCTAAACAAGCCCATGAATACCTCATTTACCTTCTCCCTACTACAAAATTACCACTGCTTTTTTTCTTTTCCTAGACAACAGATCAGTATATCACCTTCTTTCTCTCATTAGCCCATTTAAATTCACTCCCTTCACCATACCTCTTCAATTCAAAGATAAGAAAGGGAGAAAGTATAATGCCTTCTTATGGAGATCATAGCTTTTTGGCATAATGTGATAATTACAACTGTATACATATTTGTAGTGTGTTGTGAGAATAATTATCATTTACAGTCAAGGATGTGTTTTTAGGGGGATATTTTGACCTTTAAATAGAGCATTTGCTAAAGTTGTACCAATTAGATTCAGATTTATATTAACACTGCCTATACTCCCTATTGCAAGGGAAATGTAGTGAGTATAAGCCAATAAACTTTGAACATATTTCTCCTCACTTTGTCATAAACATGATTATCTAAAGAGGTAGGGAACTTGTGGCCTCAAGCCCACATGCAGGTTTCTAGGTCCTCAGGTGCAGCCTTTTGACCAAGTCTACCTTTTACAGAACAAATCCTTTTATTATTGAAAAGATTTGTTCTGTGCAGTTTGAATTCAGTCAAAGGGCCACACTTGAGGATCCAGAGGCCCACATGTGGCTTTGAGGCCTCAGATTCCCCATTCCTAATAACTGTGTACATTACAATAATTGCAGATCACTTTGCATTTACCCCATACCTGATCTCACTTAATGAGAAAGACATTCATTTCTTTATTTCCCAAGATTCTTCCCATCAAAATGAATTTCTTCTTCCTGCTCAAAACCTGTCCTCTCTGATGGACTTACAATCAAGTTCCTGTTTCTTGATAGAATTAATGAATATATTTTGGGACAAATAAATATGTCCCATCTTTTTCAAAATAGCTGGTAAATTCAACTCCTTCTTTAGTTGTTCGTCAATCCAATATCACCTTTTCCCACTTCAGGAAAATGGTCTTTAAGGATTCCCTTATTTTGTGGGTTTATTACTGAAACAAAAATAATTTCTGCATAAAGTAATAACAGAGAAAATCTAGATTTGCCCCACCCCTTAAAACAATGCAATAGAAATCGGATGGTCCAGGTACCTATCTGAAATCCTATTGCCTCTAGCATAATACTATAAGTGTCATTGTCTCCCTACTGTCTTTAGAATAAAATATAAATGCTTCTATTTAGCTTTTAAAGCTCTTCAGAACCTATTCCAACCAGTGTTTCATGTCTCATACATTACCACTTTGTCTTAATTCAATCATCTAGATTGGTAGTGTCAAACAAATAGAAGAAGGGGCCACCAAAGCATGCATAATGATACCTGTGGGTCAATCTTAGGTTTTTTTTTTAATGCATATTATCTATATTTTATTATATTTTTATTTATTTCATTAAATATTTTCCAATTGCATTTAATCTAGTTCAGACTGTAGTCTGGAGTATTGAGGGCTCAATATCATGTTTGATAACTCTTATTAAGACAAACTAGCTTTTTCCCTGTTCATCACACATAACACGTCATCTGCCATCTCTATGCCTTTGCACTTGCCATCCTCCAGGTCTGAAATTTCTTCCTTCCTCATCAGTACCCCACAGAATCTCATTTCCTTTATGACTCACCTCAAGCCTTTTCACCTTCTATGTGAAACCTTTTGTGATCTGCTAACTTCCAGTTCCCTCACTTTCAAACTATCTTGAATTTAACTTCTTTGCAATTATTTGTACTGATTCTACTTATGTTTATTATCTATCTCTTTAAATATGTTATTCTATTGTACTCTTTTAGAATCTAAGCTCATTGAGAGTGGAGATTGTTCCATTCTTTACATTTGTGTCCCCAGAACCTAGAGCTGTGCCTACGACATAGCAGAAGCCTAATTGTTGTTTGGTTAATAGTCTACCCCCAAAACAGAGGTCATAATAAGTGCTTGTGCTGTTCTCCAGAGATAGAAGGTCCAAACTAAAGGTGGGCCCAAATTTACGAAGGTATAGCTGATAACTGTTATTGCTTAACCTAGAAGAATTACTGACTTTGCCAATACATTCACCCTATTGTTTTTTACTTTTACTTTCACCTTTTACTTCACTGAAAAAAAGTTTCATAGTAACATATGAACCATATAGAATTCTTAAAAAGCACTTATAACTTTACATTTACAATACTAAGGAATTCTAGTGGGTACATTTTTTATAGTTTATATTGATAATTCATAAGTTATAATTCTGATAAAGATGAATTTTATATCTTTTACCCATTAAAAAATCCTAATGAGACAAAATAAATTTTTTCTTAATGTTGTATTTGAGATGACCTATTTGTATAGGGAAAAGAGAATAATAATCAGATTAATTTTAGCAAGAAGTGAAATACTACCTGTGAGCCAAGGAATTCTAGACAGAATGGAGGATGCTAAAAAGCAACTACCACAGCAAAGGAATTCTGTTTCTCAGAAAGGTTTATTTATTTAGAATATAATAACATTTTCTGTTGAGAAATCAGGTATTTTCATGAAGTTCTTTACAATTTGTTTAGAGGATATAGTCATGTTTGTAGCAAATAAAAATCAGTAGGCAAACTCACAAGTTAACATCCTATTTTCACTTCTATTGACAACACTAATTACTTCTTCATTTGAGCTTAAGATGATCTGCCTCAGTAAGAATAATTAGCACCTTACAGTGAACACCTGCAGTTATACTTGATGCTTACTGTTATGTTTTGAAACTCATAATCAAAGGAAAGAATGTAAAAGTTGTCAACTGATTTTTTCTTTACAATAGAAATATGTAAAGTAAACTCTAATAAATGATTTCCTAAAGTTAACAGAAGCTGTAAACATTAATTCTTTAGCCACAATCTAATGCATCATTTATCTATTGAAATAATACTAGCTCACATGACTGTTACTCTTTAATATTTAAAAAAGGATTCTTTCTTCTTGCAACAACCTATGAGGTAGATAATATAATATAAAAATATTCTACAGAGAACTGAAAACATTTGCACAATATCACAGAACTAGAAGATAAAAGAGACAGGTTAGTTGGTTGTCCAGGCTCTAGGTCCAGTGATATTTCCACTTTAGTAGCTAACTATGAAACAGAAAATTATAATTCCAGTGAAATAGATAAAATATAGGGAAGTTCCACAAAGACAATAGAGTGAGAGGTTTTAAGAGAGATTATTTTAACAGTGTACACTTGCTAAAACAACAAAGATAGCATAAATTGTCTAAATAAAATATACACAAAAAGTCAAAGAAATGAGAAATTTAAATGCCAGTAAAATAAAAAATAATAGAGATTAAAACAATCCAAAGGAGTTTGAGGGAGGAAAGGAATATGTGGATTTGGAGCATTAAAGATAAGGAATCACTGGGAGAAAAACAGCAAATGAGAATATAGAGGTGAAAGGTATGGGCATGGAAGGTGAGGATTGGTGTGACCATGAAGCAAAGTTTCTATCAACAAGGAAATGAAGATACAGATACAGATACCAGTCTAAATAACATGAACTTTATCTAATGGAGTATGCATTTATGTGTTTGTGTGTGGAATAGTGTAATGGCAAGCAAAGAAGTAGTTAACACCTTGTTTCAGCTATTTAGTTGACACCTTGTTTCAGTTCTTGCCCCTGATTGTATCAAGTCTTTGTTGAGAAGCATAACTCCAGAACCCCACAAGGTGTGAATCCTAGAAATTGTGAACTCCTGTGAAGGGGAGGAGCTAATGACCATATACAAGGAGAGGCCCAGGCTGGAGAGAGCAGAAATGAGAAGAGAGGAGATGGCCTGGCAGAGGATTAAGGGGTTGAGGGATTGGAATTTATGGTGTGGTCAAAGTGTAGAGATTGATAAGGGAAAGCAGAAGGAGAGAAAGAAAGCCACCAGAATCATCTAGAACTGTAACTATAGGGGGAGAATCCTATAGATCAGCAGTTCTCAACCTGTGGGTTATGTTCAGTTTGTAACAATGAAAATACATCCTGCATATCAGATATTTACATTATGATTCATAACAGTAGCAAAATTACAGTTATGAAGTAGCAACAAAAATAATTTTATGGTTAGAGGTCACCACAACATGAGGAACTATATTAAAGGGTCATGGCATTAGGAAGGTTGAGAACCACTGCTATAGATCATTTGTAGTTAGTTCACCATCAGTCTGATACTGCACACTAGAGTCTATACTAGGGATCAAGAGAATTCCTAGGAAAAACTCTAGAACAGCAGTTCTCAACCAGTGGGTCGCAACCCCTTTGGGGGTTGCCTAAGACCATCAGAAAACACATATTTCTGAAGGTCTTAGGAACTGAGACACTGCTCCTCTATCTGTCTCAAGGTGGATCCATACACATGCAGAGATGCTCACATAAGAGTAATAAAAGGTTATGGTATTAGGAAGGTTAAGAACCACTGCTCTAGAACGTAATTTTATGATAATAGAAGGAAGGAAGAGGAAGGGAAGAAAGAAAACAAGGAAGAAAGGGAGGAAGGGAGGAAGGGAGGAAGGAAGGAAAGAAAAGAAGAAAGAAAGAAAGAGGAAAATATCATTATGATCAAACAAAATTTATGCCCAAATTATAAGGATTATTTGTCAGTAAGAAAACCATGAAAGCTGTGATTATATTAATGGATATGAAAAAGGTTTGCTAGAATATGACACCCATTCATATTAAATGGCACTAAAATTCAAAGAATGGAGTTTTCTAGAATATTCTAGAGTAGAAAAAATGATTTTTTAATTTTATATGAAAACTATAAGTATATGAATTTAGGGCTTTATTTTTTCCAGTAATAACAGGATTTGAAAAGCAGAAATGTCTACTCTCAATTTTAATATTTAATTTATCTTCAGAAATGTTAGTTATAGCAATAAGACGAGGAAAAGAATGTAAGGGAATAAACAGGCAAATAATGGGATAAATATTTCCAACTATGGATGATACTTTTGCATATTTTGAAAATCTAAGGGACTCAATTTTAAAAATTGGTTGAAGTAATAAGTTCAGAAAAATAGAATACAAAATAACCTCATAAAAATATTCAATACCTCTACATATCTAACAAAAACATCAATAATTGCAATAAATATATTATTTACAATGCTGACAAAAGACATCAAATACTTTGTCATCAAGTACTCAAGTAAGATAAATACAAGACAGTTATGAAAAATATTTTAGCAGAAATATGAAAAACTGAATAATTACATAGATATTCAATGTAACTAGTTAGATGAAACTAAAATAGAAAATTTGGCACTACTATGAAAAATAATTTTTAGGCTTGATATAATATCAGTCAAGATACAGGTGAGCTACTTCATCAGATTAGATGTCTACAGTACCTTTTTGTTGAGTCTTTTGTTATATCTATGAAATAAAGTGATGTTATATATTGAGAAACAAATGAAAAATCAAAAGTGAACTAGTTATTAAAGGAAGGAAAGAAAAATCACACTACCAGATATCAAAATGTACAAAAATATGGCAGTTAGAATACTACCTGGCAGTGAATTAAAAAAAAACACACAAACAAACAAAAAAACCTTAAAATTGACCGTTAGATGGGCATAGAAAATTCAGCATAAGAATTGAGGATATAACATAAACAACATAAATGTGATCATAAATTTTGAGCTGGGAAGGCATCTTATAAGCAGTCTTTGTCTAAGCACAGAAACTGAGACCTGGAGAGTTTAAGTAATTTATCCAAGATCAAATCCAGTACTCTTTCTACAGCTGTATGCTGCCTCTCACATCTGAAGAATTTGAAGAATCAATCAGCTGATGAGCAATTATTAAATTCCTACTTTACACTAGACACTGTGCTAGGCATTGCTATACAAAGACAAGAAAGGAAAGTAAGGAGCAAATAGGAATTCATTAAGCATTGTGCTAAGTGCCATAGAAACAAGTACTAGAGTATTGGAGATACGAAATGAGAGACAACCCCTAACCCTCAAGAATCTTACATTATAATGGGAGGAGAAAACAGACAAAAGGGAGCTGAAAAGTAGGGAGGGAGGGGGGGGAAGGGAGACAAAGATAGTAAGAGTCTGAAGACTGAGGAGGATGAAGAGAATTGAAATAAAGGCAGGACAACCTGGGTGCTTCCACATGATGGAGGACGTGAGGAAGAACCCACTAACTGAGAAAGTGAGTGGGGGTTGTGTAGGTTTTGTGGAAGAATATTATAGGGTGAGTTGGCTGGCTAAAGGGACACATACGTTCCATAGCAAGAAGGTTATAAGACAACATCTAGAATGAAACAGTAGTAGACACATGGTTTTTGAAGTCCATAGGTGAGGAACAGGCCCAAGAAGGGAAAATGAAGCAGTTACTATCTTTACATCTTAAATTCTATTCCAGTAGGATGGTTGGAAGGAATGAAGAAACAAAGGAATGAAGGAATGAAGGATTTATTAGCACCTGTTATGTATCACACACTGTGCTAACCATTTTAAATATTGTCTCATTTTATCCTCACTACAATCCTGTGAGGTAGGTGCCATTATTAGGTCCATGAAGAAACACATACACATGCATGTACAAAATGACTCCATTAATGGAATGATCATGTTTGTCTCCTGCTCTACCAGATTGTGGCATCTTTCATAGAACTGGGAATGTGCTATTATCTAAAGGACATGTATGTACAAAGAATTCTGATTGGTTCCCAGCTGTTCCTACTTGGGGATTATATACAAAATAATTGGCAAATGAGTCAGGAAGAATCATTCTGTCAGTAGACAGTTAAAACTGGAGAAAGTCTCCAATTTTCTCTTTTTTCACTGTATCAATAGGAATTTTGTCAACTCTCTCTCTCAGATATCCAATAAGAGAGTAAGAAAGAATGGATTTCCATTCTCTCCCCCTAACTCCATCTATATATAGCAGTGGTGATTAAGACTTAGCATATGACATTAAGAACATTTGCTTTCTTAGGGCAAGCTAAGATTGAATCTTAAGTCCCTGACTGACTCCTCTGTTTTACATTTCTTTCCTCAAAATCAGGTCACCAAACAGCAGTCTTAAGGAATGGATGTTTCCAAACTTTGTAGTACTTTCATATCTCCAAGAGTTAAGTTTTTGAATTGATGCCAGTTGCTATGCAAGAGATGTTTCCTGTAAACATACCCACTTCTCAATGACAGGATCATTTTGAACCTGAAGAGATTAAAAAAAAAATGACCTTTGCTGGTTCATTGGCCAGAGGATCTGGACTTTGTGAGATGTTCAGATAATAGAGGTCCAAAATAGTTTTGGCATTCCCACAAAGCTATTTCTGTGTCCTTAGAGATTGTAATAGGTTTCATAGTTTATAATTCTATATCTTAAATAAATTTTAATGTACGTTCTTGAATATATTTTAACCATTTCTTTTGTGGTAGTGGAAATAACTTGTCTTCTAAAGCCTGCTATCTATTTATAACTCAAAACCTTTTCTACAAGATCCCCTACCAATTTAATTATAAACATTTTTTTAGTATAGTGAATACAGGATGAGTATGATGGCATATGTGTCTAATTCCTGCTACTAGGGAGGCTGAGGCAGCTGGATCACTTGAGTTCTGGTCTGCAATAGGGATAAAGTCCATTACCCTTTATAAATCTGGCACCAATAAGGTGATTCAAGAACAGAGGTGGGGGATGTAAAGGTGAATGAAGGGAACCAAGCTGCCTGAAGAGGAATGAATCAGGTGATATTGGAAAGGGAGCAAGTCAAAGCTTCCATTGTGATGTGTGAGAGAATGGAGACCATGAGTGGCCAGGACCATTCCAGTGTGTTCAAGGAGAGACCCATTCTCAAAAAGACAACACATAAAATGTAGGAAAATACACATTAAAAAAAAGAAAAGAAAACTGCAATGAGCAGATTATATGGTTTTATGTTCAAAAATTTATTTTCCATCCTGTCTATTTAAATGCTTTTTTTTATTGCTTACTAAACTTAAAAATAAGTGATACAAAAAAGGATAAAATTCAGAGAAATCAGGTGTCCTACAATCAGTACAAAGAAATATTTTTAAAGCTTCTTAAAATTCTTTGTAATTCATAGAGGATGTGAGCCCAACTGATGGGCTCTTATATTAAAATGGTTTTAATACATAGCAGTGGCCAGATGTTTCTTGACTTTGAGAATGTTTCACCCATGCAAAGAAAGGGCCAGAGGCAGTCTGTTATGATTTATAGAAAAGTTCATTGTCAAATCAAAACTGCCCTATTTACTTCTGAGTATATGAACTCTGCATTTGTAAAGTATCTGGGTAACTTACATTTTATTCTCCTCTCTTTTATTTCTCTGAATCAATTACTGTTCCTATTTCAAACTACAGAAGACCAGAATTCCAGAGCTGGTTGGCTTTTCCCCTTTTCATCTTTTTCTACTCCCCTCAGCTGCGTGTGTTTCAAAGGCCAAATCACAGTAACAGCTGAAATATGCCTCTTTGCCTGCAGGACCCTTCTCTGCTCCTGTCCCTGTAGTGTGGAGAATGGCCATGCAGCACAAGCTCTGGGGGATTGCATAGTGTGGGATGTTTGTGTTGAGCTCTCTGAGCATCCAATTATTTACTTATCTTTAACAAACAAGCCCATCAGCTAATCATATACAGAGCATCCTTGCATACACAGTACTGAACTAAGCCCTGAAGGAGGAACCCAAAGAATAGACACAGTACTTGCTTATGAGGAAATGACAATCTAAAAGTTGAGACAGGATGAGAACCCTTGAAAAAAACTTAAGAATGAGATATAAGAAACACAAACAACTATACCTCTGAACTTGGTTGATTCCCAAGGCCTCAAATAGTACATCAGAGAGGTTGTCTGCTTAATGCAGGAGGATTTTCAGCCTACAATGTATTTCATGGGACCAATTTGATACGAATCACTGTAAAACATTAAGCTAAAAATGGTTTTGCTTCCTCTGCATTTAGATACTGACAGAAAATGTTTAGCTAATGGAAAGTAAAGGAGTAGAAAAGCAAATCATCAAGGGAGATTTCTAGAAATGTGGGCTTCTAATGCTATGCAAGGGAGTTAGGTTATAACAGGAGGATTCTGGAAGTTCTTATGCTCACACACAATTAATCCAGTCTGAACCTGTTCTGTACCACCCCCTCCTCCCAGGCTTCTCTGAAACTTATATTTTCTGTTCCAACTGCCTTGGCCTTACTCCCAAGATGCTTTTCCAAAGTAAATAAAAACAAAACAAAGCAAAAATAAAATAAGACAAAGATGATGAGGAGCAAGAGGATTCACTGAAAACTATTTAAAAATTAAACAATGAATAGAAAAACAGCATACATAGCAACTATAAAAATGTAAATAAACAAAACCAATTAAATAAGCTGAATTATGTGTGATTATAATGACAACATTTGGCCCTAGAGACGAAAATAAGGAGATGTACCTCCCACCCTTCATTGAAGATATAGAAGATTATTGGTGTGGACTATTGCATAGGATCTTAGACAGGTTTGAATTCCCTGTTGATTAGCTGAATAATTTTGTTTTTCATTTTTAACAAAAAGAAGCGCCCTGTAGAAGGGAGAAGATAGAATCATTTGGAAATAAATGTAACATAAAAACAACAGATTTCAATAAAATGTTAGCCACAAATAAATAAAACATGTTGAAGCCAAATGTATCTAGTAATGTGTTCACAGGAGCTAAATTTCATCCTGGTGGACATTCTCACGTTCACATCCTCATGAGTAATTGCTCATTCCCATTCCCATGGTCCTTTGACCCACTACTCCCCTAGAAGTCTCCTCTTCAGGACCTACCTTTTCTCCTCTCAACCACCACAAGAAGAGGCAAGGTGTTGACTGGTGTAAGAGATAACACAAGCACACAGGAGGGTTGCTAGCACAGTTTTACTCTTGATCTGGACAGAGAGGAAGGACAGAAAGACAACTTTGGAGAGGTTAATAATATTTATTCTAGTCTAGGCTTCTCAAAGGGATTGCTGATAATGGGAGCACCAACTCCTATAGCATTTCCTAATCACCTTACTCACAGGAGCCCGTGAGAAAGGAGGGCAACTACTTCTACATCTTGATGGGGTCAACTGAGACAGGCACAAGTTGTGTACTCCCCTAAATGCCCCCAAGCCTCAATGGGGGCCAGTTGAGGCAAACGCATATTCCCATCAAGCCTTGATGGGAGCCAATCAAGGCACACACAACATTCCACCTTGTGCGTTCAACCCTAAGGATTCCTCCCTCACTGACTAGTGCCCACCTGCTTGCTTTATAGGGCAACAGCCAAAGAAGGAATCTTGCTAGCAATAGCCTCACAAGTTTACATTATCTCACTGTTACATCTAACTACACAGTTGAAGTGGATATTTACAACTTAAGCACAAATATTCATATTATCTATTATTATATAATGCTGTAGAAGCATGGTGGAGGTGTTTGCAAGTCATGAGCCTGGGAAATGGAGATTGTTATGGTCATGGATCCTGGGAAACTAAACTCTAAGAAAGAATAACAAATATCCGCTTACACACATTAAAATCCACCTTATATATAACTAGTCACCCAAACCCCTAGGCTATACAGTACTTTCTAATTTGAGAAGAGAGGAAACTAAATTTGAAATCAGTGCCTGAACTGAGGAGATTGGGTTATGAAGAGCACAGTTTTTCACATATGGTGACACTGGAAGCTTTGGGATTTTTAAGGAAAAAAATCTTGAAGAGAGAGAAAGAAGTTCTTCCATGGCAGCATGGACATTACCCAGTGTCTGCCTAGTCTTCACTTCTTTTATTTAGATTATTAGAGATAACATATAAATGAACAGTCTGGGAAGTGTGTGTGTGTGTGTGTGTGTGTGTGTGTGTGTGTGTGTGTGTGTTTGTATCTATGTCTATGTGTCTGTGTCTATTTCTGGAAAGAGTTAGCACAGGTGGCAGGGGTACTGAGAGAAATTAGCCAATTGAGGAGAGTTAAGGGATGAACAATTCCTTTTGCTTATTTTTAAAATTTATTCTGTTAAATAATAAATTAAATGATTTCTCATATTTAACATCATTTCTCATAAACAATTGTGGATGAATCTGTCCATAATACAGCCACTCTCATTTATTCATGCATTGCCTTTGGCTGCTTTTCTGCTATAATATCAGAATTGAGTAGTTGTGATGGAGACCATTTCTTTTCACTGTTACTCAGTGTACTATGAAAATACAGTGAGTCAATTTCAAGTGCCATATATTGCCAGACTGTAGCATTTAATTTTTTTCTCTATTATAAGTATATGCCCATAATGTCAAAACAAGAAAAGGGGGAAAAGTTTTATTACAATTTCTTTCTGTACTCAGGGGCAAAATTGAAGGTTTTTTTTTTTTTCTGATTGAGAAAAGCTATCCTCAATTATGAAACATTGAATGGCTTTGAAAATTAGTTTTTGTGGCAAAATTGATATTTTCTTCTAATATTAAAGGGCAAAGATGGGTCTTCATATGAAATTTATAGTGTAGGAAGATCAATTGAACAACTACCATTTGAATCACAAATGAAGTCAACCTGCTTTATATAGTTATTATGACTTCAAAAGTTAAAACAAGAATTGAGATGTCCATTTCCACACAAATTTGCAGTGGGCATATTCCCTGAGCTCAAACTACAGTTCCAGCAACATTTATTTTTTGGAAGTAAATGCAAGTAAGTGATGAATACATCTCAACTCTTCAAAATCATTTAACTATATAATTGAGGAGTTTCCACCTAATTTTTAATCAGAAGTGATTAATCTACAATGCAATAACATGATAAAAGGCAAAAAACCAAGAGAAGAATGTAATAGAATTCTATGAATGCCCTCCAAGTGATGAATATGGTCAATTAAAATCATGTACCCGTGGCAAATATCAGTATTTATCAATGCCTATATGTGTAAAAAAGACATATTCAAACATGAAATATATAATATTTTATTATAAGTATTATTAGATGATCATTTGCAATGAATTTGGTGAAAGAGAATATTAATTTTGAATTAATTAATTTGAATTAATTAATTAAGCAAAATGTTATCCACCAAGAAGAAATCCATTCTTCCTATTAACAGGCCTGTATTACCACATTATTATTAATTGTTGTTATAATATTTTATAATTCATTAATAAAATTTTATATAAATATTTTCTATTTTGTTACCTAAGTACCCACACAATATCCTTGATTTTCATCTTGACTCACAAAGCCTAAAATAGTTACTATCTAACCATTTATAGAAAAAGTTTTCCAACTCTTGTTCTTATGAATGAATCCATATTTTATAAATCTACCTCATAAATGGAAGCCAAAGTTACATAGTGGAGATTTCAAACTGGGATTAATTTTTTTCTCTTTTTTTCCCTCCAATATTGCCCAAGGACTTCTGATGACAATATTACCAGAATTTATTTATCATCTTGAATTTTTTATCCAACCATTATATCTGTTTTATTTGAAATCTGAATTAATCCCAACAGTGGCTTATCTTGAGAAGAATTTTATCCATCAATTGTAATGAAAGTTGTGCTATTTGAATTTTTCTTCTCTGAGGGGATCAAAGATAAAGTCCAGTGGGAATAAATGAGTACAGGTTTAAAATACAAATGAATCCAGTGAAGTACATTTATGGAATTTGGTTTTTAATCAGAATATACCAAGTTTTGAAGAACTCCTAGAATATGAAAGCAATATGAAAAATTTGCCCAAAGGTGACTGTAAAGATCCCCAGTAGGAAGTTTCATATACAAATGATCCAGAAACACATGATAAAACATGAACAAAGATATGAGGTGGAACAATTAATCTAATGGTGCAGAAGTTGAAACAGAGGCTCAAAGTGGGATGGGAAACAGAATTCTGAAGGAAAATGCCATAGACAAAATTGGCCTTCTTGGAAAACTCCTGGAACAAGCACATAAAGACTACAATATATTGATCTCCCTCTATCAAAAAGGTAGACTTGATTCCTCTTGCAACCGTGGAAAGAAATTGCCACATACAGGCTAAATGTACTTGAGAAGAGAATGGCACCTTGATACTTCAGAAGCTGAGGATTACAGGGTCAATACTAGGGAAGAAAAAGTGGGACAAGGGAAGAAGGTCACCTAGATCCCATCAAGTATTGACAATTAACTCATCAGCAAGTCCTACTGACTCTTTTCCACCAGTGTCATGGGACCTCAAATAGAAGTATTTATTAAAATTGGGAATGTAGATTTTATTACCGTCCTTCACAGTGCATCACAGTTGACTACTAAATTCTAATAATTCTATGAGAGACAATTGAGGAAAACACCTACATGGCCTGTTATAGTTTTTGGCTCTGTAGTACTGAGGGACCAAAAATACTTATACTTGGGGTAAATTGAAATGACCTTGGAATTTCCTTAAGATGTTGCTGGTGTCAAAAATGCAGTGGACATTCTGGCATTGTTTTATTCAGATTCTTTAAATATCAATAAATTGGACAATTAGACAATAATTGGAACCAATTCCATTCTATTCAGAATACTAACTGAATATTAGAAACAAAAAACTTAAATAAATACCTGTATGTTTTGACTATTTTTATAGTAGGAGTCAAGTGGTGACAGTGATTATCATAAGAGCTCACCTCTCTCTTCAACTACTGAAATGGACCTTAGGATATTTGATTCTGGAAATTTGTCAGTGCCAGATAGGTCCTTCTCTTTTGGAGATAGGGCATCTGATATACACTGAATTACTGCTGTCTTTGTACTCTGCAACCCCCAATCCTACATGGCACACGGATAGAGGGCCGGACCTGGAATCAGGGGGATGTGGTTCAAAATCCAGCTTCAAACACTAGCAGTGTGGATCTGGGCAAGTCACTTAAGCCTGTTGGCCTCAGTTTCTCATTTGTAAAATGAGCTGGAGAAGGAAATGGGAAAACATGACAGTATCTTTACCAAGAAAACCCCATGATTGGGTCACAGTCAGATGCAACTGAAGTGACAAAACAATAATAATAACAAATCCCAACTCTACTTCTGCAACCCTCCATCTCCCTTCTATGTCCCTATATTTCCATTTCTTCCTACTCTGAACAAATGATTTCTAGAATCTACTATGAAGAGGCTTGCACAACTATTATAATTCTCCTTGTACAGAAGAGAACACTAACTTTGTTCTAAGGGGAAATTTCTTGACAAAAGATATCAGATCAGTTCCAGAAGACAAGTGGTAAAGTTTACTTGACTACATATTTCTAACAAATTTTTTGTTTTCATTTTTCTTATGTGGAAAGTGGGGTGGGATGGCAATAAAATAAACCTTTGTTAATTTAGAAAAAATAAAATTTAATTTAAAAGGAATAGAGACATGAAATCTGATAAATTAATCGGAGTCCATAGGAAAAAAAGTTCATTTTAATACAATTATTTAAGGAACTCTGGTAAAATATGCAGAATGGTTTAAAGCCATGAGAAAAAAATGTTTTCTGTGACATTGGGAAAAAAAAAAAGGAAAGGCTGTAATATTTATGTTTGTGAATTTGGTTGCTATTTCTTTGTAAATGTAGATTTGCTCCCCTCTTTTCAATCCTTGCCTATTTCTATATGTATGCATCGTACTTACCGTGGTTATGCCAAAGAGAAGAAAATGAACCTTTACATTGCATACTTTTCAAAAGAGAAAGCAGAAATCGTGAAGTATATTGTATGCCAATTTGAGGATGGTTCTGGCTTCCTTTATCTCCTGGGAACACTGAAAATATGAAAGAAAAGATTGGGAGAATATATTTCTGATTGCATTTAAATGTTCACTTTGGATCCTTTGCTCATTCTGTCTTTGTCAACACAACACAGAAGTCTCTAAATGGCATTTATACCAGACAACCTCTTTTTTTGTTCTCCAGGGCTTATATTTCTTCCTGCTGGGCAGTACTAGTTGAATGTAAATTAATATGAGCTTCTGCAAGTCTTTCTTGAGTTACTTATGATTTTCTATATAAGAAAAAGAAAACTCTGAATTGAGAGAGAAATAAATATTAAAAACAAATGCTTGCATCAAATGTAAATGACAAGATGTGGACTAATTACTTTGTTAGAGATGTCACAATCAGGTAAGTGGAAGCATTGTGCTCATTAGCCCCACCCCCTAGGTGATTATGAAGTACATGAAAGGGGAACAGTGAGGGTGAGGAAAGTCTTTGCCACCACTCTTCTGTAGAGAATGTCTCCCTTTCTTAGAAGAAAAACTTGGGGACAAGGTCTCTCTCACTTTTGTATTTGTGCCCTGTAAAGGTAATTAATTTAGCAGATACTTAGGCCTTAGTAACTTAGGGCTAAGTACCTCTGGAAAGAAACAGAAGGTGTGAACTCTGTCTCCTGTTGCTGATGTGGCAGAAGGTGGTTGGCTGAGACAGGAAGCCAGTGTGTGTGTGTGTGTGTGTGTGTGTGTGTGTGTGCATGTGAGCATGCATGCGCATATAAGAACAATTCCAGAGACGGAGAAACAGAATCAAGAATTTTTACTCCTGGTGGAGGAAGCAGAACTGTCCCAGCATCTGGGAGCTGGCCTTGCTGGACTGAGAATTGAGTTGGAGTTTTCTATGAGACCAGAATCTGGTGAAGGCTGAAGTTGCTGTGGCCTGAAAGGCTGAGATTCCTTTTGGGTCCTAGGGCTAGCTGAACTGCTGGAGGACTGAAGAAGCATGACCAGAATGCTAAGATTTTTTTTGTTTGAGGCTTGCTTGATCCTTGAATTCCTGGCAACAGAAGATATAAAGGTTTTGAGATGTGCTGGACCCTGTGAACTTCCATGTGTAACAAGAACAGCCCAGAGGACTGGACAAGAACCTGGAAGCTGCCTGCCTCTGAATCCAGGTGACTGGTAGATTCAGTTGGAGCTGGGACCATGGAAGGGGATCCAGGGAATCTGAGAGACCACTCAGAGTCAAGATGAAGAACAGGCCTCCCCTTGGACACATGATGAAATTGAAGTTTACTAGACACTGAGAGGTGAAGGGTTTGGGTAATTTTCTAATGATTGTATTTAGTGATAAATGATACTTAGTGACTGATTGCTAGATAAGTGACTGATTTAGTTAACTGACGATTGCCTCATGAGTGGAAGCTTGATTATTGTATTGTGAAATGACTGAATGATTTAGTAAGGAGGGTTTCCCCCTTAGGGAAAACAGATGATTATTCTTTTGTTCTTTGTTCTAAATACTGGCCACTGTAGTGAAAACTATTTGGCCATTCTAATGTTAAGCTGTTGTGAACACTATGTTGTGATTTTCTGTGATAAGATGCAATGTTGTGGATATTATATTGTGATTTGTTGTGAATATTTGCCTTGATTTGTAATGGAATAAATGGAATGTTCACTATCCTGTGTAATCTGAACCTTAAAAGCTGTTCATGGTAGCATTCTTTTGGGAAACTGTTCATGCATGGCTTTACATGCCCCCTCTCATAATAATGCAGTAGATATAAGAACTGAATAAGTGATTTTCCTATTCATTCATTCATTCATTCATTCATCCATCCATCCATCCATTCATTTACTTCAAAGGTATCATGCCTCAGGAGCCTACTTTAAATCCCTAGCCCAGGGGGATTTATGCAAGCATGCATAAGAATTTTTATGTGTATATGGTTGGGGCAGGGAGGTCCTAAAGGAGGATACTGAGGGAAAGAGGAATCCAGAGTTCAGAATCCTTTCTCTTCCCTTACTTGGGAGAGAGTTAGAAATTGAAATACATATCTTTTTCTTTTTAAAGGAATTTGGATTTGTTGTCAACATTTTCTTATGTCTCTCTCAGGAGAAACATATAGGAATTCTTTCTCCACAGTTTATGATACACTTTAAAAGGAAGTAAAAATACAATCACCAAGTCATAGGTGAGCTGAAAGAGTGACCTCATACTGAGGTGAACATCTCATAAACATTCAGAGAAGCCAAAATATTGTCAAGTTGCTCTGGCTTACCATGTCAATCAATATCTGTCAAAGGTATTCAGCCTCTAGCTTTGTTTGAAGGTAATAATGATTGTCTGATGGGGATACTTAACTTCTCTTGAGCAAATATGCTCTGTGGTCATGTTCCTTACTCCCTATAAATAAATAAATAAAACATATCTGTCATTTTGTACCTTGAAAATGGAAATTGAGATGATAATTTAAAATAGCAACAGGACAAAGTGATTATTTATTTGTGCATGTTTCCAAATAAATTTTAGAAAACCACTGTAGTGTAGTGGTTATGATGTGGTTAGGGTCAGGGGTGTTCGAGACCCCAAAATACCAACACACCAGATCCTGCCAAATGAATTTGACTCGTCTTCTCTCAGCCAAAGAAAAGCGAAGTTTATTAAAAGTTCATTAAAAGTTTGCCATATTGGGTAGACTCTTAAGGAGCCTAAGTATGCATGATGCTTGCATTGGGCAAGCAGGACAGAGTAAGTCTGTTACAGTAAATCTATGCTAGGTCATTCTATGGCACTCTCACACCACATGGAGGGAAGATAAGAGCTTATATACAGAAGGTTGTGTGAGGAATCTAGGGGTGATCTAGAGGAGGAGTTTGAGGAGGGTCTTCAGGAGGAGTCAGATGAGGTCAGACTCCAGTAATGAGTGATTAAGGGTGGGAAGTTGCTGGAGGCACCTGGAGACAGACAATCCTGGGCCAGGCCAGTTCAAGAGTGGAACAGGAGGATCAAGGGTGGGAAATTGCTGAACAAAGGAGGGCTAAAGACTTGGGCAGAATCACAACTTAAAGCCCATGGCCTAAGGCAAATGCCTTATGTGGAAGATTCAAGGAGAGCGCAAGAGGGCTCCCAGAGCCTCATATGTTAGAACATTGGAAATGGGGTCAAAAAGACCAAGGTTCAGATTCTGCTTTTGACTCATTAGATGTGTGAACATAAGCAAATCATTTAATTTCTTTGGACTCCAGTTTTTTTTTTCATCTGTATAATGAAGAAGTTGGAATAGATGACCTCTAAGGCCCCATTCCAGTGGTAAATATATGAACCTTTGATGCCTCTTAATTTCTCCAATTCTGTTGAGTATGCTACCATTTTTCTAGTCACCAGGCTCAAAACCTCAGTGGCCTCAACTACTCATTCCACATAACTATTTAGTCACTGAGTCTTTTTTGATTCTGCATCCAGAGAATCTCAAATTCATCTACCTTTTTCTCTCCATTTGCACAGACTGCATTTGTTCAAGTCTTTTTTTCATTTTCCTTGGACTGTTTCAATAGCTTCGTAGCTGGTAATACTTCACTGCATATGACATTCTTTGTCTTATCTTTAAATTGGCTGCTTTTCTAGTCCAGAATCTATCCTGTCCTCACCTCTACCTGGTAGGATGCCTAAATTCCTTTAAAACATAGTTCAGGTGTCTCCTTCAATACAAGTCTTTGCTACGCTCATTTAATAGTACCTTTTTCTTGAAATGCCTTTGAATATCTTCTTTTATTGACTTGTTTGTGTGGTCATGTTATATCCTCCCAGTAAAGGGTAAGCACTTTGACTGCAAGGAATTTTTTTCTGTTTTTGTGGCTCCAGCATCTAGCATAGACTTTTAATGTTTGTTGAATTATTTGATTGAATTAGGAAGCTCTCTCTTAAATAACTCTTAATCAATTGATTGTTGTTTTGCCTTTAAATTCTAAACCTCTTCACACATTACAGCCCTTTAGATATTTGAAAATGAAATTGTGTTTCCCCCAGTCACTTTTCTAGGCTAAAGATCCTTAATTATTTCAAAGGATCCTCAGATGACATAGTTTTAAATCATCTTATTCTAGCTTGTCAAAGTCTCTTCTAAAAGATAGCTCTCCAAGTTGAACACAATACTCCAAATATTTTATTATAAGACAGAAGTAGTCCCTTATACTGGAGACAATAGTCTGATTAAAGAAGCTCAACCCAACATTAACTTTTTTAGATATCATTTCACATTACTGAATTATATTGACCTTATACTCCACTGAAATGTCTAGGTCTTTTTCCTAGATCATGTGTCCCCTATCCTATAAATATGCAAATTAATTTTGGGGCTAAAGTATAGGGCTTTACAGTCATTCCTCTTTAATTTCATCTGAATCAATTAAACAAATATTTGTTAAATATTTGTGTTAGTTACTGGGGATATTAAGGTGGAACAATAGATCATCCTTGCCCTCAAGTGTCATACATATTAATGTGTCCCACTGGGGTATTGAAATATCTTCAGATGCCAATGTTGTCATTCAATATATTAACTATTCCTTCTAGCTTTGTATCATCCACAAATCTCATAACCAAACTATTTCTGTCTTTATACTAACAACAGATTAAAAAGTTGACTAAAAAAGGACAGAAAGCAATTTTTGTCACAATAAAAATCTGCAATGAGAAATGGATATGTGAAGTTCTCAGCATGATCAATTTACTGGTAATGCTAGAAGCTGCTAATAAAGTGAAATTCCCAAGCCCCTCAGTAGTCAAGAACACATTTGACAGTCATCACAGACTTTTTTTTATAGATTTGAAAAGATAGGAGGTGCTAAAAAATAGTTCTGTGGTGAAAATTAAGCTAAGATTCTAATTGGCCTATATCAGTGTTAAAGGTGGGCTTACATTTTGCCTAACTCAAATGAGGGGATATCCAGCAGCCATGGCAATGGGGAAAGCACAGAGTTAGTCAGCATTATCTGAAAAATCTTACATTAGGCAACCCTCTCCACTAGAGTGGCCCAGTACTAGGCTTATGACCAGGTTAAACAACCTATGACCACGTAGACTCATCCTCCTTCCTCCCTTCTGAGGTAAAATAGATTGAGTCTAGGCTGTAGCTCAGAGAAGTGCAAACATTGAAGTCAAACTGAAGAGATGCTGAATGGCCTATGTAATATATTTTGGGGTAACTTCATGATTTTATTAATTCAGTTTTGTATTACTTAACTGTTTTCTCTCCTTCCCCCAGCTGTACTTGTCTTTCCCTGCCCCAGCCTAGAGCTATTTCCTCTCAAACCATTAACTCTTCATTCAAGGTACTACCTCCTTTTGTCCTAGCAAACCAAACCCATCCACTTGCAAATCAAGATGGGAACATCTCACTGACCTGACCTCAAATCTGACCACTGGTCGACCTTATGATGTGTCAGGGCTCAAACCACACCCCCTGCCCCTTCCCTCCTGCTGTTTGTCCCAGTGTATTATGGGTAAAACACATGCGCAGTTGATTTCAAGGGTGCATGTCCCTTTAAGCATTGTCTACTCCCTGGCTCCTCCCAGGTTCCTCCCTAACTCCACCTTTGTACACCTCATTAGCTTAATGAACTTATGATTGACAGCTTTGTATCTTTAAGAATGCCTCTCTGGCCCTTAGAACTTCGCAGATGGCCCTTTCTAGTAGATGGCTTTCTCTAGCCTTTTCTAGCAGGCCATCTGCCCACTGCAGAGGGTCACACTTCCAGACTTTCTCTGACTCCCCTCTTGCCCCTTGTGAGCTTTTCCTAGCCAGGTTTCCTCACCCTACCCCTTTTGGTCCTGTGAATCAATAAACTTTTGTAAATCTGCCAAAAGACAGCTGAGCCTGTAATTCTTTTCAGACGCGAACCTAGAAAGGATTTCTCATTAGAAATCCCCCCAAAACCTATCCCGCCTCAAAACTATCCTATATTCTCTAATGTTAAGAAGTCAAACTGTCCTTTTAAATCAAACCAATTTCTAAGTAATGATTCTAGTAATTAAGTATAATCTTCAACCAACAATTAATAAGTAACACAGAATAAAGTGAGGCATCAGTTTTCAAATTTCACATTTTTATTACTCATTATGAATATAAAGGGGTTATTACTATTATTATTGCTAATTACCTTTTCATGTGTACTGTGTTCTGTATCACCCTTGTTACCCGTAAGCTCCTCCAGGGCAGAGACTCCCTGTTTTACCTTGTGGTGTGCCCAGCAGTACCTGCTACAGTAGTTACTGTATAAAGATCTGATTGATTAAAAGGTCGCACATCTCATGTGACATATGGTCAGACCTCTGCGACCGAAAAGTATGACATTAGAGTGAGCTATTATTAGTATTTCCATTATCATTTTAATATTTTACATACTCATTATGAATATTCAAGTGGTAAAAATAGAGTAGCTAAAATTGTGTTATATACACTCACCTGTGATAGTGGATTAAAATCATATTTAGGGGAGTGAATTAGAAAGGGAAAAAAAACTTGAATTAACTTCAGAGATACTGAGCTATTCTTTACACTTCTTTATCTTATTTAGCCCTGTTTAGTCTTATTTTACATATCAGGATAAAATATATTTTGAAAGTTCTTATTGGAGATTCAGAGATAGAAAGGCAAGGAACTGAATAGTGAGGAGAGCTTTGGAGAACAGGACAGAAGCCTATGATGATATAAGCAAAAGGGGGGTTATATTTAGGAACCGGAGTCAGTGACAATGGCTTATACTGCAACTGTTCTAAGAAAACCAAAAGACAAAATGAACAAGTCTGCATATTCAGTAAGAACTCTCAAAGAGGAAAGCAGCTAGAATAAAGAAAAAGAACCAGGTGCAGGCTCATAATGAATGAATTCTTTGAGGATGGGAAGTAGAAATAATTTCACATTCCATAAAAAAATGACTCAAAATGCCACCATTAAGCCCTCCTGATAGCCTCAGCATGATAACAAAGCCTATGCAAGTGCAACAGTTGCTGTACTTTTCAGAACAATCCCTCAGGTCACCAACAACATCCTTCTAAAATGATAATGAATGGAAATAAAAGACAGGAATTCAAGGTTCATTTAAGGAGTGGGAACAAAGCTGAACCTTGACATTACATTTAAAGAAAAATACAACTCATGGCTTTCTATGTGAAATGAATCAATTTCATTGTATCTACTTTTTGTTTCTGTCTTCACAATGATGATAATGTTATTTATTATAGAAAAGTGAGATTATCCATGTTTTTTGAAAATATAAGACAATAGTTTATGTCTTGGACCTCATATATGTTTGTTGAATTGGAATAAAATGAAATATATCTTTGTACACATTCACCATTTTTCAGATTTAGAGATGAATTCTACCAACAATCACCAAAGAGTTTTCTTAGAAACGAAGATAAAGGAGGCCTTAGAAATCATTTAGTCCTATACCTTCATTTTTCAGATAAAGAAACTAAGTCCCAGAGAGGCTAAGTGAATTATTCCTGGTTGCCTGAGTGCTTAAATGACTTGCTCAAATAGATAAAAAAAGAAAAATAGAAGAGTCAGGATTTAAACCCCAAAGTGTGATTAAACAGATCAGGAAAGATCAGTAATTCTTGCTTTAATTTACACACACAATAATCCAAGTAATAGAGGGGTCAAATACAATCAAAACAAATTCTAAGGACCATTTTTTCCTTGGAATGGAATTTGACATTTCTAATGTTTGCAATTAATAACTAATCCACAATATTGGCCTGAAAATTTTAGTTTAGCACTTAATAGCTAAATTTTCTTTTAATCAAAGAGAAAAAAATGCAAAAGACTTCTAGGATTTGTCTGTGATAAATAATGTTAATTCTTGGTTTTATATGTTGTTTGTCAAATTAATAAAATATTCATGTGTTCTTTTTTAAGTGTTTTAATATAAAAGATTTTGACATTTTTGTAGGCATTTTTTGTGTTTTTAGTTTTAATATTCAACCAACTCTGAATTCTGGGCTATCATGAATATCTTTATTATGATTCTATAACATCTTCCCTGTTTTTTTTCAATGTTCATTAGTGATACCGAAGTGTGTGTGTGTGTGTGTGTGTGTGTGTGTGTGTGTGTGTGTGTGTGTGTGTGTGTGTATTCTTGCTTTATCTCTTCCAGTTTTATCTATCAAGACCTTATTTGCCTAATATGAAGGAGTTTGGTAAAATGCATTCTAGATCCAATTTTTGCAAATAATTTATGTGAAATGGGTTTTTTTTTTTTATGTAGTTGGAATTTTTCTTGTAAGTCTACTTCTACCTGCATCTTATGATTTGTTCAACTTTTATTTCTGAGCTGTGGTTGTTTAGATTCTCTACTTCTACTAATGAGAATGCTTTATATTTTTATAAATATTAATCTATTTCACTTACCAGTTTCAGTTTTGTTGAAACATAACTGGATATTTTAGTTTCAGATAATTTCCTTTAATTTCCTCTTAATTTATAGTTACTTTTTTATTTTGATAACTTGGTTTTTCTCTTCCATCTCTTTGTTTTTTATATTCCTCATTCTCTTCAAATTAAATAATGGCACATCTATTTTATTGGTCATTTTAAAAATTAAAAGCTCCCTTTTACTCATCTCAAAATTCTATTTGCAATTTTGCTTCTTTTTTATTGTTTTTAGATTTTCTCATTTGTGTTTATTTGGGAATTATCAAATTTGTTGAATTTCTATTTTTAAAAATTGTTCAATTCATTTATTTCTTTTTCTATCCTCTGTTGACAAATATAGATATAGCTATGCCCTAAATATCACTTTAGCTTAACATCTGTGTTTTCCTATTGTTGAAATTACTTATTAATTATCTATTATATCTATGCTTTCTTCTTTGACCCATTCATTATTTAGAATTCCAGTATTTAGTCATCATTTAAGACCAAATTTTTTTCTTTAAATTTACCTAATATTTTACATAGAGCTACAGATCTTCAGCTGTATTTAGTCCAACCTCCTTATTTTTCCAATGCATGAACTAAGACTAAGGGAGCATTAACAGCTTACTCAGAGTTACAGGCATCAAAGGATCTGAAGCATGTTCTCCAACAGCACAGGCAGTGCCATTTCTACTGTTCCATGCTGCTTCTCATGGCTCTCAATGATTTATAATTTTTTAAGGATTTCTTTACTATTTCTCATTTTCTGCATTTGTTGACAAGTTCTTCATGCCATAGAATAAAGTTGATTTTTGTAAAGTTACCGTAAGGGAAGAATGTGCATATCCCTTATAATTCTCATTGGGTTATCTTCAAAATTTGATCATATAAAATTTTTGTCCAATTTTTCATCAAGATATTTTATTTAAATTCATTTCAGTTGAATGAGCATTTGCTAAGGATCTGCTTTGCTGAATTTGTCTCTATCTCAAAGGTGAAAACTGAGGTTCCTAATATCCAATTTTTGTTTTACTAGATCTCCCAGTAGTTCCCTTGATTTTTCATTTAATTGTTTAAAAACTATGAATTTGGTGAATGTGCTTTCATTATCTATGTTATCTTTTAAAAAATCTGATAAAGCTGCTTATCTTTCTGAATTTTATTTTGTTGTTGCTTTTGTCCTCTTCTTTGAGATGATTACAATTCCTTTTTTGCATTAAACCAAGGAGTAATATTTCTAATCCAATCCTTCATTTTAATTTGATATAAATTGTGTTTTAACTATATGCTTTTATAAACAAATAATTTGACTTCATTTTCTAATTCACCCATTCTATCATGAAGTTTGACCTTCTCATTCCCAACTGTTCTCCTTTTTAAAATATAAAAGAAAGGAAAACAATGAAATGAAATCAGTATTGGTAAATACCATTAGAATATGAAGTTCCCATGCCTCTCTTCACCTAACCTAGATCCATCCTACTTTTTCTCTCTTTTTACAATCACTTCTCCACAGAGGAATTTGTTTTGTTCCTGTCTATTCTTTCTTTAGCTCCACTTTCTATCTTAAACTGCCGTCTTTTCTCTCTCTCTTTCCCAGTCTAGTTATGACTGCATTTTATTTCTGAAATATAATTTTATTATAATATTTATTTGCCTTGCTGATTTATGAAGATTCATGAAATTCTGACTCTCCCAATCTTATCCTCCAGGCTTATATAATATTTCTTGTTTACATAATCTTCACTTGTGATAATATAATTACAAAAAAGAGTAAGTTTTCCAGATGAATATTTTTCTTCCTTCCTTCCTTCCTTATTTCCTTCCTTCCTTTATTCTTTTTTCTTCCTTCCTTTCTTTTTTCTTTTTTCCTTCTTTCCTTCCTTCCTTCTCTTTCTCTCTCTCTCACTCTCTTTCTTTCTTTCTTTCTTTCTTTCTTCTATTATTACAAAATTATCTTCTAGAGTTTCACCTCAGAATTCTCTTGATCCATAGTATAGAACTGTAGTGTTCAATATTAGATAAATGCTGAACTAATTTACAAATGGTCCATAGGATCCTACCATATAAAGTTATAGCTCCAGATGGTTCAGATAGTTCTTCCTCACCACCTCTTTGGCGCTGATCCACAGTTGGGCCAGCAACAATTAGGTCCCTTTTTTAGTTTTGTCTCCCCCAACCCACCCTAGAAGACTATATGATAATTCCTTATAATTTTTTTCAAATTTGTCTCCTTCATTCATTGATTTTTTTCATTGTTCTTTTAGTGAAGTTTCTTATAGTTATTGAGGTGGTTTTAGTGGGAGATAAGGTTAGCTTGAATTTTTCTTACCCGTAGTTTACTCATTGTCTAATATTGTGTGAATTCAATGAGACTTTAACATTTCTATCATTCCCATTATTTAAATACTTTAAGTAACCACTCATTTATTATTTGCTTTAAAGTCTTTGTCTTAGATGAGTATCTCTGCAAAATGAAAAGTGGAATTTTCTCACATGCATGTAAGAGTCACCCTTTCAGAGTTAATTATATAAAGTGTGACTACTTAATTTCTCGATCATTTAAATTAGGGCTTCTTTTCTACCACTGTCCTATACATTATTTTAGATTGAATATTATTCTATTTCTCCATCCTTCTGGGAAGCTAGGTTAAGTTACAGACACTCTTCCATCTTGCTTGAGGTAATAATAAAAGCTAACTCATACACATATAGAAAAATTTAGATAAATAGATAGACAGATAGATAGATGGATGGATAGGTACACATACATATACACATATGTGTGTACATGTATATCATATAACATGTATACATATATACACATAAACACATTTATTATATATATATAATATATATATAAACATAATACTTACAGAATAAATATAAAGAGGACGAATCTAAATCAATACCAATGTAGTTATTTAGGTGAAGTGTCTTAACAGGTAGATCTGGAAAAGGTACATGTAAGACCTAGTATTTGATTTCTGCATTGAAAGAAGAGAGGGATTCTATTGGACAGAGATGATGAGGGAGTAAATTCTAGGCATGGGGGAGAGTTGGTAAAAATTCATGGAGTAGGCATATCATATACTCTTGTCTGAAAAACAATGAAAAGGCCAGTTTGGTTGGATTATAGAGTAAGGGAGAGAGAACCATTTCTATTATAATGGCTTTTCTTTATAACAGGGTTTGACCTTTATGATGAAAAATAGTTTGTTAGGTATCTTGCCCTTGTTCCAATCATTCAAAGGGGGAAAAAGATAATCTTCCCATACTGTGGAAACACAACCATTAATCTTTCTGCCCTCTGAACTGCTAAGGGGTCTATTTTCAATTAAATAAGACCTTGTGTATACAGCTCTATTAAGGGGAACAAGAATTCTCCATCTTAAAGACCTGGTTCTTGAAGAAAGTATCTATTTTTCCTAAGAATGAAAAAAGGGAACAACTATTGGGAGACCCAGTATTAACTGTTTGTGAAGCTAGTACTCTTTGATTTAAAAAAAATGCAATATTAATGCAATTTCAAGCTACGTAACCAAATGAAATATGATTAATATTGCATAGCTTTTCACAATTGCTATTTTTTAGCCTTGTACTTTCCCCTAAAAATATTTTTGTATAACTTTACACTCTTTCTTATATCTGTGCTGCAGAATATAGCATTACAAGGAGGAGAATAATTTTTCCATATTAAAAATGCCTCTAGTCCAGCATTCTTAACCATTTGTTTCATCATCCCTGTGTCAGTATGGTGAAACCTATAGACCTGTTCTCATAATAGTATTTTTAAGCAAATGAAGAAAATCCTCTGAATTACCAAAAAAAGACAATTATATTGAATAAAAGTATTTTTTAATGGATCTTCTGAAATCCTTCCATGGACATCTTGAATGTTCATGGATCCCAAGTTAAGAACCTCTGCTCTAAAACAAACAAACAAAAAAAGAAATCCTACTCTAATCTTTAACAATAGCACTAATGATAATCTCTTACCCCTATGGATAATGATTCTTTAAACATTTATGTGTGAGTTTATATCCTGTTCTGCAGTGGATTCACTTATAGTTTTCTAAGTGATAAAAACTTTAAGAAAATTCAGGAAATGAAATTTTATTCTTCTTACATAAGTATATATTTTATTTATTTTTGTAGTATTTTTTCTTAACTTGTATACCCACATATACTTAGGATTACATGAAGATTCATTAATAGTTTTACTTTAAAAAAAATTTTAGATTATGTGTTCAATGACATACCGAATCCATTGAACTTTCCACAGCTATATTTCTCTATGAGTTTCTATGGTATTCCAATTTTCACAAGAAGATCATGAGCAGACAGAACCCTGTACTAGGAGGCAAGAAGGGTCACCATTTGATACCCAGAATAATTGCAATCTCTTTCCGCTTCATTTATTTTTATATTAATATCTAGGTACTGAGAGAGTTATAGAAACACAAAATTACAGAAATCAATCTAACTATTTTGCCAACTGGAAAATAAAGCCACAGGGAGTTCAGTAATTTTCCAAAGGGCACACAAGTAGTAATGATGTAAACACCAGTTATATCCTAGGGGTTAAGAAGAATATAAAAAGCTGCTTTTCCAGTATTTTGTGAGGCCCCTCCTGAAGGCAAAGCTCATTCTGCAGCTCATTCCATAACTTGAGAGTGTCCCAAAGTCCTTCTTCACTTATACGGAAATATCATATAACTTCTCCTTAAGTTGTACCAAAAGAATTGCTTTTGTCTCCCTTATCCTGTATGCCCTTGTCCTTAATCTTTAACCAACCACATAACCCTAAAATTCTTAACATAATATTCTCCCTCATCCCGTCCTTAATATTTAACCAACATGAAAACTCTAAATCTATAGCATCATCCTGAACAGACTGTATAGCTTTCTGTCTATATAAGCCTAGTCCACCCCCCCAGATACCATTATCTTTTTTACTCAGCCCCATGACTACAGTAAAAGGTCTATGTGCTTTCACATAAATAAACCTCCTTTATTTATAGCCCTTTGGATATCATTCCAAATTATAGGAGATGAAAATTAAATAATGATATGTGTCAAGAACATCCTGAGTTGATTTAGCTGAGCAAAGCTCCCTTGCCTGAATTGCTCATTGAGGCCTCTAAGAGAGAGAGTGAGCAACTAGAGCTCTTTGTTTCTATTTTGGGTTTTGAGAACCAGGAAGTAATGTCAACTTGAGCTTCTATGACAAGTCTTGAGGATGGTTTTATTTATCCTTTTTTTTTTTTTTTTTAGGAAAAACTAGCTTGACTTGTATAAAAGAGATTTGAAGTCACCTAAGAAAGTATCAGTCAGGAGGGAATAACATAGTCTGTTAAGAATAAAAATCTATTGTGCCCTACAGGCACTAGGAGGGATAAGGGGGGAGGGGTATAACAAGGGGGAGGGTGGTCAATAGGGAGGGTAAGAGTAGCAAGGGGATAGGTTTGG
>CM053584.1:239504441-239545171 GCA_028627135.1 Pseudochirops cupreus | reverse complement strand
TTTCCCCCTGAACTAGGTAAATGATATTTGATCGATTAAAGTAAGATTGTTAACCCATTTTGAGTTGCTTTCCTTTAGAAAAGCAGATCTAAGAACCTGTGCTAGTAGCCGCCCTGGGTGTGCTAGGGTGCTTGCTGTTACAATGTGTGCGCACACACATGCACATTTGGGTGTATGCATATAGTTGTATGCATATAATATAAACATAAATGTATCAAAAACATCTGATGTTTTTCAGTCATTTCAGTAATGTCTAACTCTTCATGACCCCATTTTGGGTTTTCATAGAAATGATACTGGAGTAGTTTGTCATTTCCTCCTCCAGCTCATTTTATAGCTGAGGAAACTGAGGCAAACAGGTTTAAGTGACTTGACCAGGATCATTCAGCTAGGAAGTGTCTGAGGCCAGATTTCCACTGTTCTATCTAGCTGCCCTATTGCACAACATACACATATGTAAAATATAAATATGTTTGTGTAAATATATATATTTATATACATAAACATATATTCATATATATGAAACCCCAAAATATTAGTGTTGTTTTAAGTTTTAATTGTTTAAAACTGCACTAAGACTTTGGTGAACTCCCTTTAAAGTTTGGCAAACACATCTTACATTATTTTGGTTCAGCCTCAAAAAAACCAATGTAAGACAAAAGGTAATATGGATGACTGAGACAAGAGTATTGTCTAAATTGCCTAATTAGGAGTAAGTAATAAAGAGCAAAGAAACAAATCTAGTTGTTTCCCAGGAAACAAACTAACTGTGCCATAGGGAGATGGAGGGAGTCAATGACTGGTCTTCTGCATTATCATCCTTATCATACATGCATCCTGGGGGGCTGCAGCTATACCATGCCAGCCAAACTGGTTTTCATGGTTCATATGAGACATATAGAATAGTACCCCAAACTCAGTAGCTCAATAATTATCTATTGGTTTGATTCAGCACTACACCTGTGTGTAGCTCACTCCTGGTACCTATTAACTAATTTGATAGACTTTATACTAATAGGCTGCATTTACACTGTGCTGGTTTCTTTGTATATCAATCCATTATTTAAGCAAGGATAGCTAGGTTACATGTTGCCCTTCATCTTTCATACTTGAAAAATATGCATGATGTTGAGGTCAAGGTACAATGAGTTCCATTGTGGCTGATTCGTGCAATATGAGCTCGGAAGGCTCTACAATATGTCAGGCAAAATAGTCAGTTTAAACATTTGGGATGTAGATGTGTCTAGATGTGGCCATCTCATGTTTTCCTTTGTGCTACTGCAATTCTGCTTTACTCATAGAGCACAGCACCTTCTTTGCTGCAGGCACACCATGCTGGGCAGTCCTCTGCAAGCAATTCCCATTTCTCACAATTGATACTAAAATTCTTCAAGGAGACTTTGGAAGTGTCCTTGTAATGCTTCTTCTGATCTCTGAGTACTTGCATTGTGTGAGTTGTCTATAAGATAGCCTTTTAGGTAAATGTATATTTGGCATTAAGGCTATGTGGCTACCCCATCTGAATTGTGCTCTCTGCAATAGAGTTTGAATGGTTGGTAGTTTAGCTTTAGAGAAGGCTTTGGTGTCAGGTAGGAAGCTAGGTTAAATAATTTAGTGTTTAACATTTAAGCATATGTGCACAATAAGGTAAGTCATTAACAGTAAAATCTGTGAATTATAAAAGAACTATGTAATAAGATTCATGATGATTTATGATAAACTATTGAAGGAAGACATGATGGAGGAGAAACAGCAGAAAATTTAAAATCTAAGTTCTATTCCTGGATGAACCCAGGTAAACTTGATGTGGTCAAACAGGAGACATCTTAGGTATCAGTGAACTTAAATAGATGAAAATGGATGAATTAATTCAGGTGATCATTACATATACTCCTGTGTGCAGGAATCCCTTAGAAGAAATGGAGTTGCTCTTATGGTCAAAAAAGCCTTTAAACAACTCGTGTGTGTGTGTGTGTGTGTGTGTGTGTGTGTGTGTGTGTGTGTGTGTGTGTGTGTGTAAACATAAAGTAGATAAAAGGCAACCTTAGAGATAATGACACTATTGGCTTGTAATAAATGGGAAAAGGTTCTTGGGGATGTTTTATCTGAGTCCTAAAAAATGCCAGAGAATATAAGAATCAAAGGTTTGGAAAGGGAGCTTTCCAGGCATGGGGGCCAATACTACAAGGAGAAGTGTACTTTGTATGAGAAACAGGAAATTCACTAATATGACTGGATGACAAGGTACATAGAAGAGAATAAAATATTTAAAAAAATACTCAAAGATGAAAATGAGTCAGGTTATTAAGAGTTTTAATTGCCAGATAAAGGGCTTTATATTTGATCTTATGGGTAATAGGGGACCAGCAGTTTGTTGAATAGGGAAGAGCTTGTCATTATTAAGCTTGCACTTTAGGACAATCACTTTAACAACAATGTAAAGGATTGACTAGAGTGGAGTAAGACTCGAGAGTTGGGGAGGACAATTGAAAGGTTCTTGCACTAGTCATCTGGGAGGTAAGAAGGGACTAAGCTAGAGTGGGGACTGTGTGAGTGAGAAATGGAGGAATAAGGGAGAAATGTAAGGGACTTAGAAATGTGGAGATTGGCAATTGATTGGGTATATGACATTATTAATAATGAGGATTCAGAATCAGTTTGTAAATCTGGTTGTGACTATAAGACTAGTGTTGCCCTTGACAGTTATAGGAATGGTAGAAGGAGCAATAGTTAAAGACAAAAAGACCTGGGTTCAAATCCTACCTCAGACACCTACAAGCAGTGACTCTAGAGAGTCATTTAACCTCTGGGGTTCCCTCCCCTGTGGAATAGATATAATAATGGCACCTACCTCACAGGATTATTATGAGAATCAAATGAGATAATATATCTAAAAATATGCTGAAAGATTTTAAGTGCTATATTAGTTTATGCTTTCTTGAAGGGGACACAACTTCAGATATGTACCCAAATTTGTAGAATATACATTAAAAAAAAAGTTTATAGGAAATACAGAATTGACCATACAGTTGGAGAGACTGAAAGAGAATACATGTGTTGGAAATTCTTAAAAAATGAAATTCTAACTACCACAGTAAAAAATGACAGTGAGAAAGAAAAGAAAGAGAAATATGGAATAAAAACATTATAGCCATTCTTGGAGATGTCTTATGAGCTCAGATTTTAGAAGGATAGGAAGAAAAGATGAAAGAAGGTCACACAGAAGATGAATATGAATAACTAATACAAAACTATATAAATGATATCAGGAAGCCAATTTGTCACAAAATAAACTGAGGTTTCAAAAAAGTACTAAAGAAAATAAGGATAATAAAAAGATAATCAATCCCTCTGCTAGAGGCAAATGATATGTGATTTCAACATATGGGTGAGACAAAATAGAAATAGTCGTCTGCTTTGTTTTTATATTCTCCAATCAATCAGTCAATCCATCAATCAATAATTCAGTAATTTATGTGCTTACTGTATTCCAGGCCCTATGCTAGAAATCAGGGATGTGAAGACAAAAATGAAATTGTCCGTCAATGAGCGTTTCAGTTAACACACACTTATTAAGATTAGGACTGTGTTAAACTTTGGTGATACAATGTTTTAAAACAAAAGTACCTCTGCCCTCAAAGCAAAAGAAATGGAATTATAAACACATAGTGTTTATTATGTACCAGGTACTGTGCTAAATGGTTTACAATTATTATCCCATTTGAGTCTCACAATAACTCTGAGAGACAGATGCTGTTATTATCCCATTTTACAATTGAGGAAACTGAGGCAAAGTGAAGTGATTTGCCCAGGATCACATAGTTAGGAGATGTCTGAATCCAGATAATCAATATTAACACAAAGGAAAGACTCTAGTATCATGCCATAAGCTTTCTTCTTGCCTCTGTACTACTATTATCTTGGAGAATATCTTGTATAAATGGAAGTTGTCAGATGTCAGATGTCAGTACCACCTGAAAAGACTAAAGGAGAGTAAGTTGTAGAGAAACTGGGGATGGGACAGGACACAAATACTGGGATTTAGGCAAAACATAAAAATTAGGTTAGTGTTGTCCCATTGGAAAGTGAAGGGAATGGGGCAGCTAGGTGGCACAGTGAATAGAGCACTGGCCCTAGAATCAGGAGGACTTGAATTCAAATCCAGTCTCAGACATTTAACACTTACTAGTCGTGTGATCTTGGACTTAACCCCAATTGCCCTGTCTTCTCTCTCCAAAAAGACAAAAAAAAAAAGGAAGAGAATAAATATTCATATAGCACCCACTATGTGGCAGGCACTGTGCTAAGTGCTTTCAACTATGAATCTATGAGTACTTCTATCTTTTCCCTCCCTAGGGTAAGTCTAAATAACTAAGAAAAAATTAGGAGAAAAGAAACTAAAATGAGCATTTTGGTAACTTTTAGCATACACAAATGATTTTAGGATTTAGGGACCTTTGAGATCACTTAGTTTAACACCATCCCACCCCCACCCAGGTTACAAATGAGGAAAACAAGGAAGATGAGGAAAAGTGGGGTGCTTGATGGTTATGTATTGGTATGTTTGTCTCAGCTGTGGAAAAGTCTGCTTGACCTGGCTCATGAGAGTCAATTGTTAAATGTTCAGTATGACCACTTATTCACATCTTGGAAATTAGCTAAAACTATAAACCAGGACCTGATTTATAGTTTTTTAATAGTCTACTCACAAGAAAATAATGGAGAAAATGTTAATAATAAAGGTTAAAGTTTAATGTGTAACCGATGAACATTTTTCTTTCTGAGAGCTTACTGTTAATCATTTGCCAGCAAATATCTCTATGTATGTGGGCAGCTAGATAACTTAGTGGAGAGAGAGCTGGGGCTGGAGTCAGGAAAACTTGAGCTCAAATGTGGTCTCAGACACTGTGTAATCTTGGGCAAGTCACTTGACCTCTCTTTGCCTTAATCCACAGGGAAAGGAAATGGTAAACCACTCCAGTGTCTTTGTCAGAAAAATTAATGGACAATATGGTCCATGGGATCACAAAGAGTCGGACATAGATGAATGACTGAATAACAACAACCACCCGTCTGCATACCTGTATTATCACACCAACAATAGTGTCAGCACTGAAAACAAAGAATAAGGTTTTCATACCTTAAAGACGCAAACCAAATGTGTGACTTGTCAGAACACTGTCCATGGTCAAGTGACGTCCCTTCTTTAGACCTTGGATTCTTAATCTTGAGATGCAACAAAGTACAGTGGAAAGAAGCCTGACTTTAGAATCAGAAGACTTCCATTCAAATCCTGAATCTGTTAGTTGTCCCATAACTTAAGCAAGTCCTAAATATTCTCTATCTCAGCTTCATCATATATAACATGAGGAGCTTAGACAAGACAATCTCAAAGGACTATTCAGGCTATGACATTCTGTAATAAATGTCTGTTGAATGAATGGATGAACTTTAGTGTTGAATTATGAGTTACTAATGACTCCTGCAGCACTCTTTCTTGATAGTCGCTCCCTAAGGCTCTCTGCTGGTCCTTCTCTCTACATTTGTGTTTTTGATGATCACATTAGTTCCAAGAAGCTGGATTTAAATGTCATTTTTATACAGATAACTTAGCCCCCATCTCTCCCAGGAGATGTCATACCTCGTTAATCACTTCAAAATAGATACTCCAGAGATATCTCAGAATCAACATATCCAGAGCTGAATTCATTATCTCTTCCTCAAAAATCCTGACCCTTTCCCAAACTTCCTTATTACTATCAAAAATACCTTCATTCTTCCACTCTGCCAATTCACATCCTCAGAGTTATCCTCAATTCCACACTGTAGAGATGAATTTTGGCATTTTGCATTACTTCTTTCTTTTATTTATAAAGTCACCATAAATAGAGGTCCTCATCACCTCTCACGTAGACTATTGCAATGGCCTGCTAATTGCTTTCCCTGTCTTGAGTCTCTTTCTCATGCCAATTAATCATTTGTATAGCTGCCAAGGTCATTCATCTTAAGCATAGATATGATCATGTCACTCTCCTACTCCAAATAAACAAACAAACAAAGCAAACAAACCAAAGAAAAAGCAAGTTAAAAAGCCCAAGAACATTGGTCCCCAATTTCCTCTAGCATCAAATATAAACTCTGACTTTTAAAGTTTTTCACAATTGGAATCCAACCTATCTTTCAGTCTTCATTATACATTACTCCCTTCTATACACCCTAAGGTCCAACCAGACTTGACTTCTCTCTGTTTCTAACACATAAGACTTCATTTTGATCTTCATTCCTTAATAAAGGGGGTCTCTAATGCCTGAATACAATTTCCCCTCTTTTCTGCCTCATTAAACCCCACATACCTTTTAAAGTCTTTCCCAATCCCAGCAATTGCTAGTGCCCTCCCTCCTTTTTGTTGCTATTTTTGTTTTTGCCTTTCACTGTATCACCAGAGCATTAGAAAACCAGGTTTTGATAAAACTTGTTGGGATTCAAACCAAGCTACTCGACTATACCTTAAACTCAAGTCACTGTGGCTCTCACTAATTGGCCAACAATAGGTCCAAGCCCAAGCCTCGCTGGGTCATTGTTTGGGCTTTGATGGCCCTGAGTGATTGTTTCTGTTCTGGACAGAAACCCTGAGGGTTTTCCCCTCCCAGATCCTTTTGTTTTTTTGTTTTTCCTACTAGATAAAAGAGCCCATTTTTGCCTCATTTCTTACCTAGCCTTAACCACTGAATGGGTGTTGCCTGAGACCTGGGAAAGAGTTTAGTTTAAAAAGGTCATTGTTTCCCACTGCATCCTGGGCCATCTCTAGTTGTCCTGATCTATATCTTACTCTTAGACCTAGGTGACTCTGGAGGAGAGAGTCAGACAGATGACTTTGTATGGCCCTTCCTCCCTTAAATCCAATTTACTTGCAAGTCAAGACATCACCTTTCTGATGACATTGTCTTCAAGAAGGAAGGACAAATAACAATAACAACAATAGAGCTTAGCACAATGCCTAGAACATAGTAGGCACTTAAATGCCTTTAGAAATGACTCTCAAACTGCCTTGCATTTAACTACATTTATTTATTTGTCTTTTTTCTGTATATAACTTATTATATATTAGCTTATTTGCATACTTGTTGTCACCCTAAATAGAATACAAGCTGTTTGAAAATAGGAATTTATTCAGTCTTTGTACTTGTATTTGAGGCACCTAGCAGAGCATTTAGTACATAGGAGGTACATAATAAATGCTTCCTTTTTTTTAACCTTTTTAGTGACTTTTCTATAATAATGCATGAAATTTCATTTGGTAAAAGAATTCAGCAGCTCAAACAATCAACACAATTAGGATCTAAGTGAAGAGAAAATGTGATATTAAGTACTTAATAAACATTTATTAAGTGCCTACTATGTGTCTGTTACTGTGTGAAGTGCTGAGGATACAAAAAGAAAAAAAAAAAGTAGGCAGAGCTGGGGAAAGAGAACATCCCAGGCATGGGGGACAGCCAAAGAAAATGCCCAGAGTGGAAAGATGGAATGCCTAGTTTGTGGAACAGCCAGGGAGGCCAGTACCACTGGATCAATGAGTATGTGTTAGGAAAAAAAAAGAAAAGATCTAAAAGGAGTAGAAAGGTAGGAAGGGTCTAAGTTATGAAGGGCTGGTACATTTTATATTTGATCCTGGAGGCAAGGGAACCCCTGGAGTTTATCAAGTTAGGGATGAGAATAAAGGAACCTCTGTGTTAGGAAAATCACTTAAATGACTGAATGGAACATAGATTGAAAGCAGAGAGAGACTTGAGGCAAGCTAATCTACCAGCAGGCTATTGAAATAGTTTATGTATGAGGTTATGAGGACCTATAGTAGAGTGATACACTATAGCCTCAAAAGAAAGAAGGAGCAAATTTGAGAGATGTTGCAAAGGTGAAATCAACAGGTCTTGATAAAGATTGGATGGGGTGGGGGGAGATAGTGAGGAGTCCAGGATGATTCCTAGGTTTCAAGCCTGGGAAACTGAGAGGATGGTGTTGTCCTTTACAACAATGAGGAAGGTATGAGTTGGAGTGAATTTAGGGGGAAAGATAATGAATTCTGTTTTAGACATATTGAATTTAAGATGTCTACTGGAAATCCAGTTGGAGATGCCTGAAAAGCAGTTGAAGATGTGAACCTTAAGGTAAGCAGAATATTTGGCTTAGGATAAGTAGATTTGAGAATCATCAGCATAGAGATGATAATTAAACCCATGGGAGCTGTTGAGATCACCTCAACATGATGGGGGGAGGCAGTAAAGAAAGAAGAGACCAGGAAAGAACCCTGAGGGATACTGATGGTTAGAGGACATGATCTAGAAGAGGATCCAGCAAATAAGACAGAGAATGAATGATCAGATAGTAGGAAGAGAAGCAAGAAAGAACAATGTCCTAAAAATCTAGAGACAATAAAGAAGAAAATGATCAACACTGTCAAAGGCTGTGGAAAGTGCAAGGAGAATGAAGATAGAGAAAAGACCAATGGATTTGACAACTAAGGTATCATTAGTAATTTGTAGCAGGCAGTTTCACTGGAATGATAGAGTCAGAAGTCAGATTTTAAGTGGCTAAGATGAGACTCAGGAGAGAAGGCCTATTATAGATGGCCTTTTCAAAGAGTATAGCTGCAAAGGGCAGAAGAATTGTAGGATGATAATAGGATAAAAGGATCAAGTGAGGGCATTTTCTGGATGGGGGAGATGAAGGCATGCTTGTAGATAGTAGGAGATAAGCCAATAGAGAGGAGAGATTGAAAATAAATGAAAGAGTGAGGATGGCAAAGGGAACAAGCTGTTGGAGGAGACAGGATGGAATGGTATCACTTGAACAAGTAGAGGGGTTAGTTTTTGTAAGGATTAAGGCCATTTCACATATGAGATGCAGTAAAGAAAGAAATAGTGACAGAAGCCATCTGAATGATGCCTGAGGAGATATGGAAGAGGAAAGAAGAAGTACTCTTGGAAAATAGTTAGAATTTTTACTGCAAAATATGAGGCAAGGTTGCCTAAGGAGATGTGGAAGAAGGAAGGTTCTCAGGTTCTCAGATAAGAAGGTAGGAGGATAGGAAACCATAGGAGGTTTGAAGAGGGATGAAAAAGTTTGAGACACTGTAGAGTGGCAAAGTGAGTAGCTAAGGAAGATATAGCAGGATTGGTTAGCATCAGTGAGGACCCTATTCATGTCCACACAGTAACCCTGGGAGAAATGTTGATACAGTTTGGGGACAGGTTTATTTCAGTATATTCTATTTGGAGATGAATATCACTGTAGGATCATTAGTATCATAAAGGTATAACTGGAAAGGACCTTAGAAATCATCTAGTTCAACCTCTTCATTTTGCAGATGAGGAAACTGAGGTCTAGAGGCACTAAATGACTTGGCCAAGGTCACACAGATAAAGTCACAGAGACAGGATATGGACCTAGGTCCTTTAATTTCAAAAGCAGTACTCCTTGGGGGTAGGGAAAGAAAATTTGGATCTCAAAAGCTTGTAGAACTAAATACTGTAAACTAAAAATTAATTAATTTATTTATTGTTTTAAAAAAAAGTGTTCTTTCCACTCACTTCATTGCACATAGACAGGATATATTCTGTTATTAGTGATCCTAAGTGGGTTTTATTATTCTGTAGAGTTCATTGCTATTGCTTTGAAATTGTTAAATAGTCAGGTGTATTAATAGATAATATATCGTAGTTATAAGGCATGCAGCCCTGGGACTCTGGCCTTGGTGATTCATGATTATCTAAGTTCACAAATCCATCCCTGCTCATTCCTAGTAATGTCTTCTTTTTCTGTCAGTATCAGTTCTGATAGATGCTCACATTTTCTTTGCTCCTGAACTATTGATTCCATATATAACAGACCAAAAGAAAATGTGAAGTAGTTGAAAGATCACTAGCTTTGTAAACAAAAGAAGTCTGTCCCTGCCATTTTATCAATTGTATGGCATTGGGCAGGCAAGTCATTTCAATTCCCTGGGCCTTAGTTTTCTCATCTGTAGAATGAGATGATCTCTAAGTTCTCTTCAAGCTTAAGAATGAATGAATGAAACATTTAGTAAACACTTACTAGGTGCAAAGCACTGTGTGACTTTGTCCTGGGGATTCAAATTGAAAAATAAAATAAAATAGTCCTTGCTTTAAAGAAATTTATAATCTAATGGAGGAGACAACATGGAAAGAGCACATATGAAAGGTTTCAGTTGCAAATCAGATGGAAAAATCCCATATTCTTTAAGGTGCAGCAACAAAGTAGATGTTAATGCACCCCCCTTTTTTTTTTTTATCATATTTCCACTAATAAAATCATGTCAGTTTCTTGTGTTTAATAGTAACAAGGATTCTTGGAGAGAGAACTTTCTTTTCTGGGTCTCTCTAACAGTAAGCAAAGTAGATTTTTTTTTTTTGCTGTTTTTTACCCAATCAAGTGCCTTTGATTGAATCAAGAGTCTTTGATTGAATCAGAGTCTTTGATAGGAAACAGCATATATTGTATTGCTTGGAGGGAGAGGACAAAGTAGAGAGAGGAGCAGAGCTGAGAGAGATAAGTGAGTGTAAGCGGACTATGGGAACTTGCTTGTCAGGAGGCCTAACAGAAAAAAAAATTGTTGTCAGTGCCCTCTCTGTTGATCTGTGTTAATTTCTCAGACAGAAGTCCTATCTGTTGATCTGTGTTGATTTCTCCAATAGTATATGTATATGTATGTATATGTGTATGTGTATGTGTATATATGTATTAGGTGATAAGTTTTGCTTAAGGATGTTGCTATGAATGTTATACTTAATTGAACATGTTTAGTTTAGTTCTGAATAGAGAGTCCATTATATTATGTGATTAGACTCTTATGGCTGTGATTAGCAGCCATCCTCAGGTGTGCTGCTGTGATTGGTGTTACAGTCTCCAGTCACTGTGGCTGTAGCACCTATAGAAATAATTGTCAGGCTGCAGTTCAGAGTCTATAATTCTCAGATTTTAGAATTTGTGTAAAGATGGCATTTTCCAAGGAATAGCTTCCATTAATTTCATCAGCATGTTTTGATTTGAGTTCTAAACCGTATGCTTTCCCTTTTTGTTTTATGATTCTGGTGAATTAAAATGCTTCCCACATATCTCCCCAAATCAGTTACAGATAGTGACAGGACAATGTGCACAATGGAAAGAGCACTGGCTCTAAGGCATAAGACCTAAGTGAAAAATGCTGCTTTTGACACATTACTGCCTAAGTGACCTTGGATAAGTTACTCAAATTCCTCAGGCCTCATTTTCCTTCTCTGTAAAACAAAGGAATTAGACTAGATAGTCCCTGACATCTCTTCCAAGTCTAGGTCTATGATCCTAAAAGTATTTAGTGAAAGCTTTTGCTAAAGACTTTCCATCAATGTTGTTAAAGGTACATCACACATTTCCTTAAAGCTCTATGGCTGAATTCCTCCAGCAAACATGTTAAATGCTAGTGCTCTATTTAACTTGGGATTTTTTTAAGCAATAGAAAATAAGACACTGAGGGGAAGAGGTCATTGAATGATTGAAAATCATAGAGACTTTCAAGATTACTGTCTCTGTAAGAAATACATAAATTCATCAAAACCATTTCTATAAGTTAAAACAGAAATCTAACCAACAGCCCTAAAGATAAAAGAGCTATATAAATATCTATTGTAAATATGGTATACCTCATCACAGGGTGAAGCTCTAGAGTCAGAAGAAAACTCAGTGGTCCTTTAAGCTGATGTCATTTTATAGATGGGGAAATTGAGGTCCAGAAAGGTTATGAAAATTTCCCAAAGTCACACACACACACACACACACACACACACACACACACACACACACACACACACACTGGTCTTCTAACTCTAGAGTCATTCACTGTATTTAACCTTGAGAATTACATTCTTTCCTGAACCCATTTCAATATATCTTGACAGGAGGACACAATGGTTTTTCAAATCCTAGTAGATAGAGACAGGCAGACTCAAAGAGAATAGGAGGCAGCCAGAAAGAAGCAATGAAGTGTGCTCATCTCCTTATGAGGAAAGGTCTTACAGCAAGGTCAAGAAAAACTCTTCTCCTTATTTCTTGGTTGCCAAGGAGTACTCCTGTCCATCTTCTTCCTCACCACCACTATCACCCCCTCAACTCCATCATATATACATAAGATAAAGAGAGGCATTACTCCCTGCCGCCTTCCCCTCTAGGGGAACAAACTAGGAAAGAGAGAGGCTTCTTACAAAATCTCTGTGTAGCTAAGTCCTTGTAGTGACAAGTTCTTACCTGACTGAAGCTAAGTTTGTTTCTCCATTCTCAAAGGAACAAAGGACTTTTATATCTTTGAAATTCTAAGATCTATGCCAAATCTGAGAACAAATATGCCTCTTTCTTTTGAAGAAACAGCTCAGTCTTGAATCAACTGGGGCCTGCTCTGCTATGAACAGAAAACCCAATTTCATTCCAGCCACATAAGGCAATATTTTCTTGAGACCTGTTGTTCTGCCAGGATTTGAGTAAAGAAGACATAAGTTATTCTATCTCTACCCTCTAAACAGGTAAAGATTTGGGTAAGCAGGATAGGCTTCTAACAGGAAAGGCACAATAATAGCTGAATATTGAAATTTAAAACTTAATTGTTGTTAATGTCTATGCCCTGGCAGTCACTCTATGTGTATAGCAGTAGAAGATTGCTTGGAAACAATATGCCTGATTCTCCAAAACAGACAATGTGCCATAATGGAAAGAACAGTAGAATGAGATGGAGGAGCTAGGTTCAAATCCCAGATTTATATGTGTGTGTGTGTGTGTGTGTGTGTGTGTGTATGTAGATCTATGTATATATGTATATATTTATAGAGTATATGTGCATATATACACACATGCACACACACATAACACATGTACATATACATATATACATATGCATGTATGTACTAATAGTTATAGTTAAATAGTTCTATATATTAGAGAGAGAGATACACATATGTATATATATCACATATGAGATCTTAGCCATATTACATGTGTGATCCGGTTTTAAAAAAAATGTATTGAATTTTAATTGAATCGCCATGTCATCTAGCACTGTATTTTCCTTCTCAGCCAAAGAAATATATGAATATTTCTGTCATCAGTTTTTCAAGTACATTGCTATAATTAATAAATGTTGCTTTATTGCCCTTTGGTTGGTCTTGTCTTTAAATTATTTTTGCATTTACAAAATGTGATTTAATAGCTGTTTTAATTGTTTGGTTTTTCATGAATTTGGGAAGGTTCATTCATGACAAATTAATTGCATAGAGAGGATATTGGGAAGAAAAGGAGTAGCAATCACTCCACAGATGGAGAGGAGTTACATGAAAAGTAGATTGCACAGCAGGAAATTTTTAAAAGGCAATAAAATGAAGCCTAGTGTTTAATTTTATTGTTGCTGATGTCTATGCCCTGGCAGTCACTCAATGTGTACAGCAGTAAAAGATGCTGTAAAAAATATGCCTGATTCTCCAACATAAACAATGTGGCACAGAGGAAAGAATACTGGGATATGAGTGAGTTAGAGGACTTAGGTTCAAATCCTAGATTTCTTATATGTTACATAGGAAATCTTGGGCATGTCATTTATTACATGTGTGATCTGTGCCTCAGTTTGTCGTTTTGTTGTTTATTTGTTTCACTCTGTAAAATGAGACAGCTGAACTAAACAACCTAAGAGGTTCCTCCCAACTCTAAATTGACCCTCTTATGAATATTGATATACATGTGATATTGGACAAGTCACTTTATGTCTTTGGGACCCAATGTCTTCTTTTTTAAAATGACGGATTGGAGTAGGTGTCCTTCTCTTCTTGCTCTGATTTCTATGAGTATGTAATCAAGGAGTTAGGGGTGTTTGATCAATGGAAGGCATGTTCAATTTGAGTACCCAGTCCTGGTTGCACATGCAAAGGAAATTCATGCTGAAGGTAACACTCTTTAAAAATAATATACATAGGAATTGAGTTCCAAGATATCTCATAAAGGAAAAGATTCCAAAAGAATATGGGAAATAATAAGACAGTATTAATACATATCTAAAAGATAGCAAAAAAAAAACATATACTGCATGCTTATTTCTCATCTTTATAGAATCTTCATGAGAATGGTTTACATTTGTTTTGAAGGTAATTCTAGATGAAAATATGAAAACTGAAAAGCTAAGCTTTCAGAAAATGCCTGCCAGCACACTTCATCTTCAAAATCACAAATTTTACTTAGTAGCAATAAGATGCCATTGTTTTTATTTTCTACCATTCATCTCTACCACTACCTCGTCCCACCCCACCCCACCCAGAAAAGCATAGGAATACTTGGAACAAAATATAAGCACAAAGGTTTATTTTCAATACATGTTAAAATCATATAGGACTCCTTGAGATAAATGTAAACACAGTGATCTCTTTACTTGACTATCTTCATTTATCATTTTCAAATAAGGTCAAAAATAAACAAACGAGCATAGAGACATACACCTGGCTATAGTGGATTTGTATGTGCATGTATGCACACAGACACACACATATGTACGTGTGTATACAATTCATTGTATATATTATACATGTTCACATATATTTATATGTAAATATATACATAAATGCTTAAATGTAAATATATTCACATATGTCTATAGGTAAAAATAAATTATGTAAAGCTCTATGTGTATATCTTTCTACATATATTAGATACAACGTATATATATATCATTTGTATGATCATATATTTGCATAATTATAATTTGTGAAATATTATAAATTGTATAAGATATATACAGATACATATATATATATATATATATGTGTGTGTTAGCAGATGGAGGTGGGGAGAAAGGGAGAGAAAGCTAGAAAGGCAGACAGAGAGAAATAAGTCAGAGTAATTCCCTTTGAGATCTACTTAGTGAGTCACTCCTCCTTAGTGGCCAGTCTTCTTTGTAGCAACTTACTGACATTCAACTGTCAAAGGGAGACCAAGGGAACACACAGGGTTTGTTATATTATACCAAAGAAATTAGTGCTTTAACACTGATCCTTATGCTTAACTAAAAATTTCCAGGGCTGAAACTCAGCATTCCATAGCGCATGCTCTCCCAGAGCAAATAAAGGACCCTGATATTAGTCTTTCTTTATATTAGTGAATGAACCTCCTTCAGAGGTGATAAGTTCCCCCTCATTGGACACCTATACACAAAGTTTAAATGCTCACTTTGAGGGTATGTTATAAAAGAGATTCTTTCTGATGTATAAGTTGGACAAGGTGGCTTCTGAGGTCCCTAAAATTCTCAAGTATTTCAATAAATCACTGAAGTTAGTGGGAAGGCTTGAAGATCAGTTTGGGGGGAAGAGTGAAAAGTATTAGCTCAAACATGTAGACTGGTATCTCTTAGAACAAAAAGCAGGGATCCAAGTGAAATCAGAGAAGGCAATCACAGAAAAGAAAACTAAACCTCCTCACAGAAGTGTTGTTTTACTAGGACATGATACTAGTCTTTTGAGAGAAAGCATATTGTAGTTGCTAGACAACCAGTTTTTAAGTCGAGAAGACCTGAGTTCAAGTTGATGATGTTTGAGGCAGGTTCAGGGTCCCTCAAGGATCGCGGTGCATGCCAGGGTCATCTGGAAAGAATTTATGGACTCAAGCATTCTTTAAGTAAAGTTGGTAAAGGTTGATCTTTACACTTTTCAGTGAGCAAAAGCTCTTAAGAAATTTGCAACCTTAGAGGGCTATAGTTAAAGTTTATATAGGATAAACTATATTAAAACATGGGCCAAATATGCTAATTAGGTGATGAGGGGTGGGATTATGAAGTGGTTAAGGAGTGGCCAGTTCTTAAAGGAACATGCATTTTTTGAATCTACTGCATATGAGTTTTACCCAGAGTTCACCAGGAAAAGCCCAAGGTGGCGCCACAGGGAGGAGTGTTTTTAGATTTGCTATGTCAAGTTAACTAGTGATCAAAGGCAATTGAGCATTGCCCACTCTGTCACCAATGTCTTGTCTGACAAAATAAATACAAGGAGTATACATGTATCTTAAGCCTAGGATACACATAATGAGGAGTCCAGCATGCCTATAATGAAGTAGGGAGTTGGCATAGATAGTCCAGTGGGTACAAAATATCTTTATGAGCTAGTACAAAGTCAGTTCAAGCTAAGAATTCCTACTGGTGTGGTTTGTTACTATACCAGAGAGAGAGATAAGTGTTTTGTTGTGGTCTACTCATGAATAATTACTAGGCACAGTGTCCTTGGACTGGGGCAAAACTGCCAAGGATAGTGTTTTGATGCTAGGAAGAAATGTGATCTTAGAACTGGGGTCCAAGCACAGGCACCCAAACACCCCATCAAAGTCATGCCTTTGAGCAACATATGCTGCCTCCGAGACCTGGCTATTTCAACTAACATTTCATTATCCTAGGCAGCTTTTGAAGATAATATAATAAATTGTATCTCCATCAATACACAGAGCTTTTTCCTTGGGAGTGCTCTATATTGATGAAATCAGATCAAGTTTCCACATACACACATATACAAAAACACACACAGATTTGAGATGATAGTCATGTATGTAATGATTCTGTGTCTTGTCTATGTATTTAAATATTTGTTTTTATTGGTAGGTGATAAGTTTATTAATAGGAAAAAAATAACTAAATTGAAGTAAAAAAAAGAATTCCCTTTCATCATTGTGTGGTATTTTTATTTATTTGATGCAAAGAAAAATATTGGCATCTATATTAAATAATCTACTCTTGGTAGTAACAAGAACCGCAAGGAAGAGTTGGAATGTAAGGGTGATATTTTAAAAAGACAGTTAAGAGACCCCCAAAAACAAAGTTCTTCTTACTTTATCCTTCATATTTAGAATTCCCATTGCTCTTACCAAATCCTTAACATGTTGATTTTCAAACCACTGAGGCTTTGCTTTGATTGGTTTATGGAGAATAGACACTGGATCAAATTCTTGACTAATTTAAAGTTGCCAAACTGTCCAAGGTCTCAAAGGCAGAAGTAATTGGTGTATTTCTCTAAGTCTAGCAAATATAGCTCTGGGAAATAAACATTTCTCCTTTTTAAGATAAAAGGATTGGTTGTTATATAATTTCTTTAGTGGATAAAAAGAGGATTAAAGATCGAAAACTATAAAATTGCTCATGACTCATCTGCTCTCATGGAGTGGGTGGGGCTATCAGGACAAATTCTTTAACCACAGACACCATCAGGTTAAACTCTCTGTATGACCAAAAAGATTTCCAGGCTAGTGGGGACACTTAACAGAGTACCAACAAGACCTTAAAATTATAGTCTAACAAAGAATTGTAGACTATCCCTTTGAAGAATCTTTTGTGTGTTTGAGATCTTAAATAATTCAAAAGGAAAAAAGGATAAAAAATAGAAGTAATAACAATCTATTTAAATTAATTTTGAACTTGAAGTAATATTTTTAGCTGCTTTTCTTAGAGTTCAAGGGCATGGACACTGCATTCATGGTATTCAGATAACAAAACCAGCAGATATAACCAAAAGTGACTGTGATTGTATATTGCTATTGTTCTCTGAAATCACTATGCCTTTAGAGCTGTCTGTTTGTTAGTGCAGACACACAAAAAATCCTCTGGAATCAATAGTCCTGAGCAAGCATTTGTCAAAACATGGATAGCATAGCTTTAGGGCAATAGGCTTCCTCAAAGAAAGGGCATTCATCTAGAAAAAAAAATAGATTCAAACAGAAGGCTGGAGAGTCATTTAGCAACATGAAAACATTATGCAGTGTCTTTGAAAAATGGTTATAGTCTACCTCTGCTGTTATTAACTTAGAAGAAAAAAGAAGTATAGAATAAACTCATTATAACAAGAAAGGACCTTCTCAGTTGTCCAAAAGAAATATCTCCACATTGCCAAATATTTAAAACTTCAAACTTTTTTTCTTATTATCCTCTCTGGTACCTTTGGCATTCTGGATAATATCCCAGAAAGTTAAGTTGAAGTGCGAAAGATGGTTAGAGCACAATAAGTAGCTCTTTAACCAAGATGTTTAGCTTAGTAAAAGACTTCTAAGAAATCTTAGGTTCATAACTGCTCAGTAATTTCTAAAGCATCAGAAGTGAAGGAATCTTTCCAACAATTTCTCCAATAGATAGTCTGATAGATAAAATATATATGGAGCTGATTCAAATATATAGTAATGATAGTCATTCCCCCCAAATTAAATGGTCAAAGGATATGATTAGGCAATTCTCAAAGGAAGAAATATAATTGATGAGCAGTTATATAAAAATCCTCCAAAAATTAATAATTGTACAAATGCTCATTAAAGTAACTCTGAGGTTTCACCTCACCACTAGCAGATTAGCTAAAATGATTTTTAAAAAAGGAAATAGATAATTGTTGGAGGGACTAGGAATACAGACACACATGCTCTGGTAGAGCTTGGATTGATTGGTCCAGTCCTTCTGGAAAGTAATTGGAAACTATTCCCCTGGAATCACTAAACTGATTATATATTTTGACTTAGTGATGCCATTATTAGCCTTTTGCCATAAAGAATCAAAGATAGAGGAAACAAAATCCACATGTACAAAAATATTTATAGCAACTCTTTTCATAGTAGGAAAGAACTGGAAACAAAAGGGTGCTGCTCAATTCTACAGTAAGAATTGATTGGTGACATTTCACCTTACCTAGTGCTGTTCTCAGGTCCTGCAGGCTACTTTCCAGTGATCTTCATGCAATAACACAGTAATCATATTTGCCTATCTTCTCAGTTTCAAATTCTGTCTATATACATTATCTTCCCTATTAGAATATAAGCTCTTTGAAGGCAATAAGCATTCATTAATAGCTTCCTATGTGCCAAACACTATGTTAAGCTCTGGGGATTAGGAATGTAGAGAAAGTCTTTCTTTAAATAATGGGATTTTAGTTGGGATTTGAAAGAAGTCAGTAGGGTATAGTGGAGAGTGCAAAGCATACTAGGCATGGGACACTGCCAGAGAAAGTGCTCAGAATCAAGAGATGAATATCTTCTGTATAGAACAGTCAGGAATTGATAGAAGGGAAACACTTAGTAAATGTGTTTTATTCTTTTATTCTGTAATGTTATAATGATGCTCTGAAGGACAGTAATTCAGGAGTTACTAAACAGATGATTAGAAAGGGAGAGCCATACACATTAGTTGCCAAATGTTGGGAAAGGAACAAATTTAGGAATTCATAGGGATTAGTCACAGGTTATAGGGCTAACAGATGAGTTATCTGGGTAGATAAAAGGTCTAAAATACAAAATAACAGTTATGATGGAACAAGGAAGAACCAATAGAGTACTATGATGTGATCATTATTATATATCAGGTTCTGTCTTAACCAGAATATTCTCAACTATCAAAAAAGGTAGGGTAAGTAAGAGGTGCAATGGATATTTTGCAGGGCCTAGAGTCAAAAAGACTCAGCATCATGAGTTCAAATCTGGCCTCAGATGCTTACTAGCTGGGTGACCCTGGTCATATCATTTAACCCCCAACTGTGAAATGTGAATAATAAAAATACCTGGCTCTGTCAGAGATCTTTTGAAGATCAAGTGAGATATTTATAAAAGGCATTTATCATGTAGCAGGTACTACATAAATGCTTATGCTCTTCCTTTTTCAGTTTCTCCAGTAGTAGGGATTACCATAATAATGTGTTTCACCATGCTCAGTTTACAGACAATCAAAAATCTAAATAGTCCATTTTATGAATTCAATTACAAAAATTAAATCACACAAAGTTTTATGAATTTCACTTAGACACCTGGCCTACTTAAGAATGCCTTCTGCATCCCAGCAGGTCCCTGATTTATTTTTTAACAAATTAAACTCTAGTAATGGTAAATAGTTTTTTGGGTGACTGCTTCCCTGTTACATTCTCCTTGATGTGTTTAAGAGATAAAAGGCATTTAATTAATTGGCTAATTACTGAATTAATTCCCCATGGAAATGGTTCTACAATTTTCTTTTAATTTGACATGGATTCATATAATTTTCTTTATAAAAAAAGGCACTTTAGTAATAATCTGCTTTATTAGCTCAACTCTAATTTTTCTTGTTCTTGATTTTAATGATAAATTGGGAGCAGATTTTTTTTTTCTGTCCTCTAATTTTCTGCCCTTATGACCATGCCTTTTATTTCAGTGCTCCTCTTGGGTGCCATCATGTAGAAGATGTGCCTCAGTGTGGTAAAGCTTGAAAATCCCTTCTCAAAATATGGTTTTTAAATGCATAAAATAAAAAAATACATAGGATTATAAAGAAAACTAAATATGTTGAAAAACAATGATCAAAATATTAAAAAAAAATTGATACATTCACTCTCTTGTATATGTTGTTTTCCCATAGTAGAAGGTGAGTTGCTTGAGGGCAGGGTCTGTTTTACTTAGTATTTGCATCCCCAATGCCTAATATCCATACCTGGAAAATGTTAGGGGCTTAATAAATGTTTTATTGGGGCTCTACAGTTTTAGGGTAGTAGTGGGAGTTGGGGAAAGGACACCTTTTTATTATTCATAGTTGGCTCTTTTGTGAACCAGGCAACTACCAATCATCTGTCATCCAAATCACCATACTTTTACTTAGCAATGACTGTGTAACAAGCGCTGTACTAGGTACTAGAAACACAAAGGAAGAAATCAATGAAACAGTTCCTGCTCTCAAGGAGCTTACATTCCATTTGTAGATCCAAGATGTATACATTAGTATGTGCAGAATAAATACAAATACATGAATCAGAGATAATTTTGTGGATAGAAGACACTAGCATTTGGAAATATGAGGAAAATTATATTTGATTTGAGTTATGAAAAATTAAGGAATTCTCTGAGGAAGAGATGAGGAAAGTGTGAAAAATAGGCATGTGGATGGTCAGTGTCAAGACCCAGAGAAGAGTGAGGGACTAGCATGTGTGAGGAACTGCAAAAAGTCTAATTTGCCCAGACTTTTGAATTTTGAGAGAAGAACAACTAACATATACTGAGGTTGGAAAAGAGGGTTGGTGAAATTCTGGGAAGGGCAGCTAGGTGGCACAGTAAAATCAGGAAGATTCCAGCCTTAAAGTCTTACAAGCTGTGTGACCCTGGGTAAATCATTTAAACTTGTTTGACTCAGTTTCCTCATCTGTAAAATGAGCTGGAGATGGAAGTGGCAAACCACAACAGTATCTTTACCAAGAAAACCCCAAGTGGGGTGACAGTCAGACAAGACTGAAATAGCTCAACAACAGAAAGTGCTGGGAATGACTTTAAAAAGTCATACAGGAGAATTTCCATTTTATCCTAGAGGCAAGAGGGAGCCTTTGAGTTTATTGAGCAGGGCAGTGAGATGGTCTGAGCTGAACTTAGGGAAAATCACCTTTTGGTGTATGTAGTATAGAGAATGAATTAGAGTGGAGGCTGACTAAACAGGGAGATCAATCAGGAGGCCACTACAATAGTACAGACAAGAGGTGTATTGTTGCAGAAATATCTGAAGTTCGGAGAAGAAATTTTTAGAATACAAATATGGAAGGGTATTTGTTCTTCCAAGGAGAAAGGGGACAAAGACAAAAATTATATAACTCCATGACCAGGGAAGAGAAAATAAAGAAGGTGATTGCAAATTCCTCCTAACTTGGAAATTCTGGAGAAAGTTTGCTCTTCAAGCCAAAGAAAGAAGTATCCATTGAACTTTCTTTTTTTACTAGCAAATAATTTCAAATTGAGTAGATAACTATGGGTTGAGAATGGATAAAAAAATGTAGTACATGAGTATAATGAGTATAACATGTGAGCTAATGGGAAGTTAATTAAGCAGAATCAGAAAACAAAATACATAATGACTACACAATGTATATGGGAAAACAATTTAAAAAAGAGAAACTGAAAGAAGCAAAATTTTAATGATGAAGCTTAACTACAAGGAAGAGGCATAAGAAAGCATCTAGTGATTTACAGAGGTGGAGGTTAGGAGCATGAAACATTACATACAATATCCTTTTTTTTAGCATCTTGATAAGTTTTGCTGAACTTTCTCCTTTCCCTCCTTTTTATTCTTTGTTCTAAAGGACAACTCTCTGGGAGAGGGATAAGAGGTGTATATATTGGGAAAAACAAGTGATAGAAAAATAAAATATATCAATAAAATTTAATTTTTAAAAAAGATCTGAGAATGTAATTCTCTCCCTGTATCCCAGAGCTATGGACTATGGATATGAAAAAAATGGCATATGATGACACAGAATTGATATGTTGTTTAGTTTTGCTGAATTGTGTTTTCTTTTTTCTTCATTGTTATAAAGAAAAACTTTCTGGGTGAGAGGGATATGTTGGGAAATGTGTGTATATGGCTAATACATACATGTATAAATTGTTACTGATAATACATGTGTACATATATATATGTATGTATATCCTCATGTTATCAGCGACTATTTTTAAAGAACCTGAAAAAAGCTTAGGCTTCCCACAACTGGAACTCAATTAGAGAAGTTGATTGCAGAAGGTCAAGACACTTTGGTGATTGTCCACACCAAATACGACTTAACTAGATCTCTAAAACTTTACCTCATATCCAACTCAAACAGAACTGGAAAAGAAGTCCAGATATGGAAGAAGGGATTCAATCAAACAAAAGGCAGCAGAGTTACTAAAAAAAGATTAAGACCTACTAACCACAGAGTTTTTAGATTTCTACAAATGCATGCTGCTCAACCCCAATTCACTAACTTAAAAGATCATGGGAATAGCATCAAGTCTAAGCATTCTAGTGATTTGAATAAGCCATCTCTAGACTTGTAGATCAAGGGCTATGTAAGGGTATGACAGTACTAGACATTGAGAAGTGTTGATGTGTTCTTAAGGGTCCCCCCACTTAGTCTCCCCTGATAACTGGAAGCAAGCACAACTAGTAAGGCAAGGAAGAAAATGTAAGGACTTTCTAAGGGAAAGGAAAACTCAAACGAAAAGTGATATAGGCTTTGGAGACTGGAGAGGAGTATTTTGACATAGATCGTTTACCCAAGAGAATAGTCAAGAGCTTGGCAAAGACAGGAGAATGGAGGCAGGGCAAGAAAAATATGAGAAGTTTTATGTCATCCCAGAATGAGACTGGAACTGTATCTGGCACCCAGGGGAAAAACAACAACAACAACAACAACAACATAGAATTGGATAGCACCTACTAATTAACATCACAGATTCATAATTCACTAATTAATATGTTACAGGTTTTATAAATTAGTTTTCTTTTCTCTTTGTTCCATTTACTCTGGCTTTGATTGGGTAGTAGCTGTCCTTTGTTCTCAAAGAGGATCAAAATGACATCACTATGCTAGAGTGAAGTTACAGTGTGTCTGACTGTGGCTGATCAGACCAATATGAGTTTGGAATGCTCTACCACAGGTCAGGTACAAATAGGCCACATGAACATTTGGGGTGGTTTCTCTAAATTTACCCAACTCATGTTTCTTTTGACATACCTCAGTTCTGCTTTGTTCATAGAGTACAGTACCTTCTCTGATGAGGGCATGCCATGACAAGCTGTCCTGTGCCAGTGTCTCCCATGTCACAAACTCACTTCCAAAGTTCTTCAGAGAGATCTAGCTTCTTTTTTACTTCCCTGTCACCACAGGATTTTGAGATAGGTAAAAATGATAAAACAGTATTGGTGATGTCTTTTGATTGATTCACAAAATGTATTTAAGTGAGGCAGAGTTGCATGAAGTCGTCGGCCACACTCTCTCTTCCAGAGTCATTGCAGTCCATTGCAGGACAGAATCATGAAGCAGTGAATGACATTGGCATCTTGGATGTTGGCTCTAAGCCCTCTACAACACCTGCTTCAACTACCTTCATGGCTATTGGAACAAATTATTCTCATCTGCCCATTCCACCAAGGGAAATCTTTACATACTTGGGGTAGACACCTCCCTAACTCACTGGCAAGTTTGAAATCTCTTGGTTACCCTCAACCTAGTTTAGCCTGGCTGCCAAAAGGTTTACTGGGGTGTAGCCACAGTATATGCTACAGCTTTTTAGAGTCACCAGTGAGAGTTAGATGGATCAGGTAGATACTATAGGTGGGAAGCAGCCCTGAAAAGGGCTTGGCATTCCTCACACCAAAAGCACTAGTCTTCTCTGAACACACTCTACACCCCTTGTAGATATGAATTTATGTTCTATATTATCTCCCCTACTGTAAACTCCTTGAGGGCAGAGACTATTTTTGCTTTTTCTTTGTATCCCCAGAGCCTAGCATAGAGTAAACACCAGCACATATTAAGCTAGCATGAGAACATAGTTAAGAGCTTAATGAATTCTTCCTAGTTATTCATATAAGGTCTGCATTTAAAATTAGCATAGAGTAGGAGATAAAGACCTAGTTTCTAGTTCTATCTCTGATAACTCCTGGCTCAATGAACTTGGGGCAAGTCATTTAACTTCTTGGTACTCCAGACTATTCTCTAAGATTAAAAATCAAAGGTGACTCTAATGGCAAGACTCTAAAACTATAAATTATAGAATGATTGTAGGACCTCCTTCATTAGAAGGAATTTTCTTAGTAGTAGTCCCCTATACAAGTTAAATCAGAAGTCTAGAAAAAAAAAATAAGATGCATACTTGCAAGAAAGGAGTTCATGCCACTCCATTACACTATCTAGTCATGGAGATTTTCCTAAGCTACTTGCTGGCTGTGCAAAAAGTACCCCTTACAAGTGCCCCCAAAGGGTGAAAGTTCTCTCAATACAACTCTAACCCCTTATGCTATAGGTGACACTAAAGGTCATATTTATGTTCATTTTTCCCTTTGTTATTTTAACTCCCTGGATGTTATTCTATAGGGCTTAGTAGTAAAAGCCTTATAAAACTTTATTGTGCTCCTTTTTTCATGTAGCACTAAAGGAAAGGAGAATAGCTATATTTTCTGTAGCTATTGGCATAGCTAAGTGACAAGGAACTAAAGGTAAGAAGATAGGCAGTAGAATAATTCACCAGAGGCAACAGAAAACTAAGTCCTAGAGTTTGTTGGTAGGAAAAAAAATGTGGCAGGAAAAAAAGTATTGATTATGGAATGCATCATGATAGAGTTAAGATCACGGGCTTTGAAGTCAGTGGAAGTAGGTTAAAATTCTACTTCCCTCCACCTTGTAACAGAGTGTAATGTTCATAACCCCCAAGTACCTTTTCTGGCTCTATCATCATCATCATCATCATCATCATTGTCGTTGTCTTCTTTTTCTCCTCCTCCTCCTCCATCTTCCTCTTATTCTTCTTATTATTATTGAAAGGAAAGGCAATATTACCACCATGTCACATTTTTAGCACACTACCAATAATTCTGTCTTACCACTGTAATTTAGGTTAATTGCAAACAACTCTTTAGATATATTTTATTAATAATTAAGACTTAACGGAGGATCTTGGTTATGGGTAGCATTGTAAAATGATAAAAAGTGCTAGGTTTGGAGTCAATAGACTCTAAGATTGAGTCTGTAGTTTGTAGAGCCAGAGGACCTGGGCTTAAATACAGCCCCTAGCTCTTACTACACATGTCACCTTGAGTAAGTTGCTAACTCTCCCTGTGCCTCAAGTGTCTCATTCATAAAATAAAGGAGGTGGACGATGTGACCTCTGAGATTGCTTCCAGCTCCTGATCTAAGATGCTCTTGCCACCTGACCCTTCTAAGCCTCTATTTTCCTCACCTCTAAAATGCAGTGGGGGCGGGGGGAGGGCAGAAGCATGTTTTAAGTATCTACTTCACTAAGTGCTGGGAATACAAAAAGTAAAGAAGACTTCTCTGTTCTAATGACCTCACATTCTAAAAGGAGGAGACATATCAAGGAGGGTTCAACACCTATTGTGAGCCAGGCACTGTACTAAGTGCTTTTGTAGTGCAGTACATATAGAAAGACCCAGGAGTCCTTAGGGTACATATGCTACCTGTCCCAGCTAAGGCTGGGGCCTTGCTATCACCTATTGAGGTCTTGGGGGCCTGAGTCAGGGAGGGTCTGGCTGGCTGGCTTGAGCCTAACTCCAGAGATTGGACTAGACAATCTCTAAGAGACCTTCTAGTTCTAAATCTATAATCCTATAAAGATGTTAAGCATCCCAGAAGTAAAGCAGGCCCTTCTGATGTAATATACCATAGTTCAAAGACTAGAAGCAAGGAATTCAGCATGTATTGAACAGTATAGAAGCCATTCTTAGAAGGCACAATTTACTTGAATGAGGATTTAGGTGGGGCTTGATAGCCAACAATAGTACCCCAGGGAAAACTATTAGGAGAACATTAATAGTCCCGTTCAGTCTCTAAGTGTGCAGGTATCAAAGTAAAAAAGGACTTCTGATGTTAATGATTGGTTTACCACTGGACCTCTCCATTTGAAGTTTATTACCACTCATAAAAGAGGGAACAATGATCATTCTATTATAGAAGAACTCTGTGTACCCATTGCCTTGTTCTGTATTCTGCTTGATTTCCCTGCCTCGTCACTCTATATAAATGTAAGAAACTGACAAAGCAGACTTGGAATGAAACTCTATGCCTTCACATATGTGCTCCCCTCCCTCAGAGACTTCTTTGTTTTGATGCCAAATACATTTTGATAATTACATACAGTTTTAGCAGAAGAATATAGGACTCTTGTTAAGGGTGAAAAATCAGAAATGGTTTTATAAAGAAATGAAACAGCCAATGTCAAGATGCAAAATAAAAGAATTGCATTGAAACATTAATTTAAAAAAATTATCTTTATCTAGCAATGTGTCTAGCTAGGTATTACTTAGCTAAGACCATGGAGCTGGTAATCTGTACCAGTTTCAGTTCTTTACCTGTCATTATGGTTTACCCATTGCTTGGTTAAAAGCAGTTAGGTAGCACAGTGAATAGAGAGTTAGGTCTGGAATCTGGAAGACCTGAATTCAAAATCAGCCTCAGAGTTAAGTCCCTTAACCTCTGTTTGCTTCAGTTTCCTCAGCTATAAAATGAGAATAATAACAACACCTATCTCCCACAGTTGTTATGAGGATCAAATGATTTATTTGTAAGGAGCGGACCACAATGAAAGCCTGATATATAGTAGGTATTACATAAATGTTTACTTCCTCCCCAATTCAGTTGTAGGATAAGCCTGATTTCTCAGTAGGTGAAATAGATTCCACAAGTCTCACTTTCATTGACTTCTTGAACAATGTTGTTAAGTATGTTATTTTTGGATATAGTTTAGCAATTTCCCAAGGAAAGAGGGAAAGGTTTTGTTTTTGAAAAAGGTATTCAATGTGCAAGTATGAATCATGTATGGAACAGGTCTATTCCTATGGAGAAAATGGATTGCTAAGCATAAAAAAAATGCAAGCATTCATTATATATTTAATCCATCACTACCAACAGCACAATCACTTGTGAGGCTAATATTCAATCCCTATTGGGACATTAACATTTTTCCAAGACTACTAATCCTCATTTATAGTTCACCCCCAATGAACACAATATAATTAAATACCTAACAGGATTTATTGCCTGTGGCTTCTTTTTCTGATTTCTGAAGACTTCCTCATCACCAGCCTAGCAGTCCCACTGCTATTGAAATTGTAAAATTGTGCCAGCCTTCTCTTGTCATTGCCAACACTGCAGACCTATTAAAAGAGAAGAAATACAAAGAGTGGGAAATGTAGCTGAGGGCTTCCTTTCAGCTTCCACTGATTGAGTCTCCTTGTCTTTAATAACATGTGGGTAAAATCACCAGGAAGCAGATATAGAGGGGAATTGTTTTTCTTCTATTCCCTCACTAGTGTCACATTTTACCATCCAGAAAGATGTAGCTAAAGAAAACCATGACCCATTATTTTTTGTTTGTTTTTTGTTTTTGCAAGGCAATCAGGGTTAAACGACATGCCCAGGGTTACAAAGATAGTGTTTGAGGTCAGATTTGCATTTTTTAAATCAGATACAGCATGCTATCAATGGTGTGCTGGAACCAGCTCTAACTAGCTCAAGAAAGTCAGTTTAAAAATTTTCATTGTGAACACTTACAAGTTGGAAAACACTACAAGTCAAGGCTTGACATTGTTTTGTTGGTTGTCTTGATTTGAGAAAGTGATGTAAAAATCATAATATTGCAGATTCAACTTAAAAGTGTGTTGTGAACACATTTTTTAGAGATGTTTATCAAATATTTACCAGCACAGCTGGGCCTCTCACTCCTTTTCTGCTCTAACAGACCAGAGAGATTACAGAGCCAGGAAATGAATCTAAGCCTATAACATCCAGATTATTTTTTTAATGATCTGACATGCAACAGGTACTTAATGAAAGTATTTTTTTAATTGAATTATGCTTCCCCACCCCATGTATTTCAAGCAGTTATTTACGAGGCAGGAAGGGAACCAGTGAAGATTTCTTATGGTTTTCCCTTTTCCCAGCCTTGGGAAAGATAAAGGCATAGTCTAGAAAGCATCTGCTCCTTCCTTTTCTTGTTAGGAGAAGAGAATAAACCAGTGCTTCTGGTTCGAGCAAATTGTTATAGGAAATATCCTTTAACAACATTTTTAAACTATGAATTTTATTTGCCTCAAGACATTTAGAAGATCCGATGATCAGGTGTGAAATATGCTACCCAATCCTTTATAGATAAATACAGAGCACACATTGAGACTTTTTAAAAATAAATCCAAGGGGATTTATTTTGCTTAATTATACATAATTGTAAAAGGGGTTTATTTTTCTGTCTTTCTCAATTAGGGGGAGGGGAGGTGGGAAGAAGTGGATGTCAAATCCACAGGACTGAATTATGTTGATTGAAAAAAATTAATTTTAATAAATAAATGACACAAATAAGTCATGAATTTGAAAGATTTGATTCATCTTTTAATGAAATGTGACAGGCATTCAACAAGAGGAGTGAATTTAAAAAAAATAAACTTGGACATTTTCCATTAAAATATTGTAATAGCATTTCCACAGTACATAGAGGTTGCAGTATGAGAAAAGAGGATTTTGAACTCCTCTGACCACCAGAGGTCAGGGTTCTTTCAATTTTACATCTCAACTGAAAAGTAGTAAACCTTGGGTAATCCAAGAGATGAACTAAATGCATAAATTAAAATTCTTTTGAATTACAATATTCATTAGAGGAAGAGTCCTGATTTTGTCCCTTGTCATCTGTTATTTCTAAGAGAATGTTAGGGTACAAACAAGATGGTGATGGAAACAATGACCTGAGTAAGAAAAAAATGTTCCTCAAAAATGGAACACTCAAGCTTCTAAAATGTTGGCATAAACAAAATAGGCATTCAAGTAAAAGAAAACCTGGAAGGAAATAATTCTATTGGAACAAAAGTTCAATCTTACTCTGTGAGCCTCTTTGAAAAAGACATAGTGGGAAGAGCAGCTGGCAGCTTGTGGGTGATTGCAGGGGAAAGGGCAGAGCTTAAGTAAATAATTCCTGAGATCCTATGAATCCAACAAAGAGCAAACAATCAGGTAATTGAAGTTCAGCATATCTAATTTGGTGAATTATTGTTTCAATCCCTTTAAAAATAATAAGATAAACAGGATGGAAAATGAATTTCTGTGTATACACAGAATAATTACACTGGAAAGAGTTAGAAGAAAGAATTATTGTAGATTTGTGGTAAAAAGTATTTTCTATAATTATGAATTTGATTTTTTTCTTATTTTGGCCTTATTTCTCTGTTCCATTGATGAGCTAGTAGTTTAATACCATCTCCTAAGGGCCAAAGGTAAATATTGCTCTTAGAAAGAAGCTGACATAGCCTGGTCATTGACATAGGTACTCCGTAAGATAATTTTGTTTTGTTTTGTTCTTTCCAAGTTTAGGTAGCTTCACAGAAATATTCTTCTGATTATGGTGACCATGTATTCTTGAGGGGTATGCAGTAGAGTGCCATCTCTGGTAAATCCAATCACACTAGAGAAACTTCCAGGATAGATCTCTCAATGGTGTCCTAACTAAATATAGAAAGGCCCATTGTCACAAGACTGGCCATTAGTTGATGAATTTTTATGACTATGGTAACCTATGAAAAATTTAGATGACTATGAATTTAGAGTTACCTATAGGGTAGTGGAAAGAGAATTGGATTAAGAGAAGTCTTGAGTTTTAATACTAGATCCACCAAATACTTACAAGTTGTGTGACTATGGGACAGTGACTTACCTTCTCCATGCTTCACTTTCTTCACTTCCATTGCAAAAAGGAAAAAATAATAATAATTCCTGAATATGTATCTTATAGGGTTGTTGTGAATGTTATGTGAGGAAATGTACATCATTCATTTTTGTAAGCCATAAAACATGATATTCACACCAGCTGAAACTCTTAAATTTTTTATTATTGTTTAACAGAGTAAGGACAGAAGAAATCATAAAATGTGAAATTAATTTCTGACTAAGCTTAGCTTACCTATTCTTTCTTGTCTCCTGTTCCTTCCCTCTACTACATCTTTGAATTAAGGGTAAAACCCCCAAAAACAAATAATAAAATTCTTCTAACACAAAGCATTTTAAGAGGCTTAGCACAGTGACATGAAATCCCCTTACTGCACAGGTTAATTTTAGAATCATAGGTTCTGGAGCTGGAAGGGATATAATGATTATCTAGTTCAGCTCCCTTATTTTACAAATAATAAATTGAGGTCCACAGAAAAATGGGGCATATTGCCTAAATACACAGGAGTAGTCAAAATTTAAGGTTAGGTCATCTTTCTTCAAACCCATTTGCTCAATACATTATAATAAGCAATGGTTTATACTATGATCCTGTTAAAAATGCAAATATTCTTTAGTGGGTATCACAGCAAGCTACCATTAATAACCATTAAAACTTGATCATGTAGAAGCCTATTTGATAACTCAACTTATTAAAAAATAAGAGAAGATTCCCTGAGGCAAGGGAGCAAAGGTGCATTTAGTTTGAATGGTAATAAGGGAAGAGATAATATCCTATAGCATAAAGGGCTGTCTTTGGAAGGCAAATCTGAGTGGAGCAGAGCAGTAGAGACCCTGGACAGCTGCAGGGCTGCATAAAAGCACTGGGCTCTTTAGGGAGGAACTGCTATTAAGAAGAAAAGGAAGGAAGGAAAAGTAGGAGGGTGCACATGAACAATGAACTTAAGCTGCTTCACAATGACCTTAATCTTAGCCTCCACCCAATAATGCATCCTTATCCCCAAGTTGGGTTGTTGTTAAGTCATTTCAGTCACATCTCACTCTTCATGACTTAATTTGGGGTTTTCATGCAAAGATTCTAGAATTATTTGCCATTTACTACTGTAGCTCTTCACAGATGAGGAAACTAAGGCAAACGGGGTTAAATAATGTGTTCAGGGTCACACAATGAGTAAGTGTCTGAGGTCAAATTTGAACGCAGGAAGAAGAGTCTTCCTGACTCCAGGCCCAGAACTCAAGACTTCATTCAGTCTATTTGCCTAATTCAGCGATAACAATAGAGGATATGAAGCATATCATGCATAGTAGACTATTTTAACTTCCATTGTAAACATTTTACTCTTGTACAGGGTCTATCTAAGTTGGAGTTGTGATTCCCATAGCATAAAAGGGCATCAATGAATTTAGAATCAGAAAACCTGGCTTTTCTTACCAGTTCTGCCATTTACCAGCTATGTGACCTTGAGAAAGTCACTTGAGTTTCTTCAACCTTAGCTTTCTAATAGTCATCATATTATCAATCTCTCAGGGTTATTGTGAGGATTATATAAGATGTGGCAAAAATAGTTAGCATCTTAAAGTTGTCAAAGTACATCTTAACTCTATGCATTTTCTTTGGCTATCTGGCCATTCCCAGGAATTCTCTTCCACCTTGTTTCTATTTCCTTCCTTTTAAATAGCACTGTCTATGTGACATCTTTCTCCATCCTCCTTAAGGTTAGTACTTTCCCTCTGAGGTGATTGTCCATTCATCCTGTATATATCTTCTTTGTGCATTGTTGTTTGTATGTTGTCTCTCTCATTAGACTGTGAGCTCCTTGAGGGCAGGACTTGTTTTTGCCTTTCTCTATATTCTCAACATCTAGCACAGTGCTAGCACCTAGTCAACACCAATCGAGGCACTAAGCATTTATTTATTCCACGTACAGTGCTTAATGTTGGTAATAAAATAAAAGCAGAAAGGAAAATAAGAATTTATTAAACACTTAAAATGTGCCCAACATTGTTCTAAATATTTTACAAGTATTATCTCATTTTATCCTCACTACAACTGTGAAGGTTAGGTACTCTTCTTATTCTCAATTTATAATTGAAGAAATTGAGGCAGAAAGCAGGTAAGTGACTTGCCAAGGGTCACATAGCTATTAACTGAGAGAGTCTAGATTTGAACTCAGGATGTCCTGACTCCAGGTCCTGTGCTGTGTATATTGTGACACCCAGCTATATATTTTCAAAGATGTTGCATTCTAAAGGGGGAAGACAACAAAGAAAAGGAAACTGAAAAGAGAATGGACATGGCAGGGAAGGGTTTTAGGAAGGACGGGATGAATGCATCCAGCCATTATAGAGGAAATCCAGAGAGTCAGTAGGGAAACGGGGAGATGAATGAAGACCTGGCTGACCTGGGTTCCTCAATTAGAAGGCAGAACCAGACAATTAAAGGAAGAGAATAAAGGATAAGACATTGCTCTGAAGATGAGAATTCAAGGAGTTTGAGTGAGCTTCTAGACACTTCCTGAAATGTCCTACCATTGCTTTTTATGTTAGGCAAGAGCTGGGTTGAGGTCTTATATGGACTCAGTGTCTCAGGCTATTTCCCTAAGTATCTTGCTTGACTTTTCTAAAATGTCCATTAAATGTCCCTCCCAAACTGGACTTAGGCAACTAGGTAAAAGTTTGGAGAAAGTTTGGACAAATGCTGGAGTAGGCTGCCCAGAAACTCCCAAATCACGCTCCTTTGGTTTTATTCTTTTGCTTTCTATTTCAGAATCTCTCTAGGAATCTGGGGAATTACTCTGTGAATTGCTGGGTTTAGTAGAGGAGTCTCAAGATGATTCTTTCTATGGGCCAGTAGAGTAGTTTTTCTCTATGCTCCATAAAATGTTTAAAGTGGAAATAAGATTCTCTTGGTCCCTAGTATTAGCAGGCTTCCATCTTCCCACAATTCCCCAGAGCAGTCAATAGACTGCCAAGATTCTACTTCTCTACTCCTTAGTTCTAGGTATAGAAGCCCAATGGACTGTGAAGATTAAATGAATGAATATACATGAAAGAATATTGAAAAGTATAAAGCAGTGTCTACTAATGTTGAAAGAAACACCCTCTCAAACATCTAGGTTCAAATCTTAGAATCTTTGATACATTAAATCAGCTTCTGATTGTCATTTTTTTCTATCTACAATATCTCTTTCATTTATCCCTGAAGTCAGGAGAACCTGAGTTCAAATCCACCCTCAGGAACTTACTGGCTATGTGACCCTGTGTAAGTCACTTAATTTTTATTTGCCTCAGTTTCCTCATCTGTAAAATGTGAATAATAAGAGCACCTACCTCTCAGGGTTGTTGTGAGGATAAAATGACATCATATTTGTAAACTACTTTGAAAACTTTAAAGAAGCATATAAATGCTAGTTGTGTCTGTGTGGTTTGTCCTTTCATTTTCAAAGAGGACCATGACATCAGGAAGATGATGCCATGACTTGCAATTAAATTGTATTTGAGTGAATGAAGGCTGTGCAAAGTCACCAGCTTCACTTTCCCCTCCAGGGCCATCTGGGTCCAGTGGCCAGATATAGATCAGGACACTTGGTGAAGACCCAGGATACAGTGGGAGAGCTAGGCCTTTTTAAGCTAAGTTTGAGTTCTCAGTTTCAGTAAGGCAACTTCCATTTAGCAATTAGGTCTGTTTAGAAGTAAGTCAAGGGATGGCCCCTATAATAATAATAATAATAATAATAATAAAATCAAACTGGGAGGGAAAGACCCTCAGGGTTGCTGGCAGAAGGAGAAACAATTACTATTTGAATTCACTCTGAGCTATCAGGGCCAAAAAATAACCCTCAAGTAAATGCTAGGTCTTATATATTTGTATTCCAAGTACCTACCTTGCATAGAGTCATGAACACAGTAGGTGGTTACTAAATGCTTTTTGAATGAATGAAGAAATATTTGTTGAACATACACATGAACAAATGAAAAGAGTAAGGCATTATTAATATTATTACAATTCTGCTTTGAATACTGAAAAGTTAACTAATTTGCACTTGCTCAGCATTGCACAGAAAGTGTATGTCAGAAATAGGATTCCAGCCTAGCTATTCCTGGCTTCCAGGGGAGCTCTGAGAGTCCTCATCCAGGTGATAATCCTGGCGATTATCCTCCAGGTGATAATCATGCATAATGGTAAGGAAATTTGAAGATCCTTTTGTGTTGCTAAGCTAAGAGGTATTTAGCACCTAGTTTCAAATTAAGCCTCTGTTAAAGAAATAGAAGATATGAACTCCTGTTGCTGATGTAACAGGAAGGGGCTGAACAGGGAGGAGCAATACTGTATATATGGAAAAACCCTAGCTGGGAAAGTCAGAATTTCTTGGAGCAAGCCATGTGGAAGCTGGATAAAGTGATTTTGAATAGAGCTTATGGTGCTGAAGGAGGGCCAGCAGAAGCTGATGAGCTGCTGAGTATTTCGAGGGCCAGCTGGAACTGCAGAAGACTGAGGAATGTGGTGTTGGTATTTTGTCTGTTTGTGGCTTCACAGAGACTATGAAGGATTTAAGGTGGACTGGACACTGTGAGCTTCTGCATCAAATAGGAACTGCACAGAGAGCAGGAACTGGGCAGCTGTCTGGGAGCTGTCTGCCTTTGAACTCAGGTGACAGTTTAGTGAATCCAAGTAGGAGGTAGGACCATTGAAGGGGATCCAGGGAATCTGAGAGCCTACCCCAAGTCAAGCTGAAAGAAGGCTTTACTTGGATACTATGTACTGATTGAGAAGACTGTGATTTACTTGTAACCAAGGGATAGATGGCCTGTGTGTTTTCTGTTGATTGAATAGTGAATGATGACTGAATAGTGACTGATTTGTAACTTAGTGTACCCCATGAGTGGAAAACTTTGACAACCGTACTTTGTGTCCTTTCAGGAGGCAAGCCTCCTTAAGGATGACTGAATGATTGAGTAAGGAAGCAAGCCTCCTTGAGGGTAATTGAAGGATTGAGTTACTAAATGAATGTACTTTGCTTTCAACTATATGACTACTCTGGTGAAAACTATGTAGCCATTTTAGTGGTAAGTTGTAAAATTGTGAATGCTGTATTTTGATTTCTGTGAATTTTATGCTCTGATTTGTTACTGAATAAATAAAGAGTTCACTACACTGTGTAATCAGAACTTTGAATAGCTGTTCACAGCAGCAGTCCTCTGGAAAGCTGTCCATGCTTAGCTTTACACCATGGTATCTCGCTTGCATTCATGGAAGAAGCTCTATATAGTGATGAAATTACAGAACTAGGACTGATCTTAATGACAATAATAATATTTATTATTTTAATTAATATGGTACACTATCAGATGTTTGCTGCTCCTCTAAAATCCACTGAAATCATTCACTGCATTAACCCCTAGCATATAGAAACCTATAGAATTGGATATAAATGAGTATGAATCAGGAGCAAGTCTCATGGGTGTTTATTTTATAGTATTGATCATACATTACATGTATGCTCACAGAATGGTTAAGTAAAGCAGTTAAGTAAGTTTACAGAGTAGTTAGATTTAAACGGTGTTAAGATTCTTTAGAAACTATTCTGCCTACTCAGGAACTAGAGGAACATCATGGAAGATCTGGCTTTGATCTAAGCATTAGACATTGTCCTTATGATTTAGAAGTTTACTGCTGCCCATAAAAATCTTCCCTGTTGCTCCCAAAGAAGATCATAGACTATAAAAAATTGAGGCAAGTTCTAGAACTTTTGTCCCAGAGTCTCTGTTGGTTTCAGCTAAGTGTCTCATGTGGCCAGCCACATCACTTCCTCTTCCACAACTATTTCATGCTTCCTCACCCAGTGCATCTAATCAGCTGCCAAATGGCATCAGTCATGTTTTACCATACCTCCCAAGTATCTTCTGGCCAGCTGGCTAGCCCTGTAAAACACACACACACACACACACACACACACACACACACATACCTGCTTCTTCAGTTCTTCAATTCTAATTCAAAAACCAGAAGTCAAGACAATGTACTGTCGGAAAGGACATGCCAATATATCCTCTATGGTTTCACTCACCATCCCTATAACTTTCCAGATTCCTTCCCTGGCCCTCATTGCCTTGTTTGTATTGTCTACAGGGCTGGGGAACCTATGGCCACATGTGGCTCTCTAGGCCTTCAAATTCAGCCCTTTGCTTGAATCCAAACCTCAGAAGTTTGGATTCAATTTAGATTCAAAGGGCCACATTTGAGGACCTAGAGGGCTACATGTGGCCTTGAAGACACAGGTTCCCCACTCCTGGACCCTATTGGAATATAAGTACTTTGGTGACAAGAACTATCTTCACTTCTGAATTTTTCTTCCCAACATGTAGTACAGCAGGAACATAGTAAGCATTCAATAAATGTTCTTCATTCAGTCATTCATTTAGTCCGTCAATATCTAGTCCAGAGCCTTTATTTTACAAAAGAAGCTCATGAGGGTAAAATCACCTGTTCTAAATCATGAAGTTCGTGTGAGTCACAAAGCTGGTAACTGAAGCCAAGTCTTTGACTCCAAATTCAGTGCTCATTCCAATGTGCCATTGGAGCAACCAAAGCTCCAAAGCAGAAAAGTGGAACCTGGACTATTCTCTGTCTCTCTTTCTCTTCCTGTCTCTCTCTCTCTCTCTCTCTCTCTCCCCCTCCCTCCCTCCCTCTCTCTCTCTCTCTCTCTCTCCCTCCCTCCGTCCCTCCCTCCCTCCCTCTCTCTCTCTCTCTCGCTCTCTTTCTGTGTCTGTCTGTCTGTCTGTCTCTGTGTCTCTCCTTTTTAAGACCTCATTCTTCTTAACTTATCTGCTGTATCTTACATTGTTGTTGACCATTCTCTTTTTCTAATTATTCTCTTCTCTCTGGCCTTTCACGACCTTAGTCTCTCCTGGTTCTCTTCTAGAAAGTTTCATATACTTTATATGTCGAGATTTCCTAGGCTCTGCCCCATGATCCTCATCCTTCTCTATATAAACTTTCTCTGAGTGACTTTGTGTTTAATTATCATGCCTATGTAGATAACTTCAAGATCTATAAATTCAGGCCCAGTCTCTCTGTCAAACTTTAATTCTGTATCACCAGTTACCTATGAGATATTTCAAACTAGATGTTCAAGAGATATTTCAAATTCAGCATGTCCAAAACAGAACTTGTCATCTTTTCTCCAATACAGACTCTTTCCAATTTCTGTCCAAAGTGCCAACATTCTTCCAGTATCCCAGGTTCATAGATTTAGCATTAACCTTCACTCTTCATACTTCATCACTTATATCTAATCAGTTGCCAAATCTTTTTATTTTTACTTCTACATCTCCTTCATTTGACTTCTCTCCACTCAATCAGCTACCACCTTAGATCAAGCCCCCATTACTTCTCACTTATTGCAATAGCACCTTAACTGCTTTCCCTGCCTCATCTCTCCCCACTTCAGTTCATTTACCACACTTGGTTTTCCTTAAGCCTTGATCTGACCACTTCACTCTCCTACTCAAACTTCAGAGGCTTCCTTTTGCCTTTATCATAAAATATAAACTTCTCTGTTTGGTTTTAAAAGTCCTTCATAATCTAGTCTCAACATAATTTTCCATTTTTATTGTAAATTACTGCCTTCCTGCTTCACAATGCTTCTCATTCAATACAGTGATACTGGCCATCTATCTTTCCTTTTCAAGTCCATCTCTAAGCCTTTCTCCCATACTTGGAAACATTCTTTTATTGCTTCCTTCTTATAGAATTCCCCCTCTTCTTTTAAGTTGTAACTGAAGCACCATCTTTTTTTTTTAGAATTTTTTAGAATTCAGAATTTATTTATTTTTAGTTTTCAACATTCATTTCCACAAGAATTTGCATTCCAAATTTTCTCCCTATCTCTCCCCCAACCCAAGATGGCAAGCATACTGATTACTCCTTCCCCAGTTTTCCCTCTCTAATATTCTTCCTTATGACCCCTGTTAGCCCCTTCCACCTTACTTTCTTGTAGGGCAACGTGGATTTCTATACCCCATTGCCTGTATACTTTATTTCCCAGTTGCATGTAAAAACAATTTTTTTAACATTTGTTTTTAAAACTTTGAGTTTCAGATTCTCTGCCTTCTTCCCTAATCACCTAGCCCCACTGAGAAGAAAGGCAATTCAATATAGGTTATACATGTGTAGTTATGCAAAACATTTCCAAAGTAGTAATATTGAGAAATGTAGATGTTAAATGTGATGTGAAATGTAGATAAATGTAGAAGCTGCTAGATCTTGTGTTATCCAGATTGTCTTTTCACATTACTCAAAATTTTTCTTCCTGATTGCTTGTAATATTTTTTCCTTGACCTGGGAACTCTGGAATTTGACTCTAATATTCCTAGGACTTTTCTTTTGGGGATCTCTTTTAACAGTTAATTTGTAGATTATTTCAATTTCTGCTTTATCTTCTGGTTCTAGAATATCAGGGCAATCTTCCTTAACAATTTTTGAAAGATGATGTCTAGGTTCTTTTTTTGATCATGGCTTTCAGGTAGTTTAATATTTTTAAAATTATCTCTCCTGGATCTATTTTCCATGTCAGTGGTTTTTCCAATGAGATATTTCACATTGTCTTCTATTTTTTCATTTTTTGGATCTGTTTTATAATATCTTGTTTTCTCATAAAGCCATTAGCTTCCATTTGCTCCAATCTAATTTTGAAGAAATTATTTTCTTCAGTGAGTTTTTGAACTTCCTTTTCCATCTGGCCAATTTTGCTTTTTAAAGCATTCTTCTCCTCATTGGCTTTTTGGACCTCTCTTGCCATTTGAGTTTGTCCATTTTTTAAGGTGTTATTTTCTTCAGCATTTTCAGGGTCTCCTTTAGCCAGCTGTTGACTTGTTTTTTCATGATTTTCTTGCATCACTCTCATTTCTCTTCCCAATTTTTCCTCCACTTCTCTTACTGGATTTTCCAACTCTGTTGCCTGCATCCAAGTCATATTATTCTTAGAGGCTTATGATGCAGGAGTTTTGACTTTGTTGTCTTTTTCTGGTTGTATGTTCTGATCTTCTTTGTCACCAAAGAAGGACTCTAAGTCTGATTTCTTTTTCTCTATTTGCTCATTTTTCCAGTCAATTATTGACTTTTGAGCTCTTTGCCACAGTAGAACTCTGCTTCCAGAGTGGAAAGTGCTGTGTCTCAAATTTCTGGGGTTTTCCCCAGCCACTGTCAGAGCTATTTCTAGGCACTTCCCTCAGAACTGTGAGGAGAACTCCTTCTCCACAGCTGCCATAAGCTCTGCCATGCCAGTGCTCCTCCTTACCCCAGGACTGCCACCCAAGACTGTGACCCATATCCAAGCAGGGCAAAGCAGGAGAATCCTGCCTCAGTATCAGCAAAAAGATTCCTGTAATTTCCCCTGATCAGCTACTTAGTCCCCCCACCATCTGTGGGCCTGGAGCTCTGGAAGCAGATGTTGCTGCTGGCATTGCTGCCACCACAGCTACCACCACCTCTGTCCCCCCAGGCTGTACTCTTCTCTCACCCAGGTCCAACAGAGTTTCCTCACTGACCGTTTACTTTGTCTTTGGTGTTTGTAAGTAGAGAAGTCTGGAAAACACCACAGCTGCCAGTGATTCAGTCCCCTGAGGTCTGCTCTTGCCACTCTGTGCTGCCAGTCTTTGCCCGAGTGGCCCATGCAAGACTGTGTTGCACTCCTGGTGTGATAGACCCTTCCTGTCTGTCTGTCAGGTTGCCTTCAGCAGGAGATTTGTTTCACTCTGTCATTTTGTGAGTTCTGTAGCTCTAAAATTTGTTTAGAGTCATTTTCATAGGTACTGGAGGTAATTTGGGGGATGTGCTCAAGTAGGTTCCTGCTTTTACTCCACCATCTTGACTGTACCCCTTCAAGGGCCATTGTCTACATAAGCTTTTCTGGACCCCCTCAACTACTAATGCCTTTTTCAAAACTACCTAGTATGTGACTATGTATTTATTTGGATTGTGTGCATATATACATATATGTGTGTGTGTGTGTGTGTGTGTGTGTGTGTGTGTGTGTGTGTGTGTGTGTAAAACATTGGTGTATCCTTCAATTGAATTTAAGCTCGTTGTAACCAGGGAATTTTCATAGATTGTATTAATATTCCCAGGACCTATCCTAGTTCTTGGCAAGTAAAAGGAAGTTAATAAATACTTATTAATTGATTGATTAAATATTAAGCAAATGAAAATAAGGAATGAAATAAAGGTGAAAGGATAAGTTAAAATCAGATTGTGGGAGGCCTTCAATGCCAAGCTAAGCAATAGGACTTTTTTGAAAGACAGAAGGGATCCATTGAAGCATTTTGTGCCATGGGATGGTGTGATCGAAGTTAGACATTGGGATTACTCATCTGGAGGAAGTAGAAAGCAGTGATGCTGTTCAAGTTCAAACCAAAGCAGAGATTCCATACTGTGGCAAATCATCAGATGATTTAGTGGAAACTATTGGCAGAGAAAGAAAGATGCTGAAT
>CM053584.1:239480187-239503941 GCA_028627135.1 Pseudochirops cupreus | reverse complement strand
ACACACACACACACACACACACACACACACACACACACTCCTTTTCCAGTCCTTATACCATAATGAAATCAGCTCTACCATTACTATTTGAAAGGGTGTGTCAATCTACTTCACAATGATTCCACGGACCATCCCTGAGGCTTTCAAAGACAAAATTTTCCTCCTTGGCCATCAAAACTTTTAATGTGATATTTCCCACATTAAATTGTTAGCTTCTTGAGGGTAGGAATTGTCTGCTTTCAATTTATATCCCAGTGCTTCTCATTCATTTGTTCATTGATTCAATCATTTGTTCATTCAACAGTGTGAATTGTAAACTAATTTTCATCTTCCCATTCTAGGTTCCTGCTAGAACTGTACATTGAAGAGCCCACCAGAGATTGTGCCCTTCTGGCATAGCCATCAGGAAGCCTAGGGTCATCTTAATATCACAAAGAGGCACTAAAGTAGGACTTTGCATGGATTTAAAAAAAATTACTAAAATATCAAATTAAATTTTATACACATGGATGTAACTATCTTGGAACAATTCTTTGTGCTTCTTGAAAAACAATTGACACCAGCAATTCATCTAGCTAAAAATATGTGAGGAGAGTTCATTAAAACTGGCTTAGTCCTGCAAAAAGAACATTTTCCTATTTATGTCTGTAAGATTTATCTTCTATAATATAAAGCAGAGATATTTTGTGGTCCTAATTAATATGCCCAGTTGCTTAATAAAATATTTTAATATTACTCATGCCTTTATAAGACTTTTGGCATTAATTTTAATCCTGAAACAATGTTTACTTACAAAGTATAGTATTCTCTCAAAGTAGTACAGTAATAAAGGCTTATTATATTAAACTAATAATTTAGGTACTTCTACAATAATATATTTAAAACTAAGAATGAAAACATTCAATTATTTGGAGTGATACAACCTTTTCCTCATAGTCTAACTTTAATGAAGGACAATAAAGTTAGAATAAAATGTCTCTGAAAATGATTAAGATTTGTTTTTGAAAGTACCAAGGCTAGTTTACACATAATGAAAAAAAAATAGATGATGAAGGAATCACCATTTTAATTCTTTTTGAAGTATATGCACTCACTTTAGTTACTGGAGATGCGATGTATGAAAAAATCTGGTAGCAGATTCTATAGCAACCCATTAGAAAATTCCATTAATCAAAAAGTTGTTTTGTTTCCATACCCTCAAATCATCAGTTTGACTGATTTTTGCCATGAATCATGCGGTTGCTTTCTGCTTTAGATCCAAATGGTCCTTTAACTTTGTGGAGGTCAAATAGCTCTTCTCATTCAGCAAGAGTGAAATCCCATCCTTTCTGTCTTAATGACAGGACAAGGTTATGTTTAATTCCAGATAAAATAATTATGATCAACCACATGATATTGCATGAGTGGGAATCCACCAATAAGTTTCACATAAACAAATAATATGGAGCTATCACCTATAATAATAGTCACTATTTACATAGAACTTTAGATTGGCAAAGCACTTTACGAATATTATCTTATCCTCATAACAATCCTGGGAGGCAGGAGCTACTATTATCCTCATGTTGTAAATGAGAAAAATGAGTCAGAGAGAAGCAAATAACTTGCATAGGGTCACATAGCTTGTATAAGGCCAGATGTGAATTCATGTTTTCTTGATTCCAGGACAAATGCTCCTTCCACTGTTCCACTTACGACACATCTTATCTAATTTAATTTAATTCAACAAACATTTATTCATCTTTGAAATGAATTAAACCTATTTCTTATGTTATTTCACTTTTAGTTTCTCTATTTATTAAACTCTCATCAATTTTTAGCTCCTTGCAATTCCCTCAGTTATCTAGGTATCCTAATTTGAGTAAAAATAGGTTCATTTTAGAAATGGAAAGACTTTAGAAACCATATCATCTGGACTCTTATTTTTCAGTTTTAAAATAAGGACAAATGAAGTTTTAAAAAAAGTGTCATGGTACAATGAAATGAATTCTGGCACTGGAGTCAGAAGATTTGGGTCCAAATACCAGTTCTACTACTTACTACTCATATGACCCTGGACAAATCACTTCATCTCTTGGGTTCTCAGTATTCTCATCTATAAAATGATGAGGTTGGGCTAAATGACCTGTAAGATCTCTTGCCCTCTAAATATATGGTTTCTGAGACCCTTCCTTCTTTGCTTGCTTCTTTCCCTCTTTCCTCTCTTCTTCCTTAACTCCTTCCACATGGGGAATTGTACACTTACATGTGGATGCTCTGCCCAAAGGAATATAAATTTTTTGAAACAGAGCTCTGGAAACCAGACTTTGATAAAACCCTTTCAGATTCAGATGGAATTACTTGAGTATGCCCTAACCCCACATCACTTTGGCTCTCACTGAATGGCCAATAGTAAGTCCCAGCCCAAACCTTTGTCATTGTTTGGGTTGAAACGGCTCAGAATGAGTGTAAATAGCAATTGTTTTTGTTCTGGTTAGAAATCCTCAGGGTCCACCTTCCAGATTGATTTTTTTTTTGAATAGGTAAAAGAGGCCGTTTTTGGCCTCCTTTCTTAGCTAGCCTTAATCACTGAATGGGTGTTGACTCAAACAAACTGAGACGTGGGAAAGACCTTAGCTTAAATAGGTCAATAACTCCCAGTGAGTCTGGGGTCATCCCCCATAGCCCTGATCTATGTCTTGCCACTGGAAAGGTGGCTCTGGAAGAGAGAGTGAAGCTTCCTATTCACTTTCAAATCAAGACATCATCTTCCTGATATCATTGGTCCTCTTTGAGAATGAAGGACTGACAAAAACAATCTCTAGGTCACTAACAGGCAACTAGCTGGCTCAGTGAATAGAATACTGGGACTAGAGTCAAGAAGATTCATTTTCCTGAGTCCAAATCTGATCTAAGACTCTAGCTATATGACCCTGGGCAAATTTTTAACTCTGCTTGCTTCAGTTTCCTCATCTGTAAAATGAGCTGAAGACAGAAATGGCAAACCATTATAGTATCTTTGCCAAGAATATCCCAAATGAGATCACCAAAAGTTGGGCATTGCTACAGTTTTAAGGGAGTAGGGACCCAAAAATACTAAAATTCAGGGTGGAGTTGTCTGGAAAGAATTTGCCAACTCATGCAATTTTCAAGTCAGGTGGTAGAAAGTTTATTATAATGTTAATGGAGCAGGCAGAGCTCTTTTGGGAACTCACAACATAATGGGGGTGATGCTAAAGCTTATATAGAAAAAATTCATTGAATGGCGTGCCAAGTATGCTAATTAGATGGTGAACATACAGTTTATGTACCTTGGGCACAGGCATTATTCATTACTGGCATGGCTATCCTATATAAGAGAGCCTCAGGAGTTGACATCTATAGCATGACCTTCGGATTGTGTATGGCAACTGTGGGAATCTGCACATCTTGATAGTACAAGATAGTCCTGTTCATAGAAGGGAAATTCTGTACAAGTCAGGGAGGGAAAGTTTGCCTTACTGGGGTACACTCATGAGTTATTGCTAGAGAGAGGGTGTCTGAGCTGGTGGGAGATGCGGTCCTAGGGCTGGGGCCAGAGCACCCTATCATTCCCTCCTCAAACAAATGGGATTCAAAACCTTTTGGGGTAAGTGATTAAGGTCTTGGCTTCTGAAACTGCTTCTTGATAAGATTGAGTATAGAGCTGTCCTTCTCTTGAGGACATATAAGGGGCTAGAGCCTTAACAGTTGAGCCTTCTCCAAGTCCAGTGGGTGGTGGGTCTTTGATTTGGACAAGGGTTGGTACACAGATTAAGTGATCATCTGGAAGTTGGTGGCCCAGAGCTTGGAGGAGACAACTCTGGCAAGGAAGTAAAGCAAGTAAGAGACAAAAAGGAGTAGGAGGAAAATGGTGAGTATGAACTGGTATCCTTCTGACAGAATATCTGAAATTTGATTGAACTATTAACTTTCAAATCAAGCTATATAATTTTCCTTCTTAAAATGCAGTCAAACTTCCTCACACCTTCTCAACATACTTAAAACATCTAAAGCTGGCACAAGGGTATCCAGGGACAGAAGGGGTTTGGATGTCCCCATTTGTCCCAAAACCTTCTCATCGGCATTCCCTCTTTTTAATCATGCCTTTACTCATCTTTCCAAATCTTTTGAACCCATTGCTCAGATTACTCAACTTTCCTTTACATTTCAACCAGAACACAAGATAGCTCATAAGTTTTTATTCTTCACTAACATAACTATACTGATATAAATAAAGCAAAAAAGGTCTTTTACTTTAATCTCACAACTTAATAGATTTATATCTTTGTTTCACAAGTTTATTCATCCTTCTCTAATTATATTCACTCTGAAAGAATGAGATACTTTAGGAAATGAATCTTATACATATGTTAACTTCAAATACTAATTTAACTTTTGCTTAGGCCATGGAATAACTACAAATTCAGATCAAAACAGCAAGATCTTACATGCTTACATTGTGCCCATATCTTTTACTTACTACTTACTCAGATTATAGAAATTTGCCATGAAAGGGGGAAAAGGATTTTGATTATAGTAAATATTACAGGATAAAACATCTTTGGCTCCTTTTGAATTCAGATAAGAATTTTCCAATCAACCATGCATTATCAATTCCACCTCATAGCCAGTCTCTAGAATATCCAGGTGAAAAATAGTGCTTTTCAAGGAACATATTGGGGAAACTTAGCCAGGAGGATCCCTCTTTAGATTGAGGCTAAGGCTGTCCTCTCAGTTTTTCCCAGATGTAGACCTCTCTTTGTAACAGTAAGGGATCACATTCCCTCTGAATACCTAGTAGCATTTCTCTCAGGATTGATTTAATGCAGACAACTATACCCAAATTCAAACTGAAACTGTCCTGAGAGGCTTTTACCTCAAACAGCAAGTTTCACTAATCCAACTTAGAGCCAGATACAATTATTTTTACTCTCTTAGAGTTGCAATAAGCAATAAAAATTTACCAGAACCCACATACCTAAGAGATTTCATTTTACATCTTTCCTTCTCAAATTCAAATTTGTCTTGGTGTAAAGACCAATTGTTAGAAATCATATCTATATTATGCACACAATTGCAAAGTATCAGCAAGTCAAGTTCATTGTTTGGGAACTCCATAACCCAAACAAGTTCTTTTTCCCAGGGCTGATGACCTTGTCCACACAGATGATTTCCAGAAACCTAGCAAGTTTACAAAATAAGGGGAGTCAACAAGAACTGCAGAAAAGAGGTTGATCTTCCTGTCTACCCCATGATAGTTTCCCTTTGGACTAGTGTAAATCACATACTTTATGGAACTAATACAAAAATTTACCAAGTTGAAACGGTATTATGTGTTTGAAACTTGCAACAAGCATATTACAGATTAGGTGATTTCAATCTTGTTGAATGCATTTCTAAATTACCTTACACAGAAAAGTGGATTCTGACTTTTCTTACACATCAAATTAGGAGAGGTATGTTACCCTTAAAATGAGACCAGAATGAATTTGATTATCTTTTGGTTGTGTCTCAGTACACAAAAAATTTTCCTTTTGTGTGAGACAGGAAAGTGTAAAGTGTTAGTTCAATTCCAAAGTACGAGACTTGGAGCTTTTTCACTGACACGGATCCCAAGTTTGCCTCTTCCTAATCAGTGAAATAACCTTCTCCTCATCTGTCCCTCCACATTCAGAGCCTGGATTACACACAGACACTCACTCACACCACACAGAGACACAAACATAAAACAAATACAGAGAGGGTAATACAGACAAGGAGAGATAAAAGCTCAGAGAGTTAGAAATTCTCTTCACAAATCAGACAATTTTCTTGATCCTCAGGATTGTATTGAGGTCAGGCAAGACTTTTCTTTGTAAAGTCTTAGAAACTGAGCTTTTTTCTGTAATGGAACCTAAGAGTGAATTGACCCCTCTTTTTGCAGGCAAACCTTTGAGAGGAATGGAAGACCAACAGGCTCCTGTAGTCTCTCACCTTGACTAGCATCCTAGTGAGGGAGAAAAATGACCTGTGGATGTTTCCAAAACAAGACATTCCTTGTCAAAAGGGAATTGTGCCTGAGTATGTGACAGCTTGACCCAGAGCCCCAACATACCTCCCTAGGTGCTTGAGGGGGTGACCTGACTACAGGGCAAAGAGAGAGGAGGCTTATAATGATTGGGAGAGAGCTTGAGACCTCAAACTTGCCCCATGTTGGATAACATTAAATATTGTGATTTTAATGGTGCAGAGACCCCCAAAAACCCAAGATTCAGAGTGGAGTTGTTTGTAAAGAATTCACGGAATCAAGCAGTCTTCCTGCCAAGTGGCAAAAAATTTATTATAATGCTAATAAAGCAGGCAGAGCTCTTTAGGCAACTTACAACATAATGGGAGTGATGCTAAAGCTTATATAGAAAAAATTCACTGAATGGTATGCCAAGTATGCTAATTAGGTGGTGAACATACAGTTTCTGTACCTGGGCACAGGCATTATTTACTACTGGCATGGCCATTCTGTTTATACAAGATTGCCTCAGGAGTTGATGTCTATAGCTTGTATATGGTAACTGTGAGAGTTAGTACGTGATACTCCTGCTGGTACAAGATAGTCTTTTTCATACAAGGGAAATTCTACAGAGGTCAGCTTGTTCTTATAACAGGGAGAGATAGTTTGCTTCACTGGGGCCCACTTATGAGTTATTGCTACAGAGAGGGTCTTTGAGCTGGTGAGAGATGTGATCCTAGGGCTGGGTTCAGAGCACCCCATCAACATAACAAACAAATGAAAAACAATAATTGATTTACTAAAGGTGAAAACATTTTCCCAAAATCATGTACAGATTATAGTTGTAAAAGTAAGTTTAAACTTATATCACAGTATTATGTCTCTAGTTGGAAGGAATTTTGTATGTCTATTCCACCCCCTTCCTGACTCTTGGCCCAGTGATCTATCCACTGAGCAATGTAGCTACCCCTGTTAGGGCACCTGATTTCTAGACCTAACTATGCCACTAACTAGCTGCGTGTTTTCTTCTTTGGGTCTTAGTTCCCTCATTTCCAAACTATGACTTGGAAAGATTAAATAATTTACTCAAGGACAATCAGATAGAAAATGGCAAGATTGAGATTTGAACCCAGGTTCTCTAGACTCCTAAATCTAGCACATTTTCCACTGGACCACTTTCCACTGAAGTTCTTCCAATTTAAAATCCAGGGTTCTTTAATCTTCATTTTGCAGTACATGTTCCTTATGTCGTTTCTGTCAGGTAGGCAAAGCAAATATTACTTCCTCCATTTTGTAAATGAACAAAAGGAGACTCAGAGAAATGACATACGTACCCAAAGTCATTGTTAGCACAGAAGGGAAAATTGCATAGCAAGGGTCAGCAGAAAACTCGTTCTCCTACACGGGAGTGCTTGTATTTTGTCAGCAACTATATTCAGTCAATTTAATTAATGAGAGAAACCAATGAGAGTTACCAATGCTTTTCCTTATATGTCCCATTATTATTCTATGGATGTAAAGTTATGTGTGATGGCAGTGAGAGAGAAGGAGCCAAGTACTAACAGTGCAGCACTTCAATCACTTGTGTCCTCTGTGTGTGTGTGTGTGTGTGTGTGTGTGTGTGTTTGTATTCTCTGGTGATGTATCCCCTTATCCCAAGAAGGTAACCTGAGAGAATATCTTCCATGTCTTATGGTAATGCTGTTAAGCAACTCTAACTCTTTGGAAGATATTCTATAGTGGAGGAGTTTGCCTATAAAGATTTTCTGTCTCATTTTCAGTGAGTGCTATGTACCTAATACTGTTCTGATTATTAATTCTATCATAGTGTTCAAACCACTGTATTTTCTTCAGTGGTTGGTGGGGGCATAATGCCTTGTAAATTACAGAACTATACCTCGTTTGATGTTCCCTGATGCACACGTCAGTCTAACCTACAATTCACCCCAGCATCCATACAAACATCCAGCATCTCAAGTTGTTATAAAATAATTTCTTCACATCTGTAGACACATACCTGTTTGGTTTTTTTATGTTTAAATTCTCTTATTCAGTCGTCTGTATTCCCCATTCTTGTTGCAGAGCTCAACTTTTAATTATTTAATTTATATTGGGTGGGCAAATAGCTAGAGTACTGGATTTAGAATCAGGAAGATGGACTTGAATTTGAAACCTGCCTTGGAAACATACTAGTTGTATGACACTGGGCAAGTCACTTAACCGATCTTAGCCTCAGTTTCCTTATCTGTAAAATGTGTATGTATAATAACAGCACCTACCTCCCAGGGCTATTTTGAGGACTAAAAGACTTAACATATGTAAAGCACTTTGCAAACCTTAGAGCACCAGATAAATGCTAGTTATTGTTGTTATATTTAAGTTTAAAGTTTGTGAGAAAGGAAACAGGTATTTGTTAATTACCTATGTACAAGACACTGTGCTAAGTACTTTACAAAATGACCCTTATGATAATCCTTGAAGTTAAATTCTATCACTATCTCCTTTTTACAGTTGAGGAAACTGAGGTAGAAACAGGTTAAGTGACTTGCTCAGAGTAGTACATCTAGTAAGTGTCTGAGGTCACATTTGAACTCTTCTTCCTGACTCGAGGCCCAGTGCTCTGTGCTATGGAGGGCACCTGATTTCTAGACTTAACCATGCAACTAATTAACTTCTTGTCCTTTCTTCTTTGGATCTCAGTTCCAATATCTGCCATATGAGTCAAGTGGACTTGAAAAAAAATTTTTTTCCCCTGAATCTCAAGTTTCATCAGTTTATGATCTATGATTATTTGCTGCAAACTAAAATCCTTAAGCACATTTTCTATACATAACAAGTTAGATAAAACTGAGAAAATTTATTTCCTGGTCTTCTCACCCCTTGGGGATGCTACCCCCAAGCGCTTGACCTGTTGTTTTTTTAGTGATACTTGCACCATCTATAATCATATTTTCATTATGAAGGTGTTTATTCATGAGATTATTTCAACTCTGGTCAGCAGTTTAATGGCCGATAAAATATCTCTTTTTTATTCCCTTCCTGATTATTTGAAAGTTCAGTTCTCTGTCCTATAATCTGCAATCTCCCTTGCACCTGCTCATCCTCTCCTTCTCCCCCCCCTCCCTCCCACTATAACACCATAAGAGGAATACAGGGAGGCAGAATGGTACAGTGTTAATACTACCGAATTAGATACTGAAGATATGGTTTTGAACCTTGACTCTGCCACTTGCTACTTGGGTATCCTTAGGCAAGTCACTTATTCAATATGAGTCTCTACTTTCTCTCCTAGAAAATGAGGTTAAGAATATCTTATACTACATCTTTCAAAGGATTGTGGGGAGGTTCAAGTGAAATGATCCACTTTAAATATTATCTAAGCCTTAAAGCACCCTACAGCGTCAGATATTGTTATGTCTCGATCCTCTATTTTTCATTATAGCATTTCCTTCTATATTCTTACATTCTAACTGATGAGCAGGAGCTTGGCCCGTGTATTTATGAAAATTGTTGTTATTTATTTTATCTATCAACAACTTTTTATGGAGTTCTAGTTATATACTTAACAAAATGTACCTCTCTACCCCAGTGATGGTTGATCTTCTAGTTTCCTGGCCAGACGTGGGGAACGTGTGACATAGATGTTAAAAGTTGTTTTTTGTTTTGTTTTGTTGTTGTTATATGACTAGAGAGTTACTGTGAAATTTACTACCAAGAGAGGGAAATGCTGATACTGAATTTGCAGCCAGAATTTCTCCTTTTCCAACCCCTCAAATGCAGTAAATCAAAGAAGCCCAGGAAGATGGTTTCCAGGAAGCACACAATCCTCCTGAATTTCTAACTTAAGAAAGCACATGCACAATAAAGTATATTCTCTGTTGTATAGTGATCAGCTTAGCCCTCTGCCCCTGTATCCATTCACAATTTGAATGACTCACTCCTTCTGAACTACCCATGGCCGGGCTTCTCAGAAGCTGACAGCCATTGCCAATCTAGTCTATCCCTCAATAGTTTATCCCATCTGATCTAAACCTGCATGGCATATCATTCCTAGGCTCATACTGAGATTGATCCAGAGGCCTTCCCCAACCTCTATCCCTTTGCTTTGCTTTTTTTTTATATTGTATACACAACGCTGATTCTTTGTTCTTGCTCTTATGCCTGCTTTTCCTCCATTGCTCTAATCTTTAAGCAACCTTACTACTTCCAGATAACTGGAGTCCATAAAAGAGAGTGTTTCTGTGTTTCTGTGTTCTGGGTGTTTCAGTACTGCATCATAGAAATGATCTAATGGAATAATTTTGAGAGTATAACACTCCAATCAAAATCTATGAAAGAGCCAGAAGGGCAGGGCCAGCTCCTCCATGACTGAATAAAAACATAGTCATTCTTTTGCCATTTCAAACTCTCTGTCAGAGAGAGAGACAGACAGAGAGAGACAGAGAGAGAAACAGGGATACAGTCATACAGAAACAGATGGAAACAGAGATAGAAAGAGAAAGAGATATGGAGGAAAAGGTGGGAGATACAAATAGACACAAAGAGAAAGAGACGGAAAGACAGAGACAGAAAGAAAAAGACAGAGACAGAGAGGGAAGGGATGAGAAAGGAAGGAAAGGAAAGAAAGAGGCTGAGTCAGACAGAAACAAAGAGATGGAAACAGAAAGAGACAGACAGGTATGGAAGGAAAGGGGAGAGAGACACACAGGGGGAGAGAGAGACAAAAAGAAACAGAGATGGGGAAAAAATGTACTCTTTGAAAAGCTGGAAAATATTCACAAGAGGGCAACCCAGGATGGTGAGGGTTTCAAATTAGTGCAGTAGTGGGAATAGTTGATGAAATTTAGAAATATTTAGCCTAGATAAGAATAACCTTAGAAGGGGCATGATAGCTCTGTTCAAATATTTGAAGAGCTGTCATCCAGAAGAGGGATTAGATTTGTTAGACTTGGTGACAGAGGAATACTGGATAGAAATTGCAAGGTGGTAAAGTTAGGCTTTATTTAAAGGGGGAAAAAACCCTAGGCATTAGAGCTGTTCAAAAGTGACATGGAATACCTTGAAAGGTAGTGTGTCTCTTCTGCAGAGATCTTCAGGAAAAGGTTGGATGTTGTAGGGTGAAGCTTTTCCAGCCAGATTTTGAGAAATGCCAACTTTGACATATTATGATTCTATGGAAATAATACTAATGTATGCATATGTAAAGCATTATTTCATCAGAGAAAGTGTGTTGGCTTATTTAAATATCATCATAGAGATTAGCAAGCCCTTTGCAGAAAAGCCTGTGGTATGCTAGTGGTCTAATATCCACAACTGGACCAATACCTTCATATCACAAAGGAAAAAAGTAAGGCCCAAAGACATTAGTGACTTTCCCAGAGTTCACACAGCTCAGCTACTTAATGACTGAGATCAGTGCAGAGTACTAAAGTGTCATGACAAACAAAGTTTACATGCAAGATCTAACAGTCAAGTAGCAATGCTTTATTACCATTATTATTATGGTTATTATTTTTATTAGCTGTAGCAGCCAAGATAGTGAAAGATCAATTGACAGTATTTTCTCTATTAACCAAAGCGAAATTTGAACACATATTCATATATATGTGTATTTGTATATATAGATAATATTATTTTCTATGTAGTATTAAAAATAATATTATATAGCATATATAATTAAAATGGAGGGCAGTAAAATTCAGGCTGCAACACAAGTCAGAGGTGGGGCAGAGCCTTCCTAATCTGTTGCTGACCTCAGAGGAGCAAAGTAACTTTGTTTTGGCCCATTACCAGCATAGCATGGCACCTGGTGGAAAAATAAAGAGATATGAACATGGGGGGCTCCTCGTTTTTCATGGAAATGGAAGGGAAGTTAGTTTAAAGAAAAGGTCCTTCAAATGAAGAGAAGAAAGATACAGTTAATGTCTCTTTTTCTCCATAATAGAACTATAGAGTTGGAAAAAACTGTATCACCAGGTTATAGACTTAAAAATGGATGAGATCTTTAAGGCCATCTCATTCAATTCCCCCTCCTTTTTTTTACAGAAGGAAAGTGAAGCTTAATACAGAGAATAATTTTCCCATAATCATAAAGATAGTAATGATAAAGGTAAGATTTGAACTCAAGTTCCTGACTTAAAAGTTAGCACTCTTTTCACAAACCACAACCCTCCAGGTGAACTCCCAAATATTATAGAGGAAGAAACTAAGGTCAAGATAGGGGAAGTGATTTATTTAAAATCACACTTGACAAAGTGTAATAGGTTTCTACTTTAAACCTATATATTCCAACTCTAAATCTACTTCTCTTTCCACTGCAGTGTGGATAACCAAGCAAGTTATATATTATATGGAATATTGTTGGATCTTCAAACTGCCTTCAACTCTCAAGTAATAAGGGGGGGGGGGGGAAATAATGTGATCCACTTTTTATTCATTCAAAAAATCCCTAGCCATCATTAAAAGAATCTCGGATGTGAAAATTTCAGGGTGAATTCATAGATACGAAATCTGGAAACCTTAATGAAGGAGTCAGGAACTCAAGCCCTTGATTAGTACCAGGGGAGAAGATGACTTTTTTTTCTTTTGAGGCAATTGAGGTTAAGTGACTTTCCCAGGGTCACACAGGGCCTGTACTTTATGCTGTACTACCTAGCTTCCTCCAAGAGAGAAGATACTAGGAGAGAAGTTTGCTCAACTTTCTATGCATGATGTGTTCAGAAATGGTGCAATGAGGTATTTTGCTGAGAGCCATTCATCACAGGTCACAGAATATTAGAGCTGGAGATCATAGGATTATAGAATCAGAAAATCAGAGCTAAAAGGGACCTTTGAGATCCCTCTCTCATTGTAGAGATGAAAGAAAAAAAGAAAAGAAAAGCAGGCTCACGGAAGCGATGTGGGTTTCTCTAGGTCGTAAGGTAGCTATTGACAAAGCTGGAATGAGAACCCAAGTCCCCTAATTCCCAGTGTAGTGCTCTTTCCACTACAGGAACAAGGTGAGTGAAGTGTGCCACTGCTTGCCCTCTCCAAGAAAAATAAATAAAAAAGAAAGTAATGCTTCTTCTGTGAGCAGTAATGGCTTAATAGCCATCAGTTTCTCTCTTGCCTAAACCAGCAGGGTGCTATCATCGCATTTTATATTAACTTAGGCACTTCAGTTTTTCTCTTGGGTACACTCAGCAGGCATTGAAGACATTGTAATGGATGGCTTATGTGACAGCTATTCATGGAAATGGCTTTGCTTTGTTGTAAGAATTGTTCTGCACCTGAGAGAAAGGAAAGTAGCTAAGCTTGAAAGTTATAGAGAAGAGTATTGTCTGCTATTATGGTCTTAATAGGAGGCAGCTTACCATTCCCCTTGAGAACATCAGCAGATTTTTTATCTAGGTGTACTTGGGCTGACACAGAGATGTAACTAAGGTTAAGTAGCTGGGATTTTGTCCTAGGCATGGGCATGGGGTTGATGTAGGGAGGGAAAGTGTGCTTCCCTTCCAGGTGCTAGAGATTGCCATCTGTATTCATGAACCCACACCTCAAGGACCTCCAGTATCTTGTGTCCCTATGGGGTTTATTTAGGGTGTAATTAAGTCCTGGGAGAGGGCAAAAGAGTAGGACTAATAGAACAGGAAACAACAGCCAACCACTAATGCACAAATACACTCTCAGATTTTCTCTGCTGGGGCTTATATGCTTTCTTCCTAACTTCCCACTGTTCACTTGTCCTAGATGCCCAGAGTCCTAATCATAGCTCTAGACTTCAACAATCTCTAGAGGCAAGTTAGCATTGTTAGCTATAGAGTTGCTTCCCTCAAAATGGTGTTATTGAGAAAATCTTTGCTTATTTGAACAGCAGAGAATGTAATGGTGAGTAGTTAGCACTAGAATCTGAAGACTGATTCAGGTTCTTGCTCTGATGCTTATTACTTATAAGGTTATATAGACAAATCCTTTAATCTCTCTGATCCTCTATCCTCATCAATAAAATTTATATAATAATTCTTGCACTGTCTATTTAACAGGGCTGCTATGAGGAAGCTTTTCACAAATGGCAAGGTGATAAAGGCAAGCTATTATTGATCAGTAAAAGTAATTTCTCACTGTGTAGAGAAGGTGTTTTTTTTTCCCCATCGTAATTGGATAGACATAAATCCCACTTTGGAGATTTCAAAAGCATACAATTATACCAAATAAGTCAGAGAAAATTTACAGCTGCAAGGGAAAATTCATACTTAACTCCAAAAATAATAATTTTCCTAGATTTCTTTTCTCTAACAGTGACACAAATTTGGAAAAAAAAAAGTCAGGTTTGCTTTGGTTTATAAGGTTGTGAAATGATTAAATACTTGGAAGTGGTCAGAGTGACCTGAGAGATTTACAAGGAGAGTCACTCACTGGTGGGGAATCAACAAAGGCTTAATGGGGGAGGTGACCTTTGAGTTAGGTTTTGGGAGGTGGGTTAAAGTGTGTCTGGCCCTGTGAGTTCATTTGCATAGGGAACTCCCAATGAAGAAACTCCCTCCCACCACTAGAGATGAGCAACTAATCTGTTACTTATCGTTTTATATATAGTTCTTTTGGGTGCAGGGAGAGTTTAATTAGTTTGCTAGAAGTCACAGTTAGTATGTGTCAGAAGCTTTGAACTTGAACTGAATTATTCTTGATTCCAAAGTTGGCCCTCTACATAACTACACGATGTTGTCTCTGTTTACAGAAGGAAAAATTGCCAACAGTAGGAAATGATGAGGGCAATTAATCCTAGGCATGGGAAACATTATCAGCATAACCCAAAAATGATGGAGCTCATAAGAGATGGGATCAGTGACCAATATGGTTTAATTGGACTGTAGTGTATATAGGATAGCAGGTGGTGCAGTAATAGAATGCCAGGCCTGGCATCAGGAAGACTTGAGTTCAAATGCATCCTCAGACACTTATGAGCTTTGTGACCCTGGACAAGTCACTTAACCCTGTTTGTTTCAGTTTCCTTATCTGTAAAAGAACTGGAGAAGGAAATGACAAACCACTCCAGTATCTTTGCCAAGAAAACCCCTAATGAGGTCACAGACAATTGTAGGCTACTGAAATGATTGTGTATATAAAAGGGATTACCATGAAGTTAGACTGAAGAGATAAGTGGGAAAGAAATTGTGCAGTCTTGAATTCCAGGCTAAGAAAAAGAATTACTTTGAGCAATTTGAAGGATGGAATATGGAAGGGAGATAATGAAAGCTGAGGTATCATTTAGCAGGCTATTAATAGATGAAAAGTAATGAAGAAATGAACCAGGATGGTATGGGTGGAGGTAGAAAGTAGAGGACAGATACAATAACATGCCTATCATTTATATAGTCCTTTCAAATTTGCTGGGATGCATTATTTCTTTTGACTCTCAAAATAACTCTGTTAGTTGGTACTAAAGGTATTATTATCCCCATTTTATAGATGCAGCAACTGACCTCAGAAGTGAGTGACTCGCTCAACACCATAATTCAGGTCAGGGGTAAAGGTGAGCACATATCTACCTATAGATCCAAAACTTCTATCCACTTCCTCAATGTATTTTGGTAATTATTATTATATGTTATTTTATTGTTATACTTATAACACTTTGAAACGCTTTGCACAAGAAACATCAAATTTTAAAATTGTTAAGTTAGGGATTGTTAAGTTAAGAATTACCTAGAGGCAGCTAGGCAGCACAGTGGGTAGAGCACAAGCCCTGAAGTTGAGAGAATCTGGGTTCAAATCGGCCATCAGACAGGGCAAATCATTTGACCCTGATTGCCTCACACACACACCCCCCTTCCCCACAGAAACACACACAAAAGACTTTCCTAATGGTAACAAGAAGACATTTCATTCCTTAACTTCTAATGGAACGATCATTCTACCGAATGAATCAGACACAGTGTGTCTTTATTTAGGCCAGCCTCAAAAAAGTAAAAGGTATTCAAAACATAAATTTTGGTGAGGATAGAAAAGGTAGAAAATTTCAAAGGATAGAAAACTCTTGATATCTGATTGGTCACCTTTCAAAGGTCACTAGGAAATTTTCATGTGTAGATTTTCTTTTAGCTACTCAATTTTACAAATGATTGATCCTTCTTGTCTTAATAAAAATCCAAATATAGTATTAAAATGTGATTATTCAAAGAAAAAAATAACAGATGAATGCATCACTGCTTAGAAATTGATTGGTATCTTCAGAGATCATATCTGTTCTCAATTTTGACCTTGACAAGGCAACTAGGTATGCAGAGTGAATGAGCCAATTACTTTAAAGAAGATACAAGGCATGGAACCTGTCTCACTTTTCAATATGAAGAACTGCCAGGAGGATAGATTCTAGTTTGCTGAAACTTCAACATGAGCTCAGAAGAATATTCAATAATTCTTTAATGAATATTTCTTTGCAGATATACTCTTTTGTGAAATTTTAACCAAATATCTAAGATGAAAGGCTCAAGTAATTTATCTATAAGAAAGCATAATATGCTTTAAAACTGATAAAATATGGTAAAAATAACTTTTGTTTAGAAATATGTACATTAATTTATCATTGAAACTTAACATTCTACTATAATTTCAATGTGCAAGTAAAATGGAGAGAAACTAGATGTCCTGTGACATTTTCTGTTATCACTATGTTACTTTAGATATGCAAATACAGTCTCCCATAGACATAGGTGACTATGAGCTGGAAGGTTTAACTCTCTCTAGCTCTAGAATTCTTGCTCTAGGGCAATCAATCATTATCCTGATTAATGAGAACTTCACATGGCACACTATATCTAGGCCAGTTTTAGCTATTGGCTATTCAGTCACCTTCCTCCCCGCTCTGTTCTCCTCCCCACCTCTAATTTCCAGGACTGGAGCCATAATCAAATCAATATTGCCATGACTACTAGAAAAGATGTATATTCATTTGCTCCCCTATGGCTGTGCTTATTATCTTGGTTTAGTTCTAAGGCCAGTTAGGCCTGATAGTTTGGGTCCAAAAATGAAATTAAATGAGACACTTGTAATTCATCTAACAGAAAATAAAAGAAGGTTCACTTAACCACAGCAAATAAGTTCAATAGACTTGTGTAGATACAGGGTGCCATGTGAAATTCTCATCACAGCAGGTTGAAGAAATTTAAAGCAGAGAAAGAATGTTCATCCCAAACAAAGCGTTAACTCAGTCATTTATAGCTTTTCAGTGTGGTTTATGTTTCTGTTTATTATTGTTCTAGAAGAAGGAGCTCCAGACCCTTCTGTCCTGGATATTTTATACCTAGATGACTGGGAAGCACTGCTAATGTACTGAGCCTTGTTCTCTTTAACAAATTCGATCTCGAGGGTTAATTTTTTTTTTTACTTGTTTATTATGGAGCCTGGTTCTTCTGATTCACCTAGGCTAGAAGCACAATAGTCATGCATAGGCCTGGACCATACAGCTTATAGTCACAAATGCTTTGTTTGACCTGCTCTGTTTTCAGTTTGGAATGGCTCATCCCTCCATCTTTAGACAGCAGAGTGACCCCTTCCTGGGGCCCGTCAGACTGGTGTCAAATTTACTGTGAACACCTAATTGGTTTTATACTTACTGGAATTAAGGTGTCCTGAACTCAAAGAATCCACCTACATCTGTTTTCCCAGTAAAGAAGATTACAGGGATATCCACTCACCTGGCTTTCACGGTAGCTTTCTTTTTTAAGATACGTATTTTTTTCAGACAAAAAAAAATCTACCTTCTTTCTCTCTCAACCAAACTTTATCCTGAATTGAGAACAAAAGAAAAAAACAAAACCCCTGTACAAATATGTATAGTCAAGCAAAACAAATTTCTGCACTGACCCTGACTAAAAAAAATTGTACATATATATACATATAGATAATATAGATAATTGTATATATTATATTATGTTATATTATAATATATATAATAATATATAATCTAATTCTTCACTTTGGGGTTTCCACCTAACAGCGTGTGGGCAGCACGTTTTATTATTAGTCTTATGGAATTGTACTTGGTCATTATGCTGGTCAAATTTCCAAACCTTTCGTAGTTATTTGTCTTTTCATTTCAAACTGATATTGTAAAAAATTATTCTGCTGTTTCCATTCACTTTATTATGCAACAGTTCATTTAAGTCTTCCCAGGTCTCCTTCGTTACTTGCAGCACAATAGTAATCCATGATTTGTTAGGTCATTCCCCAATTGATGGGCACTCAGATTCCCGTTCTTCGTCACTTTGAAAAGAGCTATAGACGTTTTTAAATCCTGTATTAGTGTTTCTTTTGCAGCCCTTAATCTACCCTCCCTCTAATTTTCTGTTCTTACTTCTCCTGTTTTCCTCTTGTTTTCCTGTTGAATAAAATATATTTCTGTTCCTTATTCTGCAGTTGTGTATTCCTCCGTTTTATTTTTGACCAGTTCAGATGAGAGTGAGATTCAATTGTCAGTGCTTCCCTGACATTATCTCTTTCTACTTGTGCATCCTGATTATGTGAAATAATTTTCTCTAATCATTATTTCCCCCATCCAGTACATGCCTCTTCCCATCTTTTTCTAGTCTTCTCTTTAGACTAAGACATAAGGGAATTACTTTCCAGCCTTGTCTAATTCGACTCTTTCTTTGACTTCAAATGATGATTCGGTTCGTAGGAGACACATATAGAGTCTCCTTCTATTTGAATATAAATGGCTTGAACTTGTTTAGTTCTTTATGATTGTTTATTCATCTTTACTGTTTTGTTTCATTTAACTTTTGTGTTTGAACTTCAGATTTCCTTTGCCTCTCTGGTTTTATCAAAAATGTTTGGGCATCCTCTATACTGTGGTGGCTTCTAAATCACGTCCAATCCTGACTGTGGTTCTTTAGTACTTGAGTTCTTTGTTATTAGCTTTTTAAAGTATTTTTTTTTCTTTCACCTGGAAACTTTGGAATGTGCTATATAATATCCCTAGGAATTTATATTTGGAGATTTCCTTCAGGGAGTGGCTTGTGATTCCTTTCTATTTTTGCTTTGCTCTCTAGTTCCAAAAGGTCTGAGGAGTTTTCATTTATGTTTTCTTGAAATATGATATTTAAACTAATTTTTTTTGGCATGGTATTCAGGTAGTCCAATCATTCTAAAATACTTTTTTCTTCCTTTATTTGTTTTCTAGGTCAGTTTTTTTGGGTTTTTTTTTGGGGGGGTGGGTGGGAATCTTTAATTATTTTTAAAATTTGATTTTTTTTTCCAGTTTTGAATTCTTTTCTTCCCCTTCTTTTTATTCCATTCCTTAGGAAGGCAAGAAAAACAAAAATCGATAAAAAAATTGTAGATTCATGAAAAACAAATTGCCATAAGTAGTTTGTCCAGAACACAAAAGGAAAGAAAAAAAAGGAAAAGAAAAGGAAGGAAAAGAAAGTCGACTTCAATCTGTAATCTCAGTGCATAATCTTTCTATTTGAAAGTGAATAGTCAGTTTCATCATGAAGGCTTTGGGATTGTGGTTGGTCATTGTATTGATCAGAATTTCAAAGTCTTTCAAAGTTGATTATTATTACAATATTGCTGTTATTGCATATTTTTCTCTTCTGCTTCTGTTCACTTCATTTTGCATTATTTCTTTAGAGTTTTCTTAGGCTTTTCTGAAACCATCCTCTTCATCACTGTTTATAGCATCATGTTCCATGATATTATATCAACACTGCAGTATTCATAATGCCTACAATAACTATAAATATGCTGATATGATTATTAATCACAAAATGTAACAGGCTCTCTACATGGGGGATATAGCTATAAATTCAAATTCAAATACCAGAAAAATGAGTCCCAAAACCAGAATGTTAAGGCCATCATAATAGTTATGGAGTTGGCACACATAGTTAATGTAGTAAACACCTATATTCTCAAGCCTTCAAAACAAAACAGACTACCTCAGGCAAAGATCCTTCTCTCCTCACTCACAGCAACTGCTCAGCGTCCACACAGCTTGCTCCCAGCAGCTCTACCATCACACCCTCCCACCCCCAGTTCCCATCCCCTGCAGTCCTCAGCACAAGTCCTTAGCAGAAATTCTGGCTGGCTCAAAAAAAAGGAGTTCATGCCGCAGCTGTTCCTTCCAGTTACCCACTGACTCTAGCTTGGCTCCAGCTTCCTCTTGCCCCACCTCTTTCTGCTACATCAGCGAGTTCAAGGAGCATGGAAGATCTTCAAATCCCATAACCATTACAAATATTCATATACTATAACTTGTTCATCCATTCCCCAAATGATGGAGATCTCTTTGGTTTCCCATTATTTTCCACCACAAAAAGAGCTACTAGAAATGTTTTTGTATATATGAAGCCTTTTCTTCTTTCTTTGATCTTTCTGAAGTCTAGATATAGTAGTAGTATCACTATTCAGAGTTTAATAACTTTTTAATAATTTTTCCAAATTGCTAAAAAATTTGAGCTTATCTTGATATATGATTTGAGATGCTGATTTCAACCTACTTTCTACCTGACTACATTCCAGTTTTCCCAACAGTTTTTATTAAATAGTGAGCTCTTGTCCAAATAATTAGGATTATTGGGTTTATGAGGCACTAATTTACTATGCTCATTTGCCTCTACATGTTGTGTACCTAATCTGTCCCAATGATCAGCCTCTGTAATTCTTATTCAGTATGAAAATGTTTTGATGATTACAACTTTGAAGGATGGTTTGAATTCTGGTACTACTAGACCCCATTCCTTCTTCCAGATTTTTTCTATGAGTTTCCTGGATAATCTTAACCTTTTGTTACTCTACTTATATTTTTTTCTAACTCTACAAAATAATATTTTGATAGTTTGATATGGAACTGAATAAATAACTTAATTTTGGTAATGCTGTATAGTCATTTTATTTATATTAGCTCAGCTTACCCATAAGCAATTAATCTATCTCCATTTATTTAGATATGACTTCATGCAAAGAGTGGGAGAGAATAAACATTTATTTAACACCTACTCTGTGCCAGACACAGTGCAAAGTACTTTACAAATATTTTCTTATTTGATATTAACAATAATCTTGAAAGGGAGGTGCTGTTATTATCCATGTTTTCCAATTGAGAAAACTGAGGAAAGCAAAATGACTTGCCCAGGGTCACATAACTAGTAAATGTTTGAGATCATTTTTGAACTTAGATCTTCTGGACTCCAGCATCTGTGCTGTATCCACTGTACAATCTAATTGTCTTTTTTATAATTATAATCATATAATTCATGTCTGTGTCTTGGAAGGTAGACTCCCAGGTATCTTATTTTGGGGAGTTTAAAAGTTGTTTTAAATGGAATTTCTCTATCTTTTTCTGCTGAATTTTGTTGGTAATAAACAGAAATGCTGATTATTTCTGTGAGTTTATTTTACATCCTGTAACTTTACTAAAGTTCTTAATTGTTTTGATTAGATTTTTATTTGACTCCAGGGTTCTCTAAATAAACCATCATATCATCTGCAAGAAGCAATAGTTTTCCTTCCTCATTGCCTATGTTTATTCTTTCCATTTATTTGTTCTTGTTTTATTGCTATAACTAGCCCTTCTAGTAAAATATTCAAAAGTAATGGTGATAATAGACATCCTTGCTTCTAGTTTATCCCCATTACATATAAAGATAGGTCTTGGATTTAGATAGATACTACTTGTCATTTTAAGGGATGAAACATTCATCCCTAGGTTTTCTACTGTTTTTAAATAACCCTGCATTCCCAGTATAAATCCATTCTGGTAATTATGATCTATGTGACATATATTTGTATAGTATTTATTAAGAATATTGGCTTACAGTATTAATTCTGTGCTATCATTTTTTGGTTTAGGCATCAAAACCATATTTCTGTCATAGAAGGGATTTGGTAGGACTTCTCATTTGCCTTTTTAAAAAAAAATAGTTTATGTTTAGAATTAATTTTCTTTTAAATGTATAGTAGAATTTAATCGTAAACACATCTTACCCTAAGGATTTCCATTCCCCTTTTGGCAGTACATTTATGGCTTGTTCAATTTCTTTTTCTAAGGAAGGATTATTTTCTATTCTATTTCCTATTTTGTTAATATGGAAAATTTAGATTTTTCATAAATATTTATCCATTTTGTAAAGATGATCAATTTAATTGCCATAGAGTAGAGAAAACAAATTCTAATATTTGCTTTTTCCTTATTCCTTGGTAGTGAATTGCTTTTTAATTTTGATAAGGATAATCTGTTTTTCTTTTTTAATAAAATCTTTGCTATTTATAAAAACTCATTTTATGTTATTTTAATTTTTTTTAAACTTTGTATTTTGTTAATTCTCTCGTTGATTTTTCAGGATTTATATTTTGGTGTTTAATAGGGTTTTTTGATTTGTTGCTTTTCTTGCTTGATTCTTGTTTTGTTGCTGTTGCATGCTCAATTTATTGATTTTTTTGTTCTCTTTTATTGATGAAAGTGTTTAGAGATACAAATTTTCCTCTGAATACTACTTTGACTGCATCCCACAAATTTTGGTATATTGTCTCATTGTCATCAATTGTTGATTATTTCTAGGATGTGTTCTTTTTCTTTTTTCTATTATTTTATCTATCAATTTTAAAGATTAAGTTATTAATTTTTAATTATCTTAATATTCATTTCAATGACTATTTTTTAATATTTTATTTTATTTATTTTTAGTTTACATCATTCATTTCCATGAGATTTTGAGTTACAGATTTTCTCCCCATCTTTCCCCTAGCCCCGCCTCAAAACAGCCATCCCCTTGTATAATCCCTCCCCCAAACAAATCTCTCCTATGTCCTCCCCTATCACTCTTCTAACTTTCCAATAGGGTAGGATGGATCTCCCTTCCACAGTGCCTGTGTATCTTAAGTTCCAGTTGGATGTAGTTAATAATAATAGTAATAATAATTGTGTATAGATAGATAGATAGATAGATAGATTTTAACATTTGATTATAGAACTTTAAAATCTAGATTCTTTCTCTTCCTCCCTCATCAGCCACCCACACTAGAAGAACAAGCCATCAAATACAGGCTGTACATGTGTAATTACGCAGAACCTTTCCACAGTGGGCACATTGTGAGAGACTGATTACATGTTCCTCCTTCCTGTCTGACCCTCCGCCACCCCGTTCCAGTCTCTACCCTGTCCCTGTCTCTATTCCTCTACAGAAGCGTGCACTTCCATCAACCCTCCCCCTCACCCTGCCCTCCTCTCCATCATCCTACCTCTCATCCCCATTCCCCCTATTCTCCTGTGTGGCAAGATGCCCAGTTTAGAGTTTATGTCATTCCTTCCCTAAGCCAACTTCAGTGAGAGTAAGGTTGACTCTTTCCCTTTTGCCTTCCTGTTCTCCCTCTCTATTGTAACAATCTTTTGTCTCTTCCATGAGATGCTCAACCCCATTCTGACTCTCCCTGCCTCCTCTCAATCTAATCCTCTCTCACCTCAGCATTTCAACTTTTAGTATATTGTCCCTTCCTATTCAATTGACCTTATGCCCTCTATGTATTCATATATACACATACTCAGATACGTGCTTGTATGCATATATAAACCTTCTTATATAAATATATGTGTATGTACATGTATATATACATTTGTATTCCCTTCCCCTATCCTCATACTGAGAAAAGTTTCATCAGTTACAATTGTCACTTTTCCATGTTGGCATGTGAATAGTTCAACTTTGATAAGTTCCTTATGATTTTTTTTCCATGTTTATCTTCTCATGCTTCATGTGTTGGAGTGTCAAACTTTCTTTTCAGTTCTGGTT
>CM053584.1:239438878-239479687 GCA_028627135.1 Pseudochirops cupreus | reverse complement strand
CCCCCCCCCATTTATTCTATTTTCTCCTTTGACCCTATCCCTTTTCAAAAATGTTTGCCTCTAACTACCCTCTTCCCCAATCTGCCCTCCCTTCTACCATCCTCTCTTTTATCCCCTACCCCTTTATTTTCCTGTATGGTAAGATACCTGATTGAGGGTGTATGTTATTTCCCCCCCAAAACAAATTTAATGAGAATAAGGTTGATCCATTACCTTTGACCTTCCTGCTCTCCCCTTCCATTGTAACAGTGTTCTCTTGCCTCTTGTATGAGATAATTTACCCTATTCTATCTCCCCCTTTCTCCTTTTCCCAATATATTGCCCTCTCACCTATTAATTTTATTTTTTAGATATCCCTTCATATTCAACTCATCCTGTGCCCTCTGTCTATGTATATATGAACAAGCATATGCCCCACAATCTGATATATATTTATATACACATACACCCTCCTATACATATATATATGTACATATACATACATACATTTTATATATATATTCCCTTCAACTATCCTCATACTGAGAAAAGTCTTATGAGTTACAATTATCATTTTTCCATATAGGAAAGTAAATAGTTCAACTTTAGTCATTTCCTTATGATTTATTTTTCCAGTTTACCTTCTCATGCTTCCCTTGCTTCTTGTATTTGAAAGTCAAATTTTCTGTTCAGGTCTGGTTTTTCATCAAGAATGCTTGAAAATCCTCTATTTCATTGAATGACCATATTTTTCCCTGTAGCATTATACTCCGTTTTGCTGGTAGGTGATTCTTAGTTTTGACCCTAGCTCCTTTGACCTCTGGAATATTGTATTCCAAGTCCTTCCATCCCTTAATGTAGAAGCTGCTAGGTCTTGTGTTACTTTGATTGTGTTTCCACAATATTTAAATTATTTCTTCCTGACTGCTTGCAGTATTTTCTCCTTCACTTGGGAACCCTGGAATTTGGCTATAATATTCCTAGGAGTTTTCTTTGGGATCTTTTTCAAGGGGCGATTGGAGAATTTTTTCAATTTCTATTTTGCCCTCTACTTCTAGAATATCAGGGAGTTTTTCTTGATTATTTCTTGAAGGATGATTTCTAGGTTCTTTTTTTGATCATGGCTTTTGGATAATCCAATGATTTTTAAATTTTTTAAATTTTAAATTATCTCTCCTGGATTTATTTTTCAAGTCAGTGGTTTTTCCCATGAGATATTTCACATTGCCTTCTTCTATTTTTTCATTTGTTTAGGTCTGTTTGATAGTATCTGGATTTCTCATAAAGTCATTAAATTCCAGTTGCTCTAATCTAATTTTGAAGGAGTTTTTCTCTTAAGTGAGTTTTTGAAATTCCCTTTCCATCTGGCAAATTCGACTTTTTAAGGCATTCTTCTCTTCACTGGCTTTTTGAGCCTCTTTTGCCTTTTGAATTAGTCTATTTTTTAAGGTGTTATTTTCTTCAGTGTATTTTTGGGTCTCCTTTAGCAGGCTGCTGACTCACTTTTCATGATTTTCTTGCATCATTCTCATTTCTCTTCCCAGTTTTTCCTCCACTTCTTACTTGATTTTCAAAATCCTTCTTGAGCTCCTCCACGGCCTGTGACCAGATCATATTTTTCTTGGATTCTTTTGATGCAAGAATTCTGACTTCACTGTCTTCCTTCTGCTCCATGCCTTGATCTTTTTTGTCCCCCAAAAAGGAATCTATGGTTCGATTACATTGCCTTGGCTTGCTCATCTTACTAAATTATTTAACTTTTGAGCTCTTTTCTACAGTAGAACTCTGCTTCCAGAATGGAGAGTGCTTTGTCCCAAATTGCTGGGGTTTTGGAGCTGCTGGAGCTATTAGTTAGGCACCCTCTCTACATACCACCAGCTCTGGCTCACTGGGCACACACCCCAGGACCACCACCCAATACCATGATCCAGATCCAAGCAGGTTAAAGCAAGAGCAATGACCCTCTGAATGGTTGCTTTGTCCCCCTGCAGTCTGCAAGCCAGGAGTTCCTGAAGCAGCCAGGCAGCTGTGGCTGCACAGCTGCTGTGCCTCTGCTACTTCTCACCCTGGAGGCAGAAGCCAGAACACACCCTCAGTCCCCCTGTTCCCACAGAGTTCCACACTACCTTTTACTTTCTTTTTGGTGTTTATGGGTTGATAAATCTGGAAACCACCACAGCTACTGGTGATTCTCTCTCCTAAAGTCTTCTCTGGGCCTGCTGCTGGTTGGGGTGCCTTGGGACTAGGGAACCTGTGGCTCACATGGGGCTGTGCTCTGCTCCCAGCCTGGTGCGATAGATCCTTCCTCTTTGGCCTGCCAGGCTTCTTCCGGCAGGAGCTTTCTTTCTCTTTGTCTTTTTGTAGGTTCTGTAACTTTAAAGTTTGTTTAGAGTCATTTTTTTACATGTATTGGAGGTGACTCAAAGGGAAAAAGGATGAGGGGTGGGAAGGGAGAAGATTGAGAATAAGTAGTAAGGAAACAGGGATAGAAAAGGGAGAGGGCTGATAGAAGGGAGGGCAAATTGAGGGAGGCAGTGGTCAAAAGCAAAACACTTTTGAAGAGGGAAAGGGGGAAAGAAGAAATAAAAGCATAAATGGAGGGCAGGGGGAGAAACAGAATGGAGAGAAAGACACAGATAGTAATCATAACTGTGAATGTGAATGGGATGAACTCTCCAATAAAATGGAAGCAGATAACAGAATGGGTTGAAAACCACAATCCTACAATATGTTGTTTACACGAAACACATTTGAAACAGGACAAAGGAAAAGATGAAGTAGAGTATTTATGCTTTTCACCTGAAGGAGTAAAAGCTGGGGTACCAATCCTAATCTCAGAAAAAGCAAAAGCAAAACTAGAATTATTTACAAGAGATAAGGAAGGAAACTATAGCCTGTTAAAATGCACCATAGACAATGAAGTAATATAATTACTAAACATATATGCACTAAGTGGTATGGCATTCAAAGTCTTGGAAGAAAAGTTCAGGGAGTTACAGGAAGAAATAGACAGCAACTATTCTACTGGGGACCTCAACCTCTCCCTCTCAGAAGTAGATAAACCTAACCACAAAGCAAAAAAAGAAAAAGAAGTTGAGGAGATGAACAGAATTTTAGAAAAGTTAGGTATGGCAGACCTCTGGAGAAAACTGAATAGAAATGGAAAGGAAGATATCTTTTTTCCAGTGGTACATGCCATATACATAAAAACTGATATACTAGGTCATAAAAACATCCCAATCCAATGAAAAAAGGCAAACATATGAAATACATCTTTTTCAGATCATGATGCAATAGAAATTACATGTAATAAAGAACCATGGAAAGATAGACTCAAAATTAATTGGAATCCAAATAATCTAATCCTAAAGAACAAGTGGGTCAAAAATCAAATCATAGAAACAATCAATAACTTCATCCAAGAGAATGACAATAATGAGACAACACACCAAAACTTAGGGGATGCAGTGAATGCTATTCTTAATGGAAGTTTTATATCTCTTAATGCTTACCTGAATAAAATAGAGAAAGAAGAGATCAAGGAATTGGGGATACAACTAAAAAAACTAGAAAAAAACCAAATTAAAAATCCCCAATTAAATATCAAATTAGAAATACTGAAAACCAAAGGAGAGATTAATAAAATTGAAACTAAGGAAACTATTAAAGTAATAAATAAAACTAAGAGCTGGTTTTATGAAAGAAACAATAAAATAGATAAACATTTGGTTAATTTGATTTAAAAAAAGAAAGAAGAAAACAAAATTACTAGTATCAAAAACAAAAAGGGTGAATTCACCACCAATGAAGAGGAAATTAAAACAGTTTTTTTTGCCCAACTATATGCCAATCAATTTGACAATCTTAGTGAAATGGATGATTATTTACAAAATTATAAATTGTCCAGATTAACAGAAGAGTAATTAATTAAATAACTAAAATAACCCCATTTTGGAAAAAGAAATTGAACAAGGCAACAATGAAATCCCTAGGAAAAAATATCCACAGTCAGATGGATTTACAAGTGAATTCTATCAAACATTTAAAGAACAATTAATTCTAATACTATATAGACTTTTTGGGAAAATAGGTGAAATAGCAGTTCTACAAATTATTTTTATGATACCAATATGGTACTGATACCTAAACCAGGAAGAGTCAAAACAAAGAAAGGAAATGATAGACCATTTCCCTAATGAATATAGATGCAAAAACTTTAAGAAAAATATTAGCAAAAAGATTGTAGCATCTTATCACAAGAATATTACAACTACAACCAGAGGATTTATACAAGGAATGCAGGACTGGTTCAATATTAGGAGCAGTATCAGCATAATTTATCATGCCAAGAACAAAACTAACAGAAATAATATGATTATCTCAAGAGATGTAGAAAAAGCTTTTGACAAAATACAACATCTATTACTATTACAAAGAACACTAGAGAGGAGAGGAATGAATGGAGCCTTCCTTAAAATGATAAAACCTTAAAATGAAAAAAAAACCCATCAGGAAGCATTATAAGTAATGAGGATAAGCTAGAAGCATTTCCAATAAGATCAGAGGTAAAACAAGGATGTCCATTATCACCATTGTTATTCAGTTTGGTACTAGAAACATTAGTTTTAGCAATGAGAAGAAAAAGAAATTGAAGGACTTAGAATAGGCTAAGAAGATATTCAGCTTTCACTCTTTGTATAGATCATATGATGATATACTTAGAAAATCAAGTAAAAAAACTACTTGAAATAACAAACAACTTTAGCAAAGTTGCAGGATATAAAATAAACCCACATAAATCATCAGCATTTCTATATATTTCTAACAAAGCCCAATGTAAGAGATAGAAAGAGAAATTCCATTTAAAATTACTGTAGACATTATGAAATATTTGGCAGTCTACTAGTCAAAACAAACTCAGAACTATATTCACACAAATAAAGTCAGATGTAAATAATTGGAAAAACATCAGTTTTTCATGGGTAGGCAGAGCTAATATAATAAAAATGACAGTTCTACCTAAATTAATTTACTTATTCAGTGCCATACCAATCAAGCTACTAAAAAAAATATTTTGTAAAGCTAGAAAAAATAATATCAAAATTCATCTGGAAGAACAAAAGGTCCAGAATAACAAGGGAATTAATGAAAAGAAATGCTAAGAAAGGTGGCCTAGCCATATCAGATCTTAAATTGTATTATAAAACAACAATCATCCAAACAACTTGGTACTGGCTAAAAAATCAAGTGGTGGATCAATGGAATAGGTTAGGTACAAAAGACACAGCAATCAATGAGTATGGTAATCTACAATTTGATAAACCCAAAGACTCTAGCTTCTCAAATAAGAATTCACTATTTGACAAAAACTCCCGGGAAAACTGGAAAATAGCATAGCCGAAACTGAGCATAGACCGCCATCTTATACCACATAACACAGTAAAGTCAAAATTGGTACATGATTTTGATATAAAGGCTGAGAGAACAAGAAATATTTTAACTTTCAGATTTATGGAGAATGGAAGAATTTATAACCAAAAAAAAGACAAACAACATCATGAAATGCAAAATGGAAAATTTTGATTACATTAAATTGAAATGTTTTTGCAACAAAAATTAGGAGGGAAGCAGAAATGGGAAAGAATTTTTACAGTCAGTGTCTCTGATAAAGGCCTCATTTCTAAAATACATAGAGAATTGAGTCAAATTTATAAGAATACAAGCCATTCCCAAGTTGATAAACGGTCAAGGGATATGAACATGCAATTTTCAGAGGGGAAAAAAATGCTCTAAATCAATATTGATTAGAGAAATGCAAATCAAAATAATTCTCATATACCACATCACACCTATCAGATTGGTTAACATGACAAAACAGGAAAATGACAAATGCTGGAGAAGATGTGGGAAAATTGGAACACTAATGCATTTTTGGTAGAGTTGTGTACTGATTCAACCATTCCAGATAGCAATTTGGAACCATGTCCAAAGGGCTATAAAAATGTGCATATCCTTTGACCCAGAAATACCACTTCTGGGGCTGTAATGAGGAAAGATCACACATGTACAAAAATATTTATAGCAGCTCTTTTTGTAGTGGCCAAGAATTGGAAATTAAGAGAATGTCCATCAATTTAGGAATGGCTGAACAAGTTTTGGTATATGAATAAAATGGAATACTATTGTGCTATAAGAAATGATGAGCAGGCAGACTTCAGAAAAACCTGGAAAGACTTATAGGAACTAATGCTGAATGAAATGAGTAGAACCAAGAGAACACTGTACATAGTAACAGCCACATTGTGTGATGACTAACTTTAATAGACTTAGCTCTTCTCAGCAATGCAAGGATCTAAGACAACTCCAAAAGACTCACAATGGAAAATGCCGTCCACATCCAGAGAAAAAAAACTATGGAGTCTGAATGCATACTATTTGCTATATTTTTTGTTTGTTGTTTTAAATTTTTTCGTGTCTCCTCCCCTTCATTCTAATTTTTTTTTTACAACATGAGTAATGTAAAAATATGTTTAATAAGAATGTGTACGTGGAGCCTTTATCAGATTACAAGCTGTCTTGGAGAGGTGGGAAGGGAGGGACATAGAGAAAATTTTAAACTCAAAAGCTTATGGAAGTGAATGGTAAAAACTATAATTAAATTATTCTTTTTTAAGAACTAAATCTAAGATCTGGCTGTACTTATAAATCTTGTAACTAGACATGCAAAAAAGGCAAAATTTTAAAAGGAAGAAAATACCACTGTTTATCCTCTTTTTAAAAAAATCACCTAAGGCCTTGGCTAGTAAAGCTGGATGAGGAAGAAAAGATGCTATCAAAGGCACCGTTTGAAATCTCCAGTGTTCTAGCTTTTTCGTCATCAAAAGAGAAGCACAAAATAGTACCATTAGGAGAAAGCTTTACAAGAAAAACATAACAAAAGAAAACCCCATCAGGGAATAGAAGAATTACTACCAGACTGTTGAGTTGACCTTTTTGTTTTTTTTAAGGCTTGGGTCTGTAGACTAAAGTGATAATAGATTTGACGCATCAAATATGTGTTTATCTGATATTCTTATTTTTAAAGAATCATCTATTTATAGAATGTTTGCAACCATCTTGGTCCACTGAACAAACAAAATAAGAATTTCTACTGGCTAACATCATTAGATCAATAGCCTCAAACTTATCAGCTAGTAAACATTATAGATTGCCATGTTAAAATTAAGAAAATTCTCCTTCTTTTGATATTCAAGATATTATATTTGTGGGATAGATAATGCATACTAGGTGCAAGCTGTTTGTTGGTTCTTACTTGCTCCAGAAAAAATAATAATAATAATGCTTGTACCTACCTTAGCAATGATCCATTTTTTGTACTAAATTCAGGGGGAAAAAATGTTTCTTCCAAGACATCAAATCTTGGGCTCTGCTGTGAAATGCACCTACTCCAAATGTTCCAACACTACACATTTTCACACCTTGTTTGATACAAAACAGAGCATCTATTCCTAATTTGATCAATGTTACACGACCTTAAACAAATAACAACCTATCTGCACCTCAATTTCCTCATCAATAAAGTGGGAGAATTTATGACTAGATCATTTCTAAAGTCCTTAATGCCTTTAACATAGTAATGTTTACTATGCTAACCATTGGTTACCATTGGTTATTTGCTTCTAATATATGCAATAAGAAATTCAGAATTTTGTTTTTATCAAATGAATACAAAAATCAATTTCAATTTATTATATCATTAGCTTAATGAAAGTTTATTTTATTAATGTTTTGTGAATAATGTGTAAATTTACAGTATTCAGATCATTCTTATCCTTAAAAAGTGCAATGCCCATCTTTGAGGCAGGAAAAAAAAATGGACTGAAGTCTTCATGAACTCAGACCATTTGTATTTGTCGAACCATTTTGATACTTATGTACTTACCATTTAATACACATATATATGCATATATATACACAAATACGCATATGCATATGCTGTGAGGGAAGTGATTTATTTTTCTGTTCAGAAAAAATTATTATATTGTTCAACTTCAACTTTTACATGATTAGAGGTTGCTTGCACTCAGAATGTTGCCTGACCCCATTAACTATCCAGGAATGCTGGAGATAGCTAGAAGGAATTTTGAGTTCCCCTGGGTCCTGAATCTAACCCAAAAATTCTTGTTTTGGGTCCCACTCCAAGGAGTTGTTTACAGTCCACTCAAACTTCTGTTGGGATTCCCTTCATGTGATTCATGTATGACTCATGCAGAACCCTTTGTCAAAATTTTGTATAACGTAAACCTTTCAGAAACTGGAGGGAGGGAGTCACACTTCCTACTTTCTAGTCTGCTTTACTTTACCAAATGACCCAAAAAAATTAATTCATAAAACTATTTCAGATTTTGTTTTTTTAAAATAATAAACACATATGTGCCTATACATTAGTGTTTTGTATATGTATGAATACACATGCATATATGTACATATATACACATATACATATATAGGCTATTCCCTCACTAATATATATGCATATATATATCAGTATACATTATACATATATTATTTATAATCATATATGTTACATATTAGTATATGTACTCTAATGTCATTATATATGTCAGTTGTAGGTGGATGGTGTGTATATATGTATATATATATGTGTGTGTATACACACATATGTGTACATATGTTGAGAAAGAGAGATATGCAGGTAGATAGCCTATTCATCAGGAGATTTTTTTTATTCCTAACAAAGAGCAAGTTCAGATTCTAGTTGGACAACTTTAAATAATTATAAAAATTTAAATGACTATGAATAATATTTTCATTTTATGTAAATATGCTCCACATAATTGCAATTAAATTCTCTATTATTTGAAATAAATTCCAACCTGAAATCATAATATCAGGTTGGTTGAGCAAGCCAGCCTCCCCCCAAAAATAGAGAAAGAAAATTGATGGTCAGTGCCCATTCCTGAGCTACACAAAGAATCAATTATCAATATCATGACATGGTAATTCTACTGTATATATAAATAAATAAAGTGCAAATATTAAAAAATAAATAATTTTAAAATAATAATCTATTGACACTGAATAAATCGGTAATTCAGTGATTGATTTAGCTACCGCAAATGCTCTGAAGTACAGGTTTTTGGACTTTTTGTGTCTTGAATACTTTTGGCAGTCAGCTGAAGACTAAGAAGCCCTTCTTCAAAAAAAATTTTTTATATGATTAAAATAAAATACATAGTATGACAAAGGAAAATAATTATATTGAAATGGAGTTATCAGAACATCAAAAATAAATACATGGAACACAGGTTTAAAATTTCTCTTAAAAAATGATGGGGAGTGGAGGAAGGAAACCAATGTCTCCCACAGAAAATTGTATTATAAAATAGGGAAACATAATTGCATTGTTCAAATGTGTGTGTATGTGTGTTTGTGTGTGTTTATGTGTGTCTTGATATGTATGTCTTAATAAATGGAAATTTTTTTTTAAATAATAAAAATATTCAAATCACTGAAACAATTTCCTATCCTTCCCTTCATCATTTCCAAGGAAAGGTGAAGGAAAGTTGTCCTACTTTAGGGGCAATGGCAAACACACACACACACACACACACACACACACAACACAGATACACATACACACACACACCACACACACACACATACACAAACACAAAACCTTAAAATAACTCTCATCATTGGGGCGGCTGGTTGGTGCAGTGAATAGAGCACTGGCCCTGGAGTCAAGAAGACCTGAGTTCAAATCCAGCCTCATACACTTAACGCTAGCCATTTGAATTTGGGTAAGTCACTTAACCCCAATTTCCCTGCCTTCCCCCCTCCAAAAAGCAAAAAAAAAAAATAATAACTTTCATCAGTTTGTTCATAGATGACCTTATGTCTGGTGATAAGAATTGTCCTCACAAACACACACACACACACACGCACACACACACACACATACACTTAGCTTGACTAGTTTTCAGTCAACTGATACATACTATATGCTCTAGATTTCTGGGCTTGGTCTCAAAGATTTTCTAGTTTTAGAGAACCAGCAAGATTTCATTCTCTCCTGACATATGTTCTGAGAATCTGTGTGGTCACCTCTGATCATAAAATCACATATGTATAACTAGAAGACACCAAAGGCCATTTAATCTAACTTGTCCATTTCACATATCAAGGAACGGAAGGTAATTTGACACAAGTTCAGGTGACTTACCACAGTCACATAAGTGAAAGGCAGCATTCAAGCTTGTGTTTTCTGACTTCAGGGCCTGTGAACTTTCCACTGTACCATACTGCTTCTTCAAAAAGGCACTACAATAAGATTTTAGTAGAAGCTTGGTCCTTATGGCCAAATTTAGAGAGAAAGCTAATTTCATGGGTACTATTTTCAGGTAAAACAACTCCAAGTTGATTTTGCCTTTGAGAAATATTTTTGGCTTCCCTTCTGTAAAACAGAAAGTCCCTAGAGCCTACTTATCAAGCATTTGTTACCGCACTAAAGCTTTCAACATTTCCCGAACGGTAGGGACATATAAAGACCCACTTAAACGTCTTCAGAACTTCAAAAGCAGCTATAGAGGAGGAAATTGAAAATGAGGACCCTTACAATTTCCTGGAAGAAAACTTGCACCTGAGGATTCATATATTTCAATTCACAGCTTTGGATAGTTTCCTGAGACAAGGAAAGAAGAGAAGAGAGGAAGAATATTGAGTTTAAAAAATAAAATAAAATAAAATGAAGTTGGCAGTGAGGAGACAAAAGGGACAAAAAGTGGGGGAAGAGAAAGAGTTAAAAATAAAATCCAAAAAGATGGAAGAGAAACAGTTCACTAGGCAGAAATGCTGGCAACAAATTTCTCTAATGAAGGTATGATATCCAAAACACATTAGGAACTGATTAGAATATATAAGGAAGACAGCTATTCCCTAGTAAACAAAATAGTCAAAGGATATGAACAAGCATCCCTGAAAGGAAAAACTGCAAGAAATGATTAATCTTGTAAAAATGTTCTAAATATTTATTAGAGAAACGCGAGTTAATATAACTCCGAGGTTCTACAGGGATAATTTATAATGAAATTTCCCCATTCTGAAGAAATCAAATCTAGAATGGCTTCAGTATTCTCTAGGCCTGTTTAGAAGTCACCTGACCTTCCAGAAATCTGGGGCTTAGAGCAATGGAGACCCTCCCCCAGAGCCAACTCAGCAGAAGATATGCCAAATAAGGTTAAGACTGCTTTCCTTGGACACTCACATGTTTCCAGGTCCTTTGTCTCAGAGAGATTTCTGTGCTTAGGTTGTGTATCAGCCCCCCTACCAATAAGGGTGAAGGCCAGTTGCAGAGTTTGGATTTCTGCATTAGAACATTATATAACCACGAGCAGGCTTCTACCTCTTGCATTCTCCTTGCCACCATGTGGGCAAAAAGGGGCAGAGTCCTTTCTCATGAGAAAGAACAAAGACCTTTTCTGACCTTAGATTCAGACTCTGAACTCTTTTATCTCACACACACCTATCAGATTAGCAAAGACAAAAAGTAGGAAATTACACTTGGAAGGTCTGTGGGAAGAGGAACACACTGGTTCATAGTTGATTAGTGTGAATTGTTCCACTTAATCTAGAAAGCAATCTGGAAGTATGGTCCCAAAGTCATGTTTCAGCAAAAAACTGGAAAACAAAGGGGGAGCCCAACATTTGGGAAATGTCTAAAGAAATTATGCCACATGAATCTAATACAACATCATTGTGCCAAAAGAAATGGTTACAGAACTAGGAAAACAATTTAAGCCTTAACATTATAAGAAAAAAAGACACTTGGAAGAGTGTGTCCCAGGTTTACGAGTAGAATGTTTTGTTTTAATCATTCTTGTTTTGCTTTTAGTTTAGCAAATTTGTCTGATCAAGGGTTAATAGTTTCTTATTTGCTAAATAAGAAACATACTAGTCCAGGCGCAGCAGTTCCTCTGTATGGTAGCAGTGGCAGCATACCCCCTTTGGAAATTTCAACCTAAAGTCACGTGAGCGGTTCCTCTCCAGGGCCGCCTGGGTTCTCCAAAAGCCCGTTTCCTGTGCCAGGGATGAGGAGGGGGGCGGTGGGGGGAATTGGGAGGTGGGGGGCGGAGCGGGGACGCTCTCGCCTCCCTGCCCACCTCTTCCTTTCCTCCCTACACCTCCTGGGCCCTCCTCCTTCCTCGGCTGAAATTTTTGTTCTGCTCTCTTGGCGGCTGGACCGCAGCTCCAGGGCCCCCAGGGCTGCCTAAGCACTGCCGGACTGGGCGGACAGAACTTCCTCCGTCCCTTTCCTGCCATGGAGGCGCTGGGCAGGTTGTGGGGCGCTCCCTGAGCTGAAGCTGTGGTCGGAGCTGCTGAGCTGCGCTGACCTATTCAGGAGCCTTCCACCCTCTACCCTCCTCAGAAGAAAAATGGAGGCCCGAAAACGGGACATGGAACTTCTCAGTAATAGCCTGGCAGTCTGCGCATGCATCCGAGATCAACCTTAGAGTTTCGGCCTCTACTTTGTTCTGGGCGTATGCTTTGGGCTCTTGCTGACCCTTTGCTTGCTGGTCATCCGGGTCTCCTGCCGACCCCACCCTTGGAAAAGGTCCCCAAAAAAATTTCCCGAGGAGACCTCCCAGATGGAGATGAGGAAAACGACGAAGATGAGACCGACAGGATGACCGGGCTGGGCCCTGATGAAGCTGGATCAGGCCCAGAACTGATCCCGGAGATGGACAGTCCCCTCAGTGTCAATGTCTTCACCTCAGCGGAGGAGCTAGAACGAGGCCAGCGGCTGGAGGAGAGGGAACAGATCCTTTGGGAAATCTGGTGTACTGGGCAGCCCGACCTCCTTGGCACTGGCACCGGCACCGTGGGCAGGGTTCATTATTATTGACGGCGTCTCCCCACCTGCAAGGGACTCTGGGGACTACAGTACTTGCAAATGAGCCACTTTTCCCTTCGAGGCTAGGGGAAGACCCCCTTCTGCTCCTCCAAGCCTCTAGACTGGATCGATTCTCTTCCATGGTGCTAAGGCTGAACTCCCTCTTGGGGAATGAGCCCTCCACTTCCTTTAATGGATCCCAAAGAGTAGGAACAGGAGGAAGAAGAGTCTCTCTGCCCTGGGACCTTTAAGGAGGTGACCAATGAAAACTGCCTCATCAGCTCTTAACCTCTGCCCCCTTAATGCATGCCCCCCACTCCAGAATAGAGAAAACTTTCATAGCTGATCTTCAGATTGAGAGGGAGCATATTGGGATCAGTTCCTAAACTGTTTTTCTTCCCTCTTACTTGGGGAGAGTAGGAATTCAAATGGCTCCCCAGAAAGGGGACCCCTGGCCTTTTGGGTGTTTGGGAGCCTGGACTGGAAAGCTGCAAGGGCACATGCCCCTAGTAGCTCTCGAGCACTGACAATGTGGCCTTCCTCCCACAGACCTCCCTCCCCCTTCCACCCCAAACCCACTCAGAAGACCTCCCTAAGAAAAATGTTTTGTTCCTTTTCTACCACACCCCCATTTCTGCCTTCCTTTTCCAGGCTTTGGGAGGACACTGACCTTGAGGGCTTGGCTGTGATTAGCTATATGTAGCTTGAAGAAATAAAATAAAATAAAGTCATGTGAGCAAGTTGGATGAGCCAGCCAAAGAGAAAGAAGAGTGGGGATCGGTGCCCAACTCTGCACTACATAAAGAATTGGTTACCAACATTGTGACATGGTAATTCTACTGTATAATTTATGAACTCCTGTGGCACCAGAAATATTCAGATATTTCTACCTCCTTTATTACCACAATCTGCTTTGTTTAGTGACTAACAAATTTGGTCTTAACTTCTCTGAATTCTCAAAAGCCTATAAGTCACATGAAAAGTCCTGCTTGACATTTATTTTAAAAGATGAAAAAGTTCCTAAACTATCTGGCAAAAAAATGCATTAAGATTTATTATCTAGCTGGTTGTATTGTATAATGTAAAATGTATTGTATAATGATATTGTATAATGATAAATGAATCCCAAAGTACCAGACACTTCATTAAGCAAACTGAAGACAGACATTCAAAATTCTTATTCGTTCTGTTCTTTACAGAGAATCCTTTTCTCTTATAACTGGCAAATAGATAGATAGATAGATAGATGATTAGAAATAAAAAATACAGATCATCTAGTGTAATTCATTTAAATGAAGGGAAAGAAGACCAAAGGAGTGATATAGCAGAATATAATGAAAATAAATCTGGGTCTGGGGATAGAGAACCTGGATTACACTTGGTGCTGCAATTTACTACCTATGTGTCAGTTGGGTAAATCTCCTAATTCCTCTTGTACTTAGTTTTCTCATTTGTAAATTGAGATCTTTTCCTTAAACTTTCATATTACAATTATAGGATCCTTGGTCAGACAGGCAAAACTAGAACTAGAACTAGGAAAGTCTTTTGATTTCTGGAAGTAGACTATTTCCCTTTTGGAAAATTCCGTATATTATGAAATGTCTCTTTATATGGAGCTAAAATATCCCATTTTTCATCTTCCATTTATTGTTCCTAATTTGGTCCTCTGGCGCCTAGTAAAAACAAACTTAACCTGACTTCCACATGAGAATCAATAGTTTTGTACAACCAAGTAGACTTAAATGCATTTGGCAAAGTCTAGATAATTAAAGCACCCTTTAACATTTGACTATATAAAATAATTAAAATGTTCAGATAATTACCACATTTTCACCTTACTTTGTAGATCCTTCCTTGTCTACATGAAAGAAAGTATTATTTGAAAAGTGAGTAATTCCATTGGCCTTCTAGATTATGGGTATAGTGTGAGGAGAGGGGTTGTGTGTGTCTGGTTATGAGAGTTGGGGTATGTATACCAAGGACTCCTGCTACCCTGGTAAAATCTATGGGCCCCTTCTGAGAATATTTTTAAGAGAATAAAGTAAAATACTAGGACCATAAAGGAATCCAATTCTATTAAAATACAGTTATCCACATTTTTAAAGTTCATGAACACTAGGTTAAAATGATGAATTTAGATAGATTCAAATAGTTAGAGATATGATCTTATGTAGCCTGAACATTCAAATGTTTGACAGTATTTTTTTTTTGCAGCTCACAGAATGACATAATGTCAGTTAGAAGAGGCCTCTGAGGTCATCTAGTCCAAATTGTGCTTGAGTATTAATTTTTCAATATCAATAATAGCTGTTTATCCAACCTTCATCTGAAGACCACCAAAGAAAGAATATCTTTTGCCACCCAAAGCAACAAATTCCTCTTTTAGATTGCTGTATTTATTAGAAAATTTCCTCTTATATTGTGTTTAATTTTACCTCTCTGAATCTTCCACACATTGTTACTAATTCTGCATCTAAGAGCAAAGCACAATCATACTAGCAGTCATCTGATATTTATATAGTACTTTTAGATTTTCAAAGGCTTTTTTTGAACATGTATGTATATATACATACATGTCTTAAAAGTGTTAGTGCAGTCTTATGCTTTCTTTAAGCTACCTTTAAAAATATACTAAAGCGCTGAGGATATCCTATATATGGTATCTCTTTTGATCTTCACAAAAACTCCACAAGTATCTTTATTCCCATTTTAAAGATTAGAAAACTGTAGCTGATACTTGACTATGATCACATAGCTAAAATATATTAGAGGCAAGATTCAAACTCAGATCTTTTCTAACATTCTTTCACAAACCTAATCTTTCTTCTACATTATAGCTCTTTCAATACTATAAAGAGGTATAATTTAAGGCTTGTCCTCTCCAAGAATAACATCTCTAGTTCCTTTCACAGTCTTCATAAGGATGTGTCTCCTTTTCATTCTAGTCATCTTTCTATGGACATGCTCCCATTTGTCAATGACCTTAATGAAATGTGATATGATTAAACATAGTATTCTAGATAGGATCTGACCAAAATATTATAACTATTTTAACTGAACTTGTCATTCCCTCAATTTAGTTCAAGGTTGCATTAACCTTAAAAAACACTTTTATTTTAATACTGTTGACATATTGAAACCCTCTAGATAATTTTCAGAAGAATGACAGTCTAGATATTCCTATGCTAAACTTGTGAAGTTGGCTTTTTGAATCTATCTTTAGAATGTTACATTATCTCCTAATAAGTTTCTTTTTAAAACAAGTTGATACACTCTTCTAGCCATTTTAGATATTACATCTTTTATGTCTAAGGTTCATCATTCCTCTGAGATTTATGTCATCTGTGAATTTGACAAATATTCCCATTTATGCCTTCATCCAGGTAATTGATATAAATTTTTAAACATCACAGGGTCAAATACATATGTTTAATGACTCCACTAGTAACTGCTTACCAAGCTGACACAACTCCATTAAAGACTATTCTTTAGATCCACTCAATCAACCAGAGAAGTATATGCCTAACAATGCTATTACTTATTCTATCTCTATATTTTATTCTTATCCACTCAACTTAGTAACAACTCAGTATTGCTTATATCTAGGTGTGTGTTCATTTGGTCTTTCCTTTTTCAATGTGCTTTCTTTCTCCATAGGGAGACAACTGAAGCCTACACTATTCAGATAGGCAATATATTCTAAGACTCCTTCATTCCCTAGCCTGAGAAAATTTGAATTGTTCCCTGAGAAGGACACTAGGACCAAGTACATATTCAATTAGAGTTGACCAAAAGTTACAATTTTCTGCCCATAAAAATGGGTGTTTTCCCTCATTGGAGTTCTTAATGCAAAGGACAGATGAACACTTGTTGGGAATTATATTTCCAAAATATAAGACTACATGGCCACTGACATCACTTTCAATTTTCTCTGCCTACATATAAAGGCCATCCTACTTCTTATTTTCCTGATATGATCTAAATCAAATTTCATCCTAAGAACAAAAACAACTTACTAGGGAATCCATATCCAGATATATCAAAAAAAAAAAACAACTATTCACTCTAGTAGATAGATGTTAGACAGATAGATCAATTGACATACAGGTAGACCATTTATTAAGTGTTGACAGGCACTTTGCTAAGCACTGAAAATATAAATATAAGAGAGCAAGACCTCAGGGAACTTAAATTCCATTGAGGGAAGATAACATAAAGAGGGCATATGGAGGTGATGTTTGGAGCTGGAAAACAGGGAGGATGGACTTCTGGTTCTGGTAAAGAGAAGGTGAAAATTTATCAGTATCTAGGTTAGTTCCTGAGGAGGAAGCTATATTTCTGGTGGGGAGGACATTATCAGCCTCTACACAATCCTAACCTGGCACAATGGAAAGAGTCTTTAATTTGGAATTAGAAAATCTCATTTGAATCTTAGCTACTAGATTCACTACCTTGGTAGTCTTGGGTAAGCCATGTAATTCTTTTAAGGCCTCAGTTTGTACTAGATGGCGTCCAAGGCTTCAGCTCTAAATGGATCATCATCGTCATCACCATATATGATCACCTTATAGAAAAGAAGAAAAAAACTTTAAAAGGTTTTAGAATGCTGAATGACACAATGATAAACCATGTTTCCAAAAGAATGAAGATAAAAAATACCCAAAACTTCTTAAGAGAGGGGTAATGAACTTAAAATCCAGAGACAAACATTTTTGGACATGGTTAATTTGAGGATTTGTTTTGCTGAACTACATATACATTGAAAAAATTTCTTTTGAATTTGTTAAATGGGAGTAGTGGAAGGGACAGATTAATTAAAATACTTGTAACTTGAAAAAGTAATTAAATATAACTAACAATGGTACAACTATCATATTTAATGGATATCATGGGACACTGGAATATTATTCATTCTGGTCAATGATTTGAATTCACTGAGGCAAGGTAGAGGTTCTCTCCCACCGTATGCTCACCTGTCTTCACTCTCAACTCTCCATGAACCAATTTTGTTCCATTTTTCCACAACAGAAAGAAAATAAGAATTTACTAATTCTGTCTTCTCTCAATTGCTATCATTATCCTAATCAACCCAACTAATGGTTCTTTATCTTTTTTCATCATCTTCTTGCCACCTCCAAGGTAGCAGGAAGAAAAAAAAAGAGCTCTTTCCTACCCTTTTCTTTTTTCTTTATATCTACATAGCTCCATCTCCATGCTTCTAATATAATTCCTGTGTGGACAGTTGACAATTGTCTTGTAAAGCTTCCTTTGAGAAGGTTTAAAGAGCATCACACATTCTTAGGTATTTTGGTATTTTTATTAAACCACCAATGGGAGAAAAAATTGAGGGAATTCATGGAATGGGAAGGTTAATGAAGACATTGGAGCATGTAAGAACCAAACACTGAATGAATCTGCAGTACTATCTTATCATTACCACATTCCTTCCTCACTGAGGAAAACATTTTTGGTATTCCGTGTTTGTGTTTTTGTTTTTGTTTTGTCTAGAAGTTACATTAGTACTGACACATCAAAAAGACCAAAATCCACATCAGAAATATTTATATCATAATAACATGTAAGTTATTTGAATTATGCCTTAAATATGGTGAAAGAGAGAGAGAAAGAAAGAGAGAGAGGAAGAGAGAGAGAGAGAGATCCATTTAAAGGGAGAATTCTTTATATGTGGTGTTATGCATAACTTTCAGAAAAAAAAATAACTTTGGAAATACAATTGATGAATTCTAACATTTCTTTACAGAATGTTAGCTTTCTCTTCCAGTGTGAGCAAAAAATGAGTTGAGAGAATTCTTACCATAGTATATCAAATAACAGTTCTCACCAATTCTTTTCCTTTTTAAAAAATGGAACCAGTCAATAGAAAAGAAAGAAGATAATTGTATCCTTAGGGTTTTGAATATTCCTCTCAGATCTTTTTTGAGAAAATGACCTTTTTCCAATGACAGTTAATTTAAAACTACCAATTTTATAAAACTGTGGTTTCCTTTATGTGTGCTGGTTTGGGAGGGAAAGGTAACATTAGCATAATGGGCTATTGATGAATTGTCAGCTATGAGAGCAAACTGAACATGGTCATTAACTAAGCTATGGACTCTAGACATGTAATTCAAGTGTTTCAATTTAATGGTATTTGATGAAGAGAGAGAGGGAGCATTCCTATTGAGGCAAATGTCGAAAAATCCAGGTTCTAACTTCATGGTATTTCACTGCAGAAAGAATAGCCAGTCCAAAATCATTACTCATTCTTCTCATATATTTCCCTCACCCCCAACATCACCAAGCATTGAGTCCCAGAGCACCACACTGAAAAGACACCAAATACTGAAGCCATACTCGACAGGGCTCATTTCAACACAACTGTTTGGTCAGTGGTTTTTCAGAACTTGAGTCTCAAAAAGCTTAGCTATGGTAATTAAGAGGAAAGAAACTAGGAAACCAATGGGGAAAAGAAATCTAAATTCACTGATGATAGATAATTTACCAAACTAAATGCAAATATAGAGAATGAGAAAAAAAAACCCTAGGATATTATGGTCAGCCTTCTAGATGATACCTGCTGCTGGGGAAAACATCACAGCCAGTAACAAGGCAATATTAAATGTTTATGATGGAAAGTTTGAAGGAAAACTGGCAGGGGGTAGGGGGATGCAAAAGTATTCTAAACTAAGTAAGAGACCAAGACTTGAAAGCAAAATCCCTTCTGGACAAAGAAACGTATCCTGAGTTGAAAAGATTTGCTAGCTGCACAAAGATAGTGAAGACTCTGTGTGTGTGTGTGTGTGTGTGTGTGTGTGTGTGTGTGTGTGTGTGTGTGTGTGTGTGTGTGTGTGTGTTAGAGCTAATGGCCATGCAGAGTTTGTGTACAAATATACCAGAGGAGGAGGCCTTCAGTGGCTGGGCCAGCTCATGAGAAAATTGTTGTGAGGGGGGGAGCTAAGTGGTACAGTGAATAGAACCCTGGCCCTGGATTCAGGAGGACTTGAGTTCAAATTTGGCCTCAGATACTTAACACTTACTAGCCCTGTGACCTTAGGCAAGTCACTTAACCCCAATTACTCTGCCCTCCCATCCAAAAAGAAAAAAAAAAGAAAATTGTTGTGAGGGATTCAAAAAAGGAGACAAGGTGATTGTAAAAAGAGGCATTGAGAAAAAAGTGCTTTGAAATAGGCAAAGCACTTCACATACATTATTTCATTTGAACCCTATAACAACTACAGAAATTGTTACCATATTTTGTAGAGGAGCAAACTGAGGTGCAAAGAGATTGAGTGGCCTACTTAATTAAGGTCATATAGCTGCAAAGTGGCAATGGCAGTATTTATACCTAGATTTCTTCTAATTACAAACTGAAAAGACTATCCTCCATCCCATACTACTTTCCTTAGAAGAGGCTGTGGATTCTCCATAATCTGCTGCCGTTTGGGAACTGAGATGTCCAGGTAGTTTATATCCCAAGGGGGTATATCCACCTTGCTCAGATCTGCTCCAAAGCAGGAAAGGAAGAATGCCCAGCCTTCCTCTAGTTCGTCATTTAAATTCCTTGCCCCAACGTTATCCATTTAGGGATATGAGCAAAATCTTCTGTACTTCCCCTCTTCCTCCAGCTTTTTTTTTTTTTAATAAAGACTAAATACTATTATGATTCTAAGTAGATACATACCATCTGCTTATGGTTTTGAAGCCACATAGCCCTATTAAATGCTAGAACATTTCTAGATTTTTCCAGTGAAATACAAATATGAAAATGATGATCCCAGAAAAAATGCTATTTAAGATAAGTTACTATTTTAGAGGCTATGCATAGCAAGAGAAAGAGCAAGGGAACTAATCCTGCTTCTTATACTTAGTACCTTTGTGATCATGGACAAGTTATCCTCTCAACCTCAATTTCCTCCCTTTTTAAAAAAGTGGACTGGGCTAGATGACCTTTTAGATTTCTTCTAGCCCAAATATTTGCTACTATGATTTCATGAAGACAATGACCGTGTGTTCACTACACCCCACAAAACTTCACTTTTTAAGATTAAACATCTCCTTCAATTGATTTCCATATGACATGACCTTGAGATCTTTTACAATCATGTTTACTCTTCCTTTGACTTTCTAGTTCATTAAAGTCCTTCTTAAAATGTGGTACCCAGAAATAAACACAATGTTCTAAGTGTATTCTGAGTCAGACAGAATACAGTAGAATTATTATTTCCCTAGTCTTAGACACTAAGCTCCTCATAATATTTTATCAAAAAAAACGTAAGTCAGTCAAGAAGCATTTATTTCACTTACTATGTGGGAGGCACTGTGCTAATCATTAGAGATACCAAAAAAAATGCAAAACACACATACACACACACACACACACACACACACACATGCACACAAGCACAACTTTTGCTCACCTGTCTTCCAAGTATCATCAAGTGGAACATGAAAGTAGGAAACATCTGCTTACCAAAACGGCCGATGTTGTCATGGAGAATGTCCTGTAGAATCCAAATGAAGAGATAATTTCTAGTGTTTTGGGTTTCTGAAGGAGAGGATGTTGTGCCAAAATATTGCAGAGCTTTTCAATGTGTGACCCATAACCACTCAAAAGACAGCAAGGCAGCACAGGAGAAAAATTGCTAGATTTGGAGTTAACTGTTGCCTCAGACACTTATTAGCTTTGCAACCCTGGAAAAGTCACTTAACTCCTCTGTGTTTCAGTGTCCTCATCTGCAAAATAGAGATAAAAATGGCACCTATGTCCCAAATTTTTTGTGATAATAAAATGAGATCATTTCTGGAATGTACTTTGCAAACCTCAAAGTGACAGTTGTATAAATATTAACTATTAGCTATTATTATCTAAAGGAATCAACCTAATAATCCATCTGGGAAAAACTAAATGGACAAAAAAGAAAATCTCTTTTCCAGAGTATGATTGGCAATTGTATGATCAGTCCTTTGAGTTAGACCATCATTGTACACATCTTCATTTTACATCTGAGTAAACTAAGGACTAAGGCATTTGTCAAAGATCATACAGACAGTCAGTGACCAGGACAGGATTTGAGTTCAGATCCTTGAATTCCAAAGCTAGTGCTTCTTCCACTGTTTGACATTACTCTTCTGTACCAGAAACCAAAAATGGTCAAAATATAAAAAAAGGAAGGCATCTCTGTTGGATAATCCAAGGGAGAAGACTGGCATGAATTGCACAGGAAAGGAATGTTGTCAGATTCAGTTCTAAGCCAATGGAGAGAATACCCACTTTGAGGAGATAATGGATTTGTTAAAGTATTGCCATATTTTAGCAAAATTATATTGGCTTTGATCCATTTAGGTTGTAATCAACTGAACCCCTCAGAACTTTTCTATAGAAATTATCACCAGTTAAGGGTCCATTATTCTATGCTTCCATAATCAGTGTGTTCCCCTTTCCCTACCCCCCCCAAAAAAAACAACCTGCTGCATTTCACCTTCCTAAATAGCCATCCTGACAGACATGACCCAATCAAATGATTATATAGTTATAGGTGAGAAACTTAGCAATGTTTAGAAATCTTGGCTACAATGATTTTATTAGAATGTGTTATTTTCCCTCCGCAAGTTAAAAGATAGCGATTGAAATTATAAAATAAAGGTTATCATCTTCAAGGAGATTACCTATTTTTTAACAGAAACTTTTTGTAAAATATATGAGGGAAAAAATAATGATGTCACTATGATTCATTCTACGAAACTCCCAGCATCAGTACTTTAATCTATTTAACTAAGCCACTATCACGTTTATTGAGGCTTTTATCCATCTTCAGATAAATAGGTCATGACTCATGTTCACTTCTATAACTTCCATTTTTTCTATTAATAATCTTTCTCGGTCATATTAAGATTGGAAGCCAACTTTCTTAAACTTTAAAAATAATTTTTAGGCAATGTACTTACTTGTAGCTAGCCTCAGTACCCCCAAACCTGTGCTATTTATTACATTCTGAAGTTATAAAAATGGAATTTGTTGTTTATAAAAGATAGCTGAGAACTGTCTTTTGTATGGGACGTTACTGATTATCAATGAAATTTTTAAAGAAATCTTTAAAAAAACAACAACATAAAAGACAATATGAAAGAAACATATATTTGGAAAAAGAGATGGGATATTCATATATTAACAATGAAAGGCAACAAATACGGATGTTCCAAGTGGGATGATACCTTTTTACTCTGTGTCATGGCCCCCCAAATTTGGATTGTATGCACATCTCTCGGACTCACAAAGTTAGCTGAAAGGACACTTTAGAACATTTATTATTTTTCTTATAGATGATTGCCATGGAAAACACATCACACGTGAAATAACAAAAGTTGTACCAACTCTTCAATACAACATTCAAAATATCAGTAACAATATTCAACTTGCATCCTTCTTCTCTAGAAATTGAATGTAACATATTTTTCTCCTATTCCTAGAAAACTTTTATAACTGATGCTGGTAGTAGCTAGTTACTTTAGTGAGAACTCTCTCAGGTAATACTTAGCAACTTCAATTTCTGTGATAGAGATAAAAAACAAATTTGTCTGAATGAGGATTGCCACCTCTACACTATCCCTCCCCTCCCTCCATACTGCCTCTTGTCTAATAAATTGCACTGGTGTAATTTTGATTGCCACTCACTCAGTATAACCCCATATGGAACAAGAACCAACTGGGAGCAATAGTGGTGTGAAAGCTCGGTGGTATTATATGGAATAATTTCAAGGATGACTACTCAAGATGATCATGGCTAAGTCAATTCTTTTTTCCTGCCCTGGCACAGAAACTATTGTATCCAGAGCTCAGGCAACTGCCTCACTTCCTTTTTTTCCCCTACTCCCTTGATTTTCAATTTGGTCCTCAAGTCTCCTCTTACATGAATTAAAACACAATGCTTTACGTATTTATTACCTGTCTATCAGATTCTCTTATAATAACCTCCTCTGTTCCAGAAGCATTGTTGAAGCCTGGTATATCCTGAGATGTTAAAATAGAGGAAGATCTGAATCTCCAATGGAAATGGATAGACAAAACACATACACATACACAGAGAATGATAAGGTGCGGATGGGCTGTGATCTATATTGGTATGTCATGTATGCTGACTGATGGAACCATGGTTCTACTAAAGCACCAGTGTATCACATGGCAAAATCTAGTAGAAAATTTTGGCAGAATATAAGAAATAATTAACACAGCAGTGATATCTAGGGAAATAGAAGAAAAATAATAGTATCCATGAGAGAATTTAGATAGAGGAGTTTAATGCTCTTTCCAAACTGAATTCCAGGACATGGCAATCTTAACTATTTTTTTGTTGCTATCTTAGTTGCTAGTCTGGTCCTTGTAATTCTGTTACCTTCCTAGAGAGTGTCAAATGTAGGGAATTAAACAAAGTACTCTTAGTCATTTGTTCTTACAATTTAGATGATTGGGTAGAAAAGTACCAAGATCACATTTTGAAAACTCTATCCTTATCCCCATTGCTGATACATTTATTATTATTATTATTATTATTATTTGCTTATAAGTTAGTTTAATGAATGGTCAAATTTTAGGGGGTTGCCTATAGCACTTTCTGTCTGCACCACTCAGCTGGAGCTATTAATCACAGACTGCCTTGTGACATCTCCTGATTATTATATTTTACTTTTCTCTCTTAGGGTAATAGGTTAATGGCAAGTTGAGATAGAAGGGAATTCATAAATCAACTAGTCCAAACATTTTCATTTTACAGATGAAGAAACTGAGGCCAAGAATGAAAGCAACTTGTCTGAGATCTCGGTCTTCTTTAACTTTATTTTTCACTTCCTCCAATATTTTCACTCAGGATAAACGGAGACGTTCTTTGCAAGCCGTGAGCAGGATTTAGACTTCTATGTATCATGGTAAATCACCACTCTAGGGCGGAGACTGAGGCGTGGACATGCTGCTCTTCAACCGCCAAGGCGTGAGGTGGTAAGGTGAGACCTCGGTGCCTGGCGCAGGGAGGCTCTGACGGCGCTGTGGGCCCAGGGCAAACGACTGGGCGTCGTGACCAACTAGAGCAGCACGACCTGCCAGCCGGACACGAGAAGCTGCAGCGCCTAGGCTTCAGCGGCCCCCTGATAGTCCAGAGGTTTTCTGCATGGCCTATTACATCGCCCTCTACCTCTGGTAGGGCCTGGAGGGTGGAGGGGTCCCGGCCAAAGCATACGTGCTGGGAGGCCCGGCCCTGGCTGGTGAACTGTAGGCCGTGGGCATCTCGAATGGGGGCGTGGGACCCGGAGACTGGCTGGATTCCAGCGTGGGCGCCGTGGTGGTGGGCTTTGACCCCCCACTTTAGCCACCCGAAGCTGACCAATGCCATATGCCACCTACAACAACCAGGCTGCCTCCTCGTGGGAACCAACATGGACAACCGACCCCCGCTGGAGGGCGGAAGCTAGATTGCCGGTACTGGCATTCTAGTCCGACTAGGGGAGATGGCTGCGCAGGGGCAGGCAGACAGCATAGGTAAAGCGGCTCGATTCGTCTTGCATTGTGTGGCCAAGGAGTTGCGCCTCAATCCAGACCTCACCATCATGTAGGGAGATAGTATAGACCACTGGTTCTCAACCTTCCTAATGCCATGACCCTTTAATACAGTTCCTCATGTTGTGGTGACTCCCAACCATAAAATTATTTTCGTTGCTACTTCATAACTGTGATTTTGCTACTGTTATGAATTGTAATGTAAATATCTGATATATAGGATGTATTTTCATTGTTAAAAATTGAACATAACCCACAGTTGAGAACCTCTGGTCTAGACACAGACATTCTCTTGGGGGTTACCTGTGGTCTCAAGACCATCTTGACTCTTACTGGGATCTCCAGCCTGGAGGATGTGAAAGGCAGTTAATGAAGTGACTGTTCTTCCGGGAACAAAAATGGTCTTTGATTTCTATGTCGACAGTTTAGCTGACCTTATACCAGCTCTTGAAGATTAAAGTTAAAACGGTTTTAATCTCCAAAGTAAAAAGTCAATTACCATAATTAACAGATGAGCTTGAGCCTGTACTCATCTAGATGAGTACAAAGAATGTATTGGAATTTAACAAATCTTCATTTGTAAACCTTACAGTTGAGCTGGGGAGAGGAGGGGAGCATAGGGGATGATTTTGTTAACAAATTTCCTGTTTTGAAGATGAGCTTTGAAAAGAAGGGGGGGGAACTCTGTAGTGGCTCCTGACTATGCATTTTGTTAGGAGGGAGAGTCCACCACAATGCCTAACTTCAAGGGATTCAGCTAACTTCAGAGTTGTAACTGAAGCTGCTGGGTTAGGAAAGGGAGTGTTTCAGGCTTTTGTTCAAATTTATGTTTCAGAAAAATTGAAATCAAAATTTATTCAGGGATATGCCTTTTTCTCAGGCAAGGAGGTGGGGCTATTTTGTCACTTCTGAGTACTGGTACTAACCAAACTGGCCCAGACTCAGCATCTTTTTGTCCTAGGCAGAGCTACATCTTAGAGGTCTTCATCTTAGGGTTGCCAAAACTTGGGGAAGGAGAAGGAAACATTTCACATTTGGAAACCCTCCATTAAAAGAAGGGTCTCCTCTTACCCATTGCCTTTCAAGACCACTGCACTCTGATGTCACAAATGGGAATTTGTTGCATTTCAAACTCAGGGCCCTTGGGCTTTGCTTTGCCTCCATCCAGATGTATCTTTAAAATCTCAGAACAGCTCAGAAGGTCTGAGGAAGTCTCAATCCATCTCCAATATTTATTTAAAATATTAAGTGAAGTATATTATATAGAACAGCTTATTAAGTGTGTACTAGAGAAAATGTAAATGGTGCCCAGTTTGCCTAGGCTCCTTGTTTAGTACTACTCTTTAGTGAACTGAAAGTGGGTGTTCTTACCAAAAACTTAATTTTTTTTTTACTTTTGGACTGGTGGGTGGTGAGAGAAAGAGCTTCAGGGTCTGCTTTAGAAATGCCAAGCTTCTGACTCCCACTGTGGAAAGAGGCTTAGACCTATGACAAAGGTGCCTCATCTTAAGGAACAACCTGCATGCCTGCAGCCATGTCTGGTAGTGGGAACAAACCAGTGAGGGTGAGGTCTGTTTGAAAAGCAGAAGGCCAAAGCAGTGCAAGGTTGTGTGTAGCTTTGCAGCCTTTTCCTGTGAGACACACATGCATGCACACACAGCACACACACACACACACACACACACACACACACACACACACACACCCCTTCTGGAAGTTTAGGTATCAGCAGTGTAAACTTGCCACTTGCCCTGGACTGTGGTGTGGGGAGACACTCTGTTCACCTTTTTGATGCTCGGCTTTGAATAGGAGGCCCATGGCCTATAGAAGCTGGAAGTGCACAGCACCATTTGGACCTTCCTGTGGAGGCTTTAGGGACATCTTATGGCTTTTGATCCTTTCCTGGACCATTGAGTATCTCCTCGGTGTGGAAATGCGGTTCTGTACTAGGAACAAACAAGACAAACTCTATCAGCAGTGTTAACAGGTTGAACAGCATGATGGCAGGACTTCACAAGAAATTCACACTTAAGAAATGCTCACAGATGTTTGTTCCCATAGCAATAAACACATGGGACTTACCTGTCTCTTCAGCTTCTTCCATAGTCTCAGTTACAGGCAATAAGTGGATACTGTTCCTTGGCTCTATCAGCTGTGTGTGTCATGCATCAATTCCAGTCTCCTTCTTCATATATGATTTATAGAAAGAAATCTTTTTTTGTGGTTTAAAAGCTTGGTTCTGCCAGATCTGAAGTCTCAGACCTTTGGTTGTCTTACATGCCATGGAACTGTATTGGTAATGTGTTTGGGACTCATCCCTCAGTATTTACCTGAATTCATAATGAACTTGCAAACCTGATCAGAAAAAAAATAAAACCCCTCTTAAAATAAACTCGGGCTATGTACTTAAGCATAGTTGATCACAATAAGTACTTGATAAATATATTTTAATTGATTGTCTCAATTAGACCTTTTTTTCTTACAAAATTTTGCATACAATTGAATTGTGACCCAAAGCAATCACTTATGCAATCCAATGCAAGAGACATTTTATTGAGAACTTATGGGAAAGACCATTGTACAGGATATAAAGATGAACAATGTACGGTCACCAATCTTAGAGGGAGCTTACAGTCTAATGCAGAGATGACTGACCTGTGGTCCATAGCCCACCACCCCCAAGAGTAATTTTGAGTAATTGACCTCAAAAGGTCAGAACATAGATTTCAGGGGGTCCATGAACTTGTATGAGAAAAAAGTTACATCTTTATTTTAACATAATTGGTTTCCTTTTTCATCCTATGGATTTTGTTTTATGCACTTAAAAATATTATTCTGAGAAGGGTCCTTAGTCTTCACAGGAGTCTATGGCAAAAAAAAAAAAGCTTAATAACTTCTGGACTAGTGGATGTTGAACTGATAAATAAAAGAACAAATAAATAAGGCTATGCTATCAAAGAGAATAAAAATACATAGGGATTTATGTTTAACACTTATCAAAGTGCCTGCACATAGCAGATACTTAATAAATGCTTTTTTACTTGAAATGTATCTTTAGAAGTCATTTAAGTCCAATCCCACAACCCATTTCCATTTTCTAGATGAGGAACTGACTTCCAGAGTGTTTGTGGCTTGTCCAAGGTCTCACAGATAATAAATAGCAAAGCTTAGAATTCAAACAAAGCTCCTTTTGACTCCAAACTTATCCTTCTTTCCACTCTACCTCCTATCAGTGCCTCACTGTGAGGTGCTGTGAAGAGTTCCCAAGGAGAAAAGATCATTGCTGTTGATGAAGGGAGGCTATATAAATGAAGGGGCATTTGCATTCGTCCTCGTAGCATTTCATTTTGCTGAGCTATAGGAGAAAGATTTTTTCATACATAAAAAGTTGGACAAAGAAAACTCAAAGGAACTTATGAAAGGATTTACGAATTACCCTATAGAAGAAGGAAGAATATAATTAGAGAAACAAAAATCTTTGTCCACAAAACTTCTAGAGTACAAACATATATCTTAAGACCCTAAAGACAAAGAATCTGCAGATCTTGTTTTCTCTTAGGCTTTCTATAAATAAACTTTTTTATTTTAAAAAGTGTATTTTCAAAGGCATCACAAACCAGTAGTCATGACAAGATCCTCATTTCAATTCCATATTTTTTCTACTATATTTGTTCAAATAATTGCTCTATTCCCATTCCACACATATGGCATTACAAGTGAAGAAAAAAATATGCTAACTGAAGTCATGCTTCTTAGTGTACTTTGCAGTAAAGATGGGAAAGTTGCCTTTTTGAGCACAAGAATATAGAAAGGAATTTTTTGTTTGTCTTTTAATTATTAAATACAATAACCATGTTTTTGTAGAAAACCTTTATTCCCAGGAGACAAAAGTATTTTGAATACCTTTGGCATAAGTAGAAAGAAGAAAATAATAAGACTATTATATTTTACATGAAAATTCTGACATTTTATTTAATGATAATATTTTATTAGAAAAATATTCACATAATGGGCATATTTGAAATCCTTTCTCTACCACAAATTTTAAAAAATACAATTTCAAAAACATAGTATATTTGTGTAAGCTCCTGAAGAATAGGGATATGGCTGAGGGGGAGGGGCGGGGATTTTTAAAATTTTTATTGATCATGTCTACCACAATACCTGACACATAGTAAGCATTTAAAATTGCTTATTGGTTGATTGATTAAATGTGTATATGTAGTAGCTGGCGACACCCTAATCACCCAGAAAAGTTATGTCAAGCTACCGTGTTAGACTGTTTCCTCTCAAAATCTTAGCTTAGCAAATTCCCACCAATGTGTTAACTTTAGTCCACTAGAGGCACAATCCAAAGGAAAACTACTTAACATAGCATGTTTAGAAAAGAAAAAATAAAGCATTCTCTACATGCCTATCTATTTGTGAAAGGTTGTCTATTGGGTAATAGACAGCCTTTCACAAATAGATAGGCATGTAGAGTAGACATACTTAGGGGCCATATGTAGAATAAAACATATGTGAACAGGAAACACATGGAAGGGATATATGCATAGAACAGATATGGCTGAGGTACATGCATTAAGAGGCAAATGTGGGGCCAAGGAAAATTGGGTCTCTGGTATGATAGGGCTGCTTCTGATGGTATCCTTTCCCTGTTCCCACTTGATTAGAACCCCTGGTTTTGCTGCATTAGAATACACATAATCCCAACTGGGAATAATATAAATTCTGAGAGAATTACGGTTTTGGTTGAGCATTTTTCTTCATTGATATGCTAGTTGTTATTGGGTTCCTTTTTCTTTTAATAGGCAAACAAGGCCATCTTTCCTTTCATTTCTTACTCAGCCTTAAAATTGCTGAATGGGTATTGTCTCAGACAAATTGAGTTCTGGGAAAGACTTTACCAGGAATATAAATTTCTTGAAATAGAGCTCTGGGAATCAGGCTTTGATAAAGCCATTGGGATTAAAATGGAGCTACTTGACTATGCCTTAGACCCTGATTAAAATCACTGTGTCTATAATTGACCAATAACTGGCCCCAACCCAAACTTCAGTTAGCCATTGTTTGGGTTTTGTTGGCTCAGAGTGAGTGTAAATAGCATTTTTTTTTTCTGTTCTGGCTAGAAACCCTGGGCATCCTTTCCTCTGAGATTGATTTCTTTTTTGAATAACTAAAAGAGGCCATTTTTTTGGCTCATTTCTTACCTAGCCTATATCACTGAATGGGTGTTGCCTCAGACAAACTGAGACCAGGGAAAGACCTTAGCTTATAAAGACCAAAGTCTCCCACTGCATCCAGGACCATCTCCAGTCATCCTGATCTACGTCTTGCCACTGGACCCCAATGGATCTGAAGGAGACAGTGAGGCTAGTGACTTTGCACAGTCCTGCCTCACTTAAATCTAACTCACTTGCAAGTTAAGACATCACCTTCCTTATGTCATTGGGCCACTTTGAGAAAAAAAAGGACAAACAACAACTCCATGCCCAGGTACAGCCATGAAGTCTGCACTCAAGTCATCACCTTTATATCCTCTGAGTATGACAGCTGGACTCCTACCACAAACCTGCCTGAGCATTCATAGGATAAGGTCAACCTGATATTGTTCAGTTCTAGGCCTCCATAGCACCTCCAGACATCTGTGGCCTTGGATAATATAGATACTATTCCAGTGGCTCTGTTTTAGACTTGGATCCAAACCTCCGTTTCCCTCTTTGTTAGTTCAATCCAAGCAGGCCCTACGTGAGATCCAGAATTCTGGCCTTTGTGTTCTAGGGCCTTCTGCAGTTCTCCAGAGGCCATCTCTAGATCAGACCTACATCCTAATCATATTGTCCTGTGCTGTGCCTTCACCTGCCAGCTGTGAGATGAGCCTCCTGAGGCATCATTAACCAGAGCATTACCATCTGCTAAAAGAATGGACTTCACAGGAAAACCTTAAATAATCTTAATGACCTGATTTTCTCAATGAGCCTCTCTTCTACCACTTATATTCTGAGTGAGCTCATTCCTCAAAGGTCGGCATACTCTGCTCCTCTCAGCGATTCTGAACCCCAAAATATTAAAGTAAAAACCCCACTCCTGATCTAAAATGTATTTTCATCCTCTTTATCTCTTCCCCTAAATGTTCTACTCCAGAAATATCTGCCCCTTCCATTTTGCTGTCTAAAAAGCCTATTCCATAATAAAGAAATTCTTTTCACATTAAACTTGCATTTCTTATCTTCTGGCGTTCTTTGAAACTTGGCTCCTTTATGGTGACAGTGAACACCTGACTACTTTTCTAATACTGGTAGAACTTTTACTTATATCTTCTCTTCCATACCCCATCCCCCAATCCCATTAACTGATCATATTAACAAAGTTAGAACAAAATTCGGGCCATTGAAAGAGTATCGGTGGTTTGTGAGATGTCTTGTGAGGGAAACGTGATTAGATCATCCAGGTTGTCTCCTCTAGGTTCAACCTTGTGGTGGGTTGTAATGGGCTTTATTAGGTCCCACTCTCCCTTGTTATAGGTAGGAATAGGCCTAATTAAAGCATGAAGAGTCTTAGAGTTCAATTAAAAAGTAAGAGGATGTAGTTAAAAGAGAACCTGGCTAGAAGTTCCTGGGGGCATGAAGTTTTCAGCGAAGAAGCAGGTGAAGGAGACCTGGATGAAGACAGTAGTCTGGATTCTTTCTGAAAATATTGTGTTCTGTCAGTTACTCAAAACTTCTCCCAGAAATTAAGGCCCATTTCTCTTGTTTTAAGTTTTCAAATGTTTCTGTTGATATCTTTTGTTTTTCTCATCACCATGGTTTCCTTAGTATTCCTCCTTTTTACCTAACAAAGAGCCATTTCAAACAACACATAGTATATCGTAACTGATCAGACTTTAAAAAGTCTGAAAATATGTGCAGTATGTAGCAAACGTCAGCCTCCCGCTTCTGTAAATAAGTAGGGTGCACGTGTTTTCTCACATCCCTTCTTTCAAGCCACGGTTCTTCTTTTTAACATTGTAATAATAATTTTCATTTCTATGGGTGTTTGCTCTTTCTGCTTACATTGTCGTGCCATTACATTCAGATTGTTTTATTTTTGCTCCTCTCTCTTCATTCTGCATCAGTTATTTAGATCTTTACATGTTTCTCTATTTTCATCACATTTATCATTTCTTTTTTTGGGGGGGGTGGGAGGAAGGGAGGACAGTTGGGGTTAAGTGACTTGCCCAAGGTCACACAGCTAGTAATTTTCAAGTATCTGAGGGCAGATTTGAACTTAGGTCCTCCTGACTCCAGTGTTCTATTTCCTGGGCCTCCACATATATGTAAATCTAACTGTCCATATAGTTGTATATTAGAATTTTTGTCTTATCAATAGTCTATCATATTGTATGACTGATAGACATTAAACACAAAGATCTCTGAAGACTAAAATTAAGTATTTCTTAAAGGACAATAGAGAAATGAATGGTGGGTATGATAAGGCCACAATAAATAATAAGGACTTCTAAGAAGAACCATTCATAATCATTTACCTCCTGACAAAAAATGTAATAGTTAGTTGTATGGGATTATATCTAATGTATATGTATATGTATATCTTTCACTTTGAACAATGAAGGGATTTGTTTTGATTGCACATTTGTTAAAAAGGAATTTGTTTTCATTTCAATAAAGTAGAGGAGAGAAAAGTGATTTCATTTAATTAAAAATAAAATGTAATTAAAAATTAAGTGGTGTCATCAAAGTAATATATGATATTTTAAAATCATATGGGTTTGTAGGCTTGAAGAAAATGAACCAAACGCTTATTGTGAGTAAATCTTGTTCACTGTATACACATTCAGTGACAACTAAGACTAGAACCAAGTGCAGAGCCAGTCTGGATCACTATCATATAGTCCTGATGTATAGAAAAAGCTTCCTAACAATTAGAACTCTCCCCAAATGAAATACTATGCCTTCAAAAGTAATAGACCCACCTTGACTAAAATTTTTTCAGATTGGATGATCACTTGAGAGTTAATAGGTTTAAAGATTAAAAAATAAAAAGTGAGGAAGCTGTAAGAGAGGTGTTTAGTTTATCATAATGAAAGTTGACACTGCCAAAGATGATGTCAGTGGAAGAAGTACCAAGGAACAAATGGATTCTGATGCCAAAGTTATTTGAGAAATTTGAAGTGAGCAGGAGGTTGATAGATAACAGTAACAAGGATTCTGAGATGCATGGGGGTGGGGGGAGAAGCTTACTTTGGGATGGCACCAGAGCAAGAATCTGGAAATGGTATTGAAGAGATTTTGCCAAAGAATGTTCAGATTACTGAACAATTGCATTCATTTCATATGCCAGCAAGGTTATATTTAAGATTCTGCAAGCTAAGCTTCAGCAATATGTGAGCTGAGAATTACCAGAAGCATAAGCTTGTTTTCAAAGGGGCAGAGGAACTAGAGATCAATTTGCCAATATTCTTTGGATTATAGAGAAAGTTAGGGAGTTCTAAAAAAGTATCTTCTGCTTCCTTGATCACACTACTGCCTAAATACGATAAGTCCTCAAAGAGATGAGTATACTAAATCATCTTATTTGTCCCACGAGGAAATTGTATGCAGGTCAAGAAGCAACAATTAGAACCAAAGGCACAGCAACTGACTGATTGAAGATTGAGAAAGGAGTATGACAAGGCCGTATCTTATTTATTTAACTTACATGGAGAGCACGTCATACAAAATGCTTGCCTGGATGAATAAAAAGCTGGAATTAAGATTGCCTGGAGAAATATCAACAAATAAGTCACTTTGATGAGATAAAGCAAAGAATAATTAAGGAATCTCTTGATGAGGGCAAAAGATCAAAGGGTAAAGGCTGACTTGGAGCTTAGAATTTTAAAAATGCTCAGAGCATGGTAACTAGTCCCATCACTTCCTGAAAAAATGGGAGAACAAAAATCTATATTTTTAAATAGATTTTATATTCTTAGGCTCAAAACTCACTGCAGATGGCAACTGCAGTCATGAAATTAAAAGATGCTTGCTCTTTGGAAGAAAAGCTATGTGAAATCTATGTCAAATGGACAGCATGATATAAAGCAGAAATATCACCTTGCTGACAAAAGTTCCTATAATCAAAGCTACGGTTTTCTCAGTAGTAATGTGAGAATTATACTAGAAGGAAAATTGAGTGCTTCAGAATCCACACTTTCAAACTGAGGTGCTGGAGAAACTTCTGAGAGTCCCTTGGTTAGCAAGGTTATCAAATCAGTCAATACTTAAAAAAATTAATTCAGACTATTCATTGGAAGGACAAATACTGAAATTGAAGCTGATGGTCACATAACTGGGAAGACAAGACTCATTAGAAAAGACCCTGATGTTGGGAAATATTGAAGACAAAAGGAGAAGGAAACAACAGAGAATGAGATGGATAGATAGTATTATGGAAACAATGAACATGAACTTGGACAGACTTTGAGAGATACTAGAAGACAGAAGGGCCTGGCATGCTATGGTCCACAGGGTCCTCAGGCGGCATTTAATATGAGGAGGTAGAAGTAGTTTTCATGCCACAGGAAAGATTGTAAGCAATGTAACAGGGATTTTGGAGGGCACTCTGAAGAAGTGGGCAGGTAATGGTAAGGACAGATGTTAGGGATAGAAAGCTGACAAACCTTAGCTTAATGGCTTTTTTTTCAACTTCTACTTCCATAGAGGTACTATTTCATGTAACTTCTACCATGTAACCCCTATGCCCCAGTCCCCACCCCACTGCCCAAGACCAAGAAAAACAACTTGAATCCTTCTCCCAACTGAAACTCTCAAGTGGATGAATGTGTTTCTCTAGTGGCCCAAGTCAAGTTGAACTTACAGTGTCAGCAGTTCTAAGAAAATATAATCCTCAGAGAACACTGGTGAGAACATTGAATCCATAAAATAAATTCTGAAACTTTACAAGAGAAGACAATTACCTTGTTTGATGTATTTTTTTTTTGGTTTTTTGGAGGGGGAAGGCAGGACAATTGGGGTTAGGTGATGTGCCCAAAGTCACATAGGCTGGTGCTCTACTCACTGTACTACCTAGCCACTCCCATTTGATGTATTTTGTAAAGAGTTATTTGTAAAGCAGGTCATCCCTACCTCACCACCACCACCACCTTTGCCCAAATTCCTTTGTAGATAGCAGATTTAATATTATTGTCTAATAAACCTGGTAGAATTGAATGAGGATGGCTATGTGCTGAGCAATGCCAGGAAGAACCAAATAATTTTTCTATGTAGGACAGATAATTAGGATCTTTGAAAGAACATCCAAAACCAAACTGTAAGCATTGGTTAAGATGCTAAAGGACACTGGGAAGGAGCCTATTCCTCCCCTTCTCTTAATTTATTCTTTATTTTTTCCCTAAAATGAATTAATTTCTCTGCTGACCTGATTTCATGGGTCTTGAATCATGCAAATACATTACTTTGGTTATTCCCATCTGAATTAATAGATTAGGGTCCTCATTAAATGATTTCTATTGGGTGTCTGCTGACAGTCCTTGTAAAACAGTTCTTTATAACTAATCATTCCTTGAAAGAGTTCTCCTATTATGCTCCCCTCAAAGATGCTGTATAGGTTTTATTATGTCCTCTCCTCTTTCTCTTTATTTCTCCTATAGCCTGATAAAAGACAACTTTTTTCTTTCTTTTTTTCTCCTTTCATCTGCCAGAACCTGAGTACTCTACCACCTGACCTTTCCATTTATCATGAAGCTGAACCTTCTCTTATATATTCTCTCTTCTAATTAGAATGTGAGCTCCTTTGGTGAAAGGCCTGTCTCATTTTGTCTATTTGTGTCCCAAGCACTTAGCACAGTGCTTGGCATATACTAATCGCCTAATCAAAAATTTCCATTTCCCTTTACCATTTCATTTCTTTTCCTCCATTTTTTTTTTGGCTTTTTGAAGGGGGGAGGGCAGGGCAATTGGGGTTAAGTGACTTGCCCGAGGTCACACGGCTAGTAAATGTTAAGTGTCTGAGGCCAAATTTGAACTCAGGTACTCCTGACTTTAGGGCTGATGCTCTATTTACTGCACCACCTAGCCGCCCCTTTTCCCTCCACTCTTTAGCATTTTCCTGCCTTTTATCTTCAAAGTTTCATTCACAGGTGGCCACTGGCATTTGGTGTGTTCATAACTGAAGCCAAAACAGAGGGGAAAAGCTGTGCTCTTAGTATTTAAATCCACTTTGCTGTATTTCTATTGTTGCTTTTGCTATTATTCTTGTTATTCCTGTTTATTTATCCACCAAATAATGATCTGTGTCCAGTCCTCCATTCTCACTCTCTTCCAATTCTTGATCTGTCTGTCTCACCTGTTGGGATGAACAGTCTTCTTACTTGACATTTAGCAGCTTGATAACTTCTTCACAAAATAGACCATTTACTCACAGATGAAGACCATTTGATCCTCTTATTTTTTGCTGTTGTTTTTGATGATACTATAACCCTTACTGTAGATTCTCCTAAAATAGTGGGCAAAGATACCTTTGGAGAGATTTGGTCATTTGTCATCCAGGAAACCCAATGATTGTCATATGGAAGATATATTAAAGAAAGGAGACAGTTCAATCAGGAAGACCACTTAGGAGCCTATCATAGTGGTCCAGCTAAAAGGTGTGTGGGGAAAAAAGACTCTTGCCCAAAATAAATTCATAACTCAGAGGTTTCTTCAGAGAAACAAAAAGATATTTATTTCTTCCCATGGGAAGGAGGAGTCATCGTTACCAGAAGCAGTCTGGTGAGAGAGTCCTGAAATACAGAATGAAAAGTTTGATTATATACCCAAAAGACCACCCCTTTCCCCCCTCCCTTCACTGTCCTTTGTTCCTGTTATGAGGAACATAGGCTCACAATCTTAACCACCAAAATCTGCTTCCATAGCAGGTAAAATGTCAGCAATGTCAAAATAGATATGAAAGCAGAAGATATATGTCTAGCAGCATCAATATAGATATGAAAGCAGACAATATTTTATGAATCATGGAGATTTTAGGACATGGTGACCTTTCTGGAGTTTTATAACAGGATTTCCAATTTTATGTTTGTACAGGTCAAATGGTGGTCAGTGGAAAGAAGTCTGGGATAATTGGGCCTGTGGTCTGTACTTCCCTCCTACACATTAACTTAACTTAGCAAAAACTTCAATTTATAACTAGGGAAGTAAGACAAGGGCCCCAAGTTCCTAAACTCAAGCCTGGGCTTCTGGCTACTGGTTGTAAACCTTACTAAATCTAAGGGTACAATTTTGAGAAGTTTTTACCTCTCTCACACATGTAATTAATAGAAACTTAAGTCTGGGGTCCAGGCAATCTATTAGTAAATCTTTGAGAAGTTATCACTTTTATCCCACTCAAAGGCAATGAAAGTTTGAGCTTTGGTGGTAGCTATGGGAGTGGAGAGAAGGAGATATGTGAGAGATTTTATAGAGATAAAATATATAAAATTTGGAAATTTGTAAGGGGAGGTTGAGGGAGAAGAAAGCATTAAAAATTACTACAAGGGTGTACATTTACATGACTGGAAATACTGCCATCAACAGAAATAATAAAAATTTTAAGAGGAATTTATTTAAGAAAAATTATAAATCCCATTTTGAACATGTTGCAATTGATATATGGAGGATATCAAAATACAGATAATCAGGAAGGAAGTTGTAATATGAGACTTCACAGTTTACAGTCAAAATTATGCTTTAGGAAATATCAGTTTGGCAGCTATCTGGAACACAGATTGAAGGAGATGGAGATTTCAGATAGGAAGGCTAAATAGGAGGCTCTTGTAATAATCTAGGTGAGAAGGTGATAAAAGCCTGATCTAGGTTAGTGGCTGTGTGAGTGGAAGGACTAGGATGGGATATGTGGGCTAAATGATGCATCAAGGATGACAATGAAATAATTTGGAATGGTGGCAATTTTCTACAGTAGAGAAATTCTGAAGAAGAGTGGAGGGGAATAACAATTTTTTAAAAAACACATTGAATTTGAAATGCTTACAATAGTCTAGTTTAAAATGTCTAATAAAAATTGGTTATGTGGTATTGGAACTCAGAGTGGTACTTGTACTGTCACTGGAGACAGATTCTAATCTGGATGTATAGATTGGGACATTTATAGAGATCAAAATTAAACTCCCTGGAGCCAGTTAACTCCCGAAAGTGAGACTAGAGATACAGAAGAAAAGAGAGCTGGGACAGAGCCATGCTGTATGTCTCATAGTTAATGGGCATGACATGGATGAAGATCTACAAAAGGAATTGTGAAGTAGTATCAGAGAAAAAGAATAGTCTTACAAACCCAGAGAGGAGCAAGTATCCAAGAAGAGGGAGCATACTTTGAATAGTGAATCTTTGGTATGTCTTGTATCTCTACACATTAATGGAATGACAGAGTTAAAAGATATCAGAGAAGCTATCAAGTTATTAACCCATAACCAAACGAGTATTATCACTCTAGCCTCATAATCATTTGGTACTCTGCTTAAAGATTCACATTCACAAGAAATTCACTACCCTTCCACTTTTGGACAGCCTTTATTGTGAAGATTGTTTACCTTACACTGAACCTTTCTCACTACCCTCTTCTTCACAATCACTACTTCTTTGACCTACTTGATCTTAATTGCACTACAGTTTATTAGTCATCATCATAAACTCCAGGTTCCAGTTTGCTGACTCCAGATTCAGGTTTGGTAATCCAAAACCATGAGGCATACTCCCTTTCTGATACAGAGATGAATATTCCCCATCCAAGCGAATGTTCTCTAAACTTTTAAGACCTGATACAACAGCCTAATTCAACCCCTCACTTCCACTCAATGAGCTCTGCTTAAGCACTTAGGTAGAATTATACAAATCACTCATGACTATCAGCTATCTCTGACAATCATTAACCTCATCTTGGGACAAAGTCCAGGGAGAAATTGCTCTTTTGCAGCTATCAGGTATGTGTGTTGTGAGGCCCCTACTGGCTCTGCCACTCAATGGTATGCTGAAACCTACTTGTACTCTCAGGAACTGATTATTAAATTTTTAATTTAAGCATTTAAACCTCATGAATCAGCAAATGCTATTAATCAGGGCTTGATTTATGGTTTTGTTTATTTTCTACATTAAGAAAGTAATGGAGAAAATCTTATCAAAGTAGATTAAATTTAGAAGTGTGTATATTTTAGTTTTAGAGAGTCATTTGCAAACATTCTCACCTCATGTGCTGCTTATGCCATTTCAAACGTAATGATAATCATCCAATAAAACCACCATAGTCATTTTGTCATGTGCCTTAAAAATCCCTTCTGGTATGATCTAATTGGGAGAACCTACAAACCTTGGATTCCTATTTTTCAACCATCCCAAGCAAAAAGAAAAAAAAAGACTCTTCCCCTTTTTTTAAATTAAATTTTATGTTTATTTTTAGTTTATATCATTCATTTCCACAAGATTTTGAGGTACAAATTTTCTGCCCACCACCTACTCACCACCCCAAAACAGCAATTTCACTGTGTGCCCCCTCCCCCAATCTGCTCTCTACTATATCCTCCCTTATTCCTCCTCCACCTTTCCAGTAGGGCAAGATGAATCTCCATGACCCAGTGCCTGTATATCTTATTTCCCAGTTGCATGTAAACATAATAATAATAATAATAATAATAATAATAATAATATTTTTTAAACATTTGATTTAAAACTTTGAATTCCAGATTCTTTCCCTTTCTCCCTTGTTACCATTCTTAACTGGGAAGATAAGCAATTAAATATAGGTTGTACATGTGTAGTTACATAAAACATTTCCATAGTGGTTATATTGTGAAAGACGAACTATATTTCCCTCCATCCTATCCTGCCCCCCTATTTGATCTATTCTCTACTTAGACCCTGTCCCTTTACAAAAATGTGTGCTTCTAACTACCCTCACCCCCAACTTGCCCTCCTCTCCATCATATCCCCTCTCATTTCCTCCCCCCTCCCACTCTCCTGTAGGGAAAGATACCCAACTTAATGCATATGTCATTCCTTCCCTAAGCCAAATTCAATGAGAGTAAGGTTGACCCATTTCCTTTTGCCTTTTGGTTCTTCCCCGCCATAGTAACAGTTACCCTTTGCCTTTTCTATATGAGATAATTTACCCCATTCTGTCTCTCCCTATCTCTTCTCATTATAATCCTCTCTCACCTCTCAATTTCACCTTTTAAATATCATCCCTTCCTATTCAATTGATCCTGTGCCTTCTGTCTTTGAATACCTGTACACATATATACACACATTCACATATGTATTCACACGCACATATACCCTTCTATATAGACATATATATGTATGACACACACAGACACAGACATACACACATACAC
>CM053584.1:239419269-239438778 GCA_028627135.1 Pseudochirops cupreus | reverse complement strand
TACGCACATATACCCTTCTATATAGACATATATATGTATGACACACACAGACACAGACATACACACATACACACATTTATATTCCCTTCAACTATCTTCATACTGAGAAAAGTTTCATAAGTTACAATTATCATTTTTCCATGTAGGCATGTAAATAGTTCAACTTTGATAAGTTCTTATGATTTCTTTATCCTGTTTACCTTCTCATGCCTCTCTTGTTTCTTGTATTTGAACGTCAAATTTTTTATTCAACTCTGGTTTTTTCATCAAGAATGCTTGAAAATCCTCTATTTCATTGAATGGCTGTATTTGCCCCTGAAGCATCATACTGAGTTTTGCTAAGTAGGTGATTCTTGCTTTTAATCTTAGATCCTTTGATCTCCAGAATATCATATTCCAAGCCCTTTGATCCTTTAATGTAGAAGCTGTTACATCCTGTGTTATCCTGATCGTATTTCCACAATATTAAAATTGTTTCTTCTTGGCAGCTTATATTATTTTCTCTTTGATCTGGGAACTCTAGACCTTGCTATAATATTCCTAGGAGTTTTCTTTTTGGGATCTTTTTCAAGAGATGATTGGTGGAACTGAATCTTGTAAACTAAAAGTAAATAAACAAATTCATTTTAAAAAACACACATGATTGGTGAATTCTTTCAATTTCTATTTTGCCCTCTGGTTCTAAAATATCAGGGCAATTTTCCTTGAGAATTTCTTGAAGGATGATTTCTAGTTTCTTTTTTTGATCATGGCTTTCAGGTAATCCAATAATTTTTAAATTATCTCTCCTGGATATGTTTTCTAGGTCAGTGGTTTTTCCAATGAGATGTTTCACATTGCCTTCTATATTTTTCATTTGTTTAGATCTGTTTTCATAAAGTCATTCAGTTCCATTTGCTTCACTCTAATTCTGAAGGAATTATTCTCTTCAGTGAGCTTTTGAAATTCTTTTTTCCATCTGGCAAATTCGGCTTTTTAAGGCATTCTTCTTCTCATTGGTTTTTTGGGCCTCTTTTGCCATTTTAGTTGGTCTATTTTTTAAGATGTTATTTTCTTCAGTTAGATTGTTGACTCTCTTTTCATGATTTTCTTGCATCATTCTCATTTCTCTTTCCAATTTTTTCTCCACTTCTCTTACTTGATTTTCAAATTTCTTCTTGAGCTCCTCCATAGCCTGAAAGTAGTTCATATTTTTCTGGGAAACTTTTGGTGCAGGTGTTCTGACTTTGTTGTCTTCCTCCCATTCCATGTTTTGATCTTTTTTGTCCCCACAAAAGGAATCTAAAATTGGATTGCTGCTCTTGCTTTGCTTCCTTTGCTTGCTCATGTTGCCACTCAATTACTTGACTTTTGAGCTCTTTGGCACAATAGAACTCTGCTTCCAGAGGGGAGAGCTTTGTCCCAAATTGCTGGGATTTTTGTACCTGCTGGAGCTATTAGAAGGGTGCCATCTCTATAGTCCCCACCAGCTTTGGCTCACTGGTTACACACCTCAGGACCACCACTCAAGACCATGATCCAGATCCAGGCAGGTTAAAGCAAGAGTGCTAATCTCTGAATGTTCACTTGGCCCCGCTATGATCTGCAGGCTAGGAACTCTGAAGCAGCCACATGGAGGTGACTACATGGCTGCTGCACTTCTGCTGCTTCTCGCTCCAGGGGAAGAGGCTGGATGGTGCCTCTGTTCCCTACAGCTCCAACATAATTCTGCACTGACCTTTTACTTTGTATTTTTGCCTTATGGGTTGATATTTCTGGCAACCACCACAGCTGCCAGTGATGTATTCTGCTGAGGTCTTCTCCAGCCACTGCTAGTTGGGGCTGTCCTGGGGCCAAAACCGTGGGCTTATGCAGGACTTGGCTCAGCTCTTAGCAAGCTGCAATGGACCCTTCCTGCCAGCCTGCTGGGCTAGCTTCAGCGGGAGATTTGTTTCTCTCTGTCACTTTGTGGGTTCTGTAGCTCTAAAATTTGTTTAGAGTCATATTTTATAGGTATTTGAGGCAGTTATAGGGGGAGCTCACAGAGTTTCCCTGCTTCTATGCTGCCATCTTGGCTCTGCGCTCAAGACTCTTCACTTTTTACCATCACTAGATCACTCTTGAAAAATAAATTATTTTATGAAATATTTGACAGGTAATTCCAAAACAAACAATTACTATAATGATGAATTTAATAGACACAGGTAATTCTAGAACAATCAAGTCTCTCTATATAATCCACAAGGTGACCATGCCATCCTAACCATTTTATCATAGTCTGTCCCTTCATTACACATTTAAATGTTTATATCTATAAGTTTCAAGATGAAGATTATGAACAGGATGGTATTTTACCTTATTCCTTTTATGTATCTTATCTTTTGTTCTTTAATTGCTTGTGAAGCAAGGAGTAAAGGTGGAAAAAATAGAAAATGTCCTCCTTTTAAAAAATCTTTCTTCTACACTAGCAGAGATCTACAAATGGCTCTTTTGTGCTGTTTTAAATTTCAACCAATTAGAGCTATTTTGGAAATGGTCTGTTTCTGTAGGACTTCATTTTCACCTATAAGGTTTTTCTCCCTTTAGTTGCCCCTGCTCCTATATGTTTTTGCAAGATAGAACTAACTAAAATTCCAATAAATGTCGCATCAAATCTAGCACTGATTTAGTTTTAGGAGACCCCTCTAAAAGGTGTCTCTACAATAGTGAATAGTTAGATTGTGTTCTTCTTGTTTTATGAGTTCTCCTGTTTGTGTGGACATACCTGCATCTTAGTAGCCTGTTCACTTCTTAGAGATATAACTTGTCAAAGAATTCACAGAAAGTTAAGCTTCATTTTTCTGTTGATAGAGTTGTGGTTCCTATGGCAATAAACAATAAACATAGAGATTCAAGAGATAAGATTGGCAGTTGCTTACAGGTTACAGAACAGTAAATGGACTGTCCCAGTTGTTACAACAAAGGTTATCTGGTGCATGATAACCTGGCATCATTATTCAGCCTTTTGTCACTGATTGGGCTGGCATTAAAAACAGGGCTCCATGGATTGGAAATTATATAACCCTCAGGTTCAAAGAAATGGGGCTGGTATCACATGGGAATAGGCAACCCACTCATAGGCCTATGGCAACAAATAAAACATAGATCAAGGAAGAAAAAATAAATAAATATGTAAATTTGAAAACTGTAGCAATTTTGGAGTTGCTATTGTGGCACACTTCTGGGATCCTCCACCCCTTCCATGCTTTTTAAAAGATTCAGCAAAAGAGGCATCATGGATGGACTGTTCAGATTTAAACTTTCTACTTGGTACCTACAGGACTAAGCAAGCACTCTGACAGGGCTGGAATTTGTCTATCTAATAAGGAACTGTATGAATATCAACGGAGTTTATTGAGTTAATTATGCTCCCTTCTTCACTGGTGCCTATTACCTTATCTTGAAAGTTCCAAAAGTATTGTGACATACCGTAGGTCCAACCACAGAAGGCTCATTTCTCTTGATTGGTATAAAGATGTGTGCTTTGATTTTTACTTTTAGACCAAATTGAAGATAATGACCATCGAAGAATCCATCTCTCAAACTCAGCCACTGATAGTTTCAGGGCCCATGAATTTAACTATCCTTCCTTTGTACAACTCTTTTTAACTGCCTGATTTTCCCTGGAACTTTCCTTTTAGTCTTTTAAAATTATTTCAACTATTGGGGCAGAGCCAAGATGGTAGAGTAAAAAGCAGGAACTTGCTTGAGTTTGTCCCCCGATCACCTCCAATATTTGTAAAAAATGACTCTAAACAAATTTTAAAGCTACAGAAACCACAAAATGACACAGTGAAATACATCTCCAGCTGGAGACAGCCTAGCAAGCCAGAGAAAAGGATCTACTGCACCAGGCTGAGAGCAGAGGATAGTCCTGTGTGGGCTGTGCCAACATAGACCAGGGTGGAGTAGACCTCAGGGGAATGAATCAGTGGCAACTGCAATGATTTCCAGACTTCTCAAACCACAAATGTTGAAGACAAATTAGAAAGTTAGTGGGGAAACTCTGTTGGACCTGGGTTAAAGAAGAGCTTTGTCGAGTCCCTGCCCTAGGGGTGGCAGAAGTGGTGGCAAATGCAGCAGCAGCAACAGTAGAAGCAGTGGCTGCTTCTGGAGCTCCAGGTCCACAGACAGTGGGGGGACCAAGTGGCTGATCAGAGGGCAATTGCAGGAATTTCTTTGCTAGTGCTGAGGCAGGATTCTCTTGCTTTGCCCTGATTGGATCTGGGTCACATTCTTGGGTCACAATCCTAGCGTGAGGAGGAGTTGCTGGCATAGGAGAGTCTGTGGCAAGGGATTCTTTATCACACTTCTGAGGCAGATGCCAAGAAATAGGTCTGACAACAGCTGTGCAAAACCCCAGAAATTTGGAACACAGCACTCTTTACTCTGGAAGCACAGTTCTACTGTGGCAAAGAGCTCAAAAATCAATTAATTGGGTAGGAATGGAATGGCAATGCAAAAATCAAGTAATTGGCAAACAGAGGAAAATAAAGCAGATTATAGAATCTTTCTTTTGTAGCAAAGAAGATCAAAACACAGAACCAGGAGAAGACAATAAAGTCAAAACTCCTGAAAAAATAAGAAAAGAAATGAGAGTAATGAAAGAAAATCATGAAAAGCAAGGCAACAGCTTGCTAAAGGAAACCCAAAAAATACTGAAGAAAATAACACCCTAAAAAACAGACTAACTCAAATGGCAAAAGAGATCCAGAAAAACCAATGAAGAGAAGAATGTCTTAAAAAGCAGAATTGGCCAGAGGGAAAAGGAAGGCCAAAAGCTCACTGAAGAAAATATTTCCTTAAATATTAGAATGGAGCAAATGGAAGCTAATGACTTTATGAGAGATCAAGAAATTATAAAACAGAACCAAAAGAATGAAAAAATAGATAATGTAAAATATCTCATTGGAAAAACCACTGAAATGGAAAATACAACCAGGAGAGATAATTTAAAAATTATTGGACTACCTGAAAGCCATGATCAAAAAAAGAGCTTAGACCTTATCTTTCAACAAATTACTAGGGAAAATTGCCCCAATATCTAGAACTAGTGGGTAAAATTTAAAAAAAAATGAAAGAATACACCTACTGCCTCTAGAATGAGATCCCAAAAGTAAAACTCCTAAGGATACTGTAGCTAAATCCCAGGAGGAAATATTGCAAGCAGTCAGAAAGAAACAATTCTTGTATTATGGAAATACAATTAGGATTACACAAAACCAAGCAGCATTGACATTAAGGGATCAAAGAGCTTAGAATATGATATTCTGTTAAGTCAAAGGAGCTAGGATTAAAACCAAGAATCACCTATCCAAGCAAAACAGAGAATAATAATTCAGGGGAAATATGATCATTCAATGAAATAGAGGACTTTCAAGCATTCTTGATGAAAAAACCAGAGCTGAACTGAAAATTTGACTTTCAAATCAAGGGAAGCATGAAAAGGTAAAAAGGAAAGAGAAATCATAAGAAACTTATTAAAGCTGAACTATTTGTATTCCTACATGGAAAGATGATTATTTGTAACTCATGAGACTTTTCTCAGTATTAGGATAGTTGAAGGGAATATGTGTGTGTGTGTGTGTGTGTGTGTGTGTGTGTGTGTGTAAGTATGTATATATGTGTATATCTGTATATCTGTATATGTGTGTATATGTACAAATAGAGGGCACAGGGTGAGTTGAATAAGAAGGGATGATATCTAAAAAATAAAATTAAGAGGTGAGGGAGAAATATATCTGGAGAAGGAGAAAGGGAGACATAGAATAGGGTAAATTATCTCATATAAAAGAGGCAAGAGAAAGCTGTTGCAATAAAGGGGAATAGCAGGGAGGTGCAAGGGAGTGAGTCAACCTTAGGCTCATTGGATTTGGCGTAAGGAGAGAATAATATACATATTCAATTGGGTATCTTAACCTACAGGAAGGTAGAGGGGAAGGGGATAAGAGGCAGGGATGATAGAAGGGAGAACAAATTGGGGAAGAGGATAGTCAGAAGCCAACACTTTTGAAAAGGGACAGGGTCAAAGGAGAAAATAGAATAAATGGGGGTTGGGATAGGATGGAGGGAAATACGGTTAGTCTCTCACAATATGACTAGTATGGAAATGTTTTCCATAACTACACATGTATAACCTATATTGAATTGCTTGTCCTCTCAATGGGGGTGGGTTAGGAGGGAAGAAGGGAGAGAATCTGGAACTCAAAGTTTTAAAAACAAATGATAAAAAAAATTGTTTTTACAGGCAGCCAGAAAATAAGATATATAGGCAATGGGGTATAGAAATCCATCCTGCCCTACAAGAAAGTAAGGGGAAGAGGGCAAAAGCGGATATATAAGGGAGAATAGAAGAGAGGATAGACTGAGGTAAGAGGTAATCAGTATGTTTGCCATCGGGGTAGAGAGTAGGGGAGAGATGAGAAGAAAATGTGGAACTCAAAATCTTGTGAAAATGAATGTTTAAAACTAAAACAAATAAATAAATATTTAAAAAATATATTTCAACCATTGACTCTATGAATCCTGGAAAAATGGGCATAGACAATGTCAAATGGGTAAGACTTACAGTCTTTAGGAAGCCGAAAAGACTTTGTCCAAGTCTCTTCAATGTTTGTTTTATAGCAAGGGCTGATCATCCTTTTGGGTGTGCTTAGAATTCAGCTGTCTACTTTGCTGAAAGTGATAACAAAAGAAATCCAGCCAATCCCTTTCAGAGAGCTCTCTCAGTCACAGTTCTATAGTCTTTCTCCCTTAATTTTGAAATTCCTTTTCCATCTGCCCAATTTTTCTTTTTAAAGCATTCTTCTCCTCCTTGGCTTGTTGGTCCTCTTTTGCCATTTGAGTTAGTCTGTTTTTAAGGTGTTATTTTCTTCAGTATATTTTTGGGTCTCCTTTAGCAGGCTGTTGATTTGATTTTCCTGCATCATTCTCATTTCTCTTCCCAATTTTTGCTCCACTTCTCTTACTTGATTTTCAAAATCTTTCTTGAGTTCATCCATGGCCAGTTCATATTTTTCATATTTTTCTTGGAAGCTTTTGATGCAGGAGTTTTGTCTTTGTTGTTTTCTTCTGGTTCCATGTTTTGATCCTTTCTGTCCCCTCAAAACGTTTCTATGGTCTGATTGTGCTTCCTCTGTTTGCTCATCTTGCCAGCCAATCACTTGAATTTTGAATTCCTTGCCATGGTAGAACTCTGCTTCCAAAGTGGAGAGAGCTCTGTCCCAAGTTGCTGGGGTTTTCACACTTGTTGTCAGAGGTCTAAGGAGGGTGCCCTCTCTACAGCCACCACAAGCTCTGGCACACTGGTGTTCCTCACCCTTGACTACCACCCAAGCCTGTGACGCAGATCCAAGCAGGTCAAAGCAAGAGTGATTACCTTCTTAATGGTCCCTTGGTCCCCATATGATCTTCAGGCCAGGAGCTCCAGAGGCAGCCATGTGGCAGCAATTGCAGCTGCCATGCCTCCACCACCTCGGCTGCCCCAGAGTCAGGGGCTGGACCATGCTCTTCTTTTCCCCAGTTCCAACAGAGTTCCCTACTGACCTTTTACTTTCTCTTTAGCATGTATGGGTTGAGAAGTCTGGAAAGTGCCACAGCTGCTGGTGATTCAGTCTCCTGAAGTCTGATCCTGCCAGTCTGTGCCGCTGGTTGGGGTGCCCCAGGCCTAGGCCCCCATGGCTCATGCAGGACTGCACTTGGCTCCCAGACCCATGCAACAGACCCTTCCTGTTGGCTTGCCAGGCTGCCTTCAGCAGGAGATTTGTTTCTCTCTGTCACTTTGTGGGTTCTGTAGCTCTAAAATTTGTTTAGAGGAATTTTTTTTACAGGTATTGAAGGTGGTGGGTGCATGAGATAAAGCAAATTCCTGCTTTTGCTCTGTCATCTTGCCTCTACCCATTTCTCCCCTAATTTTGAGACTTTACAACTCCAGAGCTATAAGTCTTCTTGGATCATATTCCTGATGTAAGTGCCCATTCTGCCCACAGGCATAATGAAACAATAGCCTAATAAACCTCTCCCAACATCAAGTAAGTCAGTTACATTCCTAGTGGATGACATCTTTGGTCCGGTTTTGTGTCTACACAATTTTAACAGAGTAGAATTAAATATATATCTTTAAATGCTTGGCTTTTCTTATTTTTTATAGATTTCCCCTTACACTAGTCAGCAATGGCTGAACTAGTAGCCTGTGTAACTAACTTCTTTTTTGTTTCAGACAACTGTTTTAACTACTTGATTTCCTCATTTTCAGAACAGTATATTTAACACATTTTTGTAATCATTTCACTTCACGTCCTTATGTTCCTAGAAGGATGGGCCCAAGAAAACTTAATAGGATGAGAACTGCTGTCCTTCTCCAGGCAACTGAGGTCACTATGCCTCAGTACCTTAACTATTTGCTTGAATCTGTCCAGAGTACTACAGTTATTTACACACCAATCCCTCATTATCTTGGTTGTACTCAGGATTCTGGTGCTCAGAGTCCTCAAAGATCTAACAGTAAAATAGCCAACATCTCCCTCTGGGCCCTTTCAGTACAATTCTAGGAGCATACCCCCATGGCTCCTTTCTGAGTCTCCACAATTCCAAAAGAACTAGAGGACCAAATGATATCTAAATATGTAGCTCTGAGAGCTTAGCTTTTTCATTCACTCAGATCTTTCCTTACATCATGTTTCTGGGCTGGCAAGACAGCTGCTCCTCATAGACACTCCTAGATACAGTTCTAGGGATTGGCTGCCTTGGTCTTCCATTCTATCTCCATTGTTTGGATCCCAATTGACTTAGAGTGAATGTAATAACAATTGTTTCTCTTTCAGCTGGAAACCCTGAGGATCTTCCTCTCCCAGACTTTTTTTTTTACTAGATAAAGAGGCCATTCTCTGTCTCATTTCTTACCTACCTTTAATCACTGAATGAGCATTGCCTTAGTTAAGCAGGAACCTGTTGAAAGACCTTAGCTTAAAAAGACCAAGGTCTCCCACTCCATCCAGAGCCATCTCCAATCATCCTGATCTACATCTTGCCAATTGTCCCAGATTGCTCTGGAAAAGGTGAGGCTGGTGACTTTGTATAGTCCTCCATCATCACTTAAAGCTAATTCACTAGCATGTCATAACATCAACTCCCTGATGTCATGGTCCTCTCGGAGAATGAAGGACAAACAACAACAACAACAGAACCAGAGAAGTGAAAAGCAGATGGAAATTCAACTTTGAAGGTTTTGTCTTCCTTATCTTTCTCATCTTCCCTTATGGCAATTTCTGGGTTTAGAGGGCAGTCACTCCTTATGATCATCATATAGACTACAGCTATAGATGCTGGCTGCCTTGGCCCCTTAGTCTGAGTATCCACAATTCCAGAAAAAGTGTGGTGATGAACAACATCTGGAAATGCATCGTTTAAGAATTCACCTTCAGCATTAAATACTTAAGGTTTCTCAGTTACTACGCTGGCGAGCTTTCAAATTTCTCCCTTCTCCTGGTCAATTTATTGATTAAAATAAAAGATATTTCAGCAGTTTGAAATGTGGGACGAGTTTGTACTGGGTCTGCACAAATATACAAAGAAAGGAGAGAACACATTAATATTAAAGAAATGATTAATTTGTTATGTAAGATTGTGTGGAGAAAAGTATAGGTTTAGAAAGATAGAACACAGATTATAAAGTGCTTCAAATGTCAGTATCAGTACTTTGTGTTTTATATTGCAAGGAATATGGAATCACTGAAGGTCTTTGAGTAGGAAAGTGATTTGACACATTAAGATCATTTGGAGTCACTATGTGAAAAATAGATTCAAGGTGGAAGAGATTACACTCTAAGTTGAATATAATGATTCTACTTAGAGATTATTATAAACATACAGACAAAAGTCAATACAAACCTGAACAAGAGGGATGATAGAGGAGTAGAAAAGACAGGAATGAGAAGGGTAAAGAAAAAGTAAAAACAGAACTTGGCAAAGGATTAGGTATAGAGAACAAGGAAGAAAATGGAGTCAAAGATGATTACCAAGTTATGAATCTTGGGTGACAAGGAGGGTGATGGTATCCTCAACAGAAACAGGGAAAATAAAAGATATAAAAGTTCTAGAGGGATCGTTTTAGATGCTTTAAGCTCGAGGTGTATGGAATACTTCAAGGGAACAGGTACAGTAAGTAGCAGTGATGTAATACTGGAAATCAGAATGGTTTTGTCATCAACAGAGAAAGGGAAACTAGAATATCATATTTCCATGTTGCCATCCTGCAGGTCATTTGATTCTCATAATAGCCTTGTGAAATGATTTTACAGATGAGGAAACTGAGGCACATAGCAGTGAAGTGACACAGCTTCCTGACTCCTAGTCTAACCCTTTTGTTATTGTTCTTTATAATGTTATAGACTACTGAGAGCTATTCAGTTCTGATATTTACTCAGTTTGTTCATAAGGATTTCTTCAGAACAATGTTCAAGATATATTCATATATCATACAATTTCATTAACTCTAATGAATTCATTTAAATAATACCCTCCATTGACATAGTATTGGGTTGTTTTTTTTTTACCTTTTCAAAGTACTTTTATAATATCTCTTTTTTGTTCTGTGGGGAGTGATTTAGCATGAAACAAGGAGATTAGTCTTATTGTCTAATTTAATTGTATTCTTAAAATATTCCTGAGAGGAAGAAAACATATATTGCAGAAGGTGGGGAGAAAGAATAAGAAATTAGGGAGAAGGATGCCTTGAAGTTGTGCAAGTAGAAACAAGAGAAATATTAGGAGATTCCTGGGGACAACTAGTTGGCACAGTGAATAGAGCACCTGCACTGGAGTCAGGAGGATCTGAGTTCAAATACAGCCTCAGACACTTAACATTTATTAGCTGTGTGATCTCAGGCAAGTCACTTAACACCAACTGCCCACCAAAAAGCAAAAATCATATATATATATATATATATACATAATCAGGAGATTTCTGAGAATACAAGAGATGAAGAAGAAAAGAAGGATGGCAAGATTTAAAAAAAAAAGGTTGGTGAGTAATTTTCACATAACAGAGAATGAATAAATTTGACTCTTACAGAGGGAAAAAAGGTGTTTTTAAGACAATAAATGTGAAGAGTCACACAGTAAGAATGAAAAAAGAAGGGATAGTGCATATGCTCTAGTGATATTCATGTAATGCCAAGTTATCTAAAGTAGAGCTTCTTAGACTGGAGTCCATGAACTCATATTTATTTTTCAGCTATATTCCAGCATTGTTTTTAAATGAATTTTCTCCCCCTCCTTTCTCCCACAAACTTTATTAGTTTTTTTTAAAGTCTCAACTAAAATCCTTTCTTTTACTGGAAGCATTCCCTAACTCCTCTTAATTCTAATACCTTCTCTCTATTTTTTCCTATTTATCCTGTGTATAGCTTGCCTTGTGTATAGAGGAAAGATAGATAGATAGAGATAGATGAGAAAGAGAGAGAGAGAGAGAGAGAGAGAGAGAGAGAGAGAGAGAGAGAGAGAGAGAGATTTGTTTGCATGTCTTCTTCTTCACTAGCTTTTAAGCTCCTTTAGGTCAGGAAATAAATATTGTCTCTTTTTGTATCCCTAGTGCTTGTAAGGCAAAATGTCTGGTACATAGTAGGTGCTTAATAAATGCTTATTGATTGATCTTTATAATCTTGCTTGTTTTATTTTATGCATTTAAAAATACTATTCACAGAAGAGATCCATAAGCTGTCAAAGGGGTCTATGACAAAATGAATATAAAGACATAGACAAGAATCCATCCAGGTTAGGTATGCATTAATAGGTTATGATCTGCTTCCTTGGAGGGAGTGCTCACAATTATGAAAGTGCTTATCCACTGAAGTTTTATCAAATCTCTGATTTTTAATAGATCAAACTTTTTAAGCCAAGCCGTAATTACTAGAATAAGCAGAAGGATGTAGATTTGTGAGGTAGTTTGAAACTCTTGAAAATCCTTGAAATCATACCTAGAAAACATCATCAGGCCACACTAATATGTATAGAGATGTTCAATAAGATACATTTTCTAAAAGTAACATGACTAGGGGTGGCTGGGTGGTACAGCGAATAGAGGACTAGCCCTGGAATCAGGAAGACCTGAGTTCAAATCTGACCTCAGGCACTTACAACTTACTAGCCATATGATCTTGGGCAAGTCACTTAACCCCAATTGCCCTGCCTTCCATCTTCCAAAAAGGAAAAAAAAAATAACGTGACCTTTTACTAGAACTTAACACATTCAACATAACTATTCTGTCTGCATAATGAGAACAGTCTAAAAATTCATAAAAATTTTTCCCCCAAACAAGAGTAACTGGTATTTAGAAAGTGCTTTGAGTTATAAAGAGCTTCCACTACATTCTCATTTGATAAGCACAATCATCCTATGAGGTGTACTTTCTCTCTCCCTCTCCCTCTTCCTCTCCCTCCCTCCCTCTCTCCCTCTCTCTCTGTCTCTCTCTCCATCTATCTATTGATATCACCATTTTACAGATGAGAATATTTAGAGTCAGGGAAGTTATAGCTTTTTGTCCATTGTCAGATCGTTAGTAATTGTCAGGAGGCATCTGAACCCAAATGTTGCCTGACTTGGCTCACTTTCAACTATCCCAGTACAGACTGGTCAAACTGAAGAACAGGAAACTCCAAACACATTCTTCTCTGGATGCATGTATTGCTATTTATTAATATTACTTAAAGTATTCCTGTCCCTTAATCTATTAAACTGTTTATAATTGTTGAGAAGAAGAGGAGATTAATTTTCTGAATAAATCATTTATAAGGTAAATGTAGTAGCTGAATTTTTATCTTGAATGTTGCTTACAGTTAGATTCAATTATAACCTTTATTGATCCTGTTAAACATTTATCTACAAAACAAAGCCCACTGTGCACTTCCACTGAATGTGAATTTCTTCACTAAACTCAGTTGGATTACATTTGTCCATCAGCAGAATTGCAGAAGGCTTCATTTTAATCATGAAAGTATACATTTCAATAGTTCTCTATCAAGATACCTTATTGTACAAACAATATACCTTGAGGGGATGGGAATGTCATTATAATCAGTTGATTTGGGGTTGGTTCCATTCCTTCTTTTTACTGAAGATTAGATGATTTTTCCAATCAATACAACTCAACAGTTTAAAGGAACTTGTCTGCAGAATAATAAAGAGATAGTTTAAATGATCAGTTTCTGCACAGAAGCAGCTGAGGTAACAAAGAGTCCATAAAAGCATTATCTTTCCCATTATTTCCTCCTAAGCTTTTTGCCATTTTCAGATTTTAGTACAATGTTTGAAAATAGATTTCTAATATGGTTAAGTCAGATTGTGTAGTTAGTTTATTAGCAGACATTTGCTAGAAAGCTGTTGTTGGTATACTACCAACACATTTCATTCCTTTGATTATCTTTTGCCATTAAAACAAGAGTAGAATTATTCTAATATCAGCACAATAAGGCATTGCTTTGCTTTGTTCAGTCCTTTCAGTCTTGTTCAATTCTTCATGACTTCATTTGGAGTTTTCTTAGCAAAGATTTTGAAGTGGTTTGTTATTTCCTTCTCTACCTCATTTTACAGGATGAGCGAACAGGGTTAAGTGACTTGGCCAGGGGCACACAGATAGATAGTAAGTGTCTGAGGGCATATTTGAACTCAGGATGATGATTAGAAACTGTTAACATAGGCAGCATGATGTTAGTGGGCAGAGTGCCTAACTTCAAGTCAGGGAGATCAGGGTTCAATTCTTATATCTGATATTTACTAGAATTGTGACCCTGAAAAAATAGCTTAACCTCTATTAGCCTTTCTTTATAAAATAAGAAGATCAGACTCAATGTCCTCTGAGATCTCTTACAGTTGTAAATCTATGATCTATGAGCTTATTAGCCCGAAGTGGGTAGTTCTAGTCAAGAAATGTGAATTATTATGAAATTGTATTCCCAATAAAGTATGTAGACAGAAAGATACCCCCATTTAAGAGAATAGTCATGCTGAATAAATTTTGCCCATCTGCAAAAAAACCTCAATGTAAATTTACAATATCAACCACACTATAACTCTATTGAGGTGAAATATTGTGAAAACTCCTGTCTAGATGCATTACAAAGAAGACTTGCAGAACAGAAATAAAACTAGGGTGGGTCAACAAGAACTTTGAGTCAAGGTGCTAAAATTTCAAAGATCCTAAACTTAAAGTGAAAATTTAAAAACATGATACAATTTTTAATTTCTTAAATTCGCATTTCAAAAGTACTTTTATTACTTTGGCAGCATGGAAACAATAGAGCTTTGTAAATAGTTAAGAAGAATAAACTAGAAAGCTACTAAATGGCAGGTTTCTTAAGTGTCCCACACTAATTAGTCAGTCAGTCAACCAGTCAATGAATGCTTATAAAGTACCTAATATGAGCCAGGCACTGAGCTAAACACTGGGAATACAAATAAGAAAGAAAAAGAAAGAAAGAAAGAAAGAAAGAAAGAAAGAAAGAAAGAAAGAAAGAAAGAAAGAAAGAAAGGAAGAAAGGAAGAAAGGAAAGAAAGAAGGAAGGGAGGGAGGGAGGAAGGAAGGAGGAAGGAAGGAAGAAAGAAGGAAAGAAAGAAAGGAAGGAAGGAAAGATGGGAGGGAGGGAGGGAGGGAGGAAGGAAGGAAGGAAGGAAGGAAAGAAGGAAGAACCGACCTTTCCCTCTAAGAGCTTATAATCTAATGAGTGAAGAAATATGATAAAAGGAAAATGAAAGGAGGGGGAGGGGTGCTGTTGTCCAGAGAGGTACTTTGTGCACGGGGACATGATGGGAAAGTCCAGAAGAGTGTAGCATAGCGAAATGAAGAGATGGCAGTCCTTGATATCCTTCTTAAAAGGAGGCTCTGAGAGGCGCTCTCTTCTCTGCCGTCCATACAGAGGGAAAGACCACCATGGCAGAGGGTTCTGATGAGGTACGAATTCCAGGGCTAAAGTGATCTTGCAGGATAAAGAGGTTCTGGAGACAGGATATAGAACTTCAGAGGCATAAAGTTGGTTGGGAAATGAGACATTAGATGAGCCCTCCCATTGGCAAGCCCATCCTACTTTCCTGCAGGGCAGAAGCCTCTCCTGCATTTAATTTGAAGTGTACTGGTATCTCCCCTTATAAGAAGCAGTATCTTACTGTCTATTTCCACCTTGAGCCCTTACTCTGACCCCTCTTTACCACTCACTCCACTGTATACTTCTATGTCTCCACATTATAGAGTAGTTGTGCTCAGATTTTCTCTTACTCTCTAGGGAATGTCTTAATTGCTTCATGTATCATTTTTGCATCATAAATAACAAAGCTTTATGTGAGGATTGTTTACCTTAGCATCAAAATTGTTTGGTGCAGTTGCGAAAGATATATAGCCTTAAATCAGTTTTTGTACTAGGCTTATTTCGCAGTATAAACTCATATAAGGCAGGGATGGAGGTCAATGATTTCATATTGTCTATCATTGTGGCATGGAGAATTAATGAATTGATCAGTGCTTTTATTTTTACATGGGTGAGAATTTTTGTTTTCATAGGGCTTAAGAATTTCAGATTTTCTTCCATTACATGCATTTTTATATTTTCTTTGTCATAATTCAAAAGAAATCAATGATGACTTACTACAGGAATACTTAGCCAATATTTATATTTACCACCAGCTTGATTGTCATGCCTGAATTTGCCAGTCTGTTAAATCAAAAAGCATGAATAAATCATATATGTTGTTCTAACTCCAAGAGCTTTTTGGATAGGAGATTGAGTTGGCAGAATCAATCACTCAACAAGGATTTATTGAATAGTTGGCATTTATATAACACTTTTAGGTTTACAAAACTCAGTGCTCATAATCAACCTTCCTAAGTCAGTTGCATGGTGTTCATTTTACAGACAAAAAAAATTGAAGTTTCAAGAGAATATAACTTGGCCAAGAACATTCTGATAAGTAATAGAACAAAGACTGAACTCTATGTTGGAAAATCATGCTTAAAATGAATAAATAAGTAAATCATTAAAATAATTAATAGTGAAGAAAATTTTTTAAATTAAATAAGGGGGGTTAAGATTAGATTATCCTAATGCCTTTCCGGCACTAACATTCTCTATTCGGGATGCTAGGTAAGTCACTTAACCTCTTAATTGTGTCAACTGAACCAGAACTGGCCTCTAACCTGTGGGTGGTCAGAACCAAGCAAACAGAGCAGGCTTAGAAACAGGGGAGTCAGGACACAAAACAGAAGTTTAATTAATTTCAGAGTGAAGAAAACTATGTATGCATTTAGAACCCCTCCTCCTAAGAAGGAGAGCTTAACATTCTGGACTAAAGCTAGGTTTTATATACATCCTGGGCTGGACTATGATATAATTACTTTTAGGTCTTGAGTTACTGGACCCCGTGGGCATAGCATTGTCTCATCTTGGGGTTGTGCCTACCTGTGGGGCACAGTACCAGAGTTCTGTAATAGGAATCGGAGTGCAGGGCCTGTCAGTGACAAGGAACAGGGATTTTGAATACATGGTGAATGGCTCTAGGAAATAGGGGGAGTTAAATCCTTCAGTGAAAACCAGTTGCTGGTCCAAGCAATACACTTTGCCAGAGGATATCATCCTGAGCACAAAGGATTTTTGTTATACCAAGCACAGGACACAGCCTGCTTGCTGGCCCTTAGCTCTGGAAAACAGGGTATCGTCAACATATTTTGACAATTGTTTCAGAAAATCAACAAACATTTACTGAATATCTATCATGTTCTAGGCACTGAGAACACAAATGTAAATAATGAAATGCCCTTTGCCCTCAAGAGCTTATCTTCCATTGGGGAAGACAAGTACACAATATTTTGGAGGATTTTTGTTCGTTTTTGGCCAAACCTTTGATTTCATCACTCTAGAGAATTCTTGGCGAGGAACTTCCATGAATTCAAATGATCAGTTCTATCCAAATAACTACAAGATCTATATATTCAGCCCTAGTAATACTTGAGAACTCCAGTCTCACATCACGATTTTAGTGAGATGCATGCAGTACATGCCTCCTGGACTTTTCAAATTGAATGTTCTTCTGCTTCTACTTCTGAATCTCCAGATTTCTCCACCATTCTTCAGTTGCTACTAACCCTGAACTTCCCTCAACATCTGTGATCTTCTCACCCAGAAACGTTTTTCCTTCCTTGTTGCCCCTTTCTTCTGTTGCTGAACTTCTTCCAGAACTTTCACTTTGAAGCAGGGCCCAAGTCAGATACCCTCCATTCCTCTCCAGCTTGAATTCTGACTCCAAACTTTGCCGCCTTGCCCCATCATCCTTACTTTCCCCTCCTATACTTGCCTTTGAAATCTCTTCTATGTTTTATCTTCCCCCATCAGAATGTACCCTCTTGAAGAGTAAGAACTACCTTTCTTGCCTTTATTGATGTCCCTAGCATTTAGCATAGTGCTTAACATGTAATTAGTGCTTGATAAATGCTTGCTGACTCACTGACCCAATATCTTGTGGTCCTCTCAAACTCAGTATGTCCAAAACAAAACTCATTTACTTGCCCACAAAACTCACCCCTCTTCCAAACTTTCTGTTTCTATAGAGTGCAATATCATCCTTCTATTCACCAAGTTTTGGAACTACAGAGTAACTACTGAATTCTCACTCTCCCTCACCACACATATATAATTAGTTGATAAGAACTGTAGATATTAACATCACAACATCTGTAATATCCATTCCCTTCCCTCCACTCGTATGGTCACCACACTAGTTCAGGCCCTCATCAACTCTATAGCTTCCTAATTGGTCTTCCTTAAAGTACTATATAAATAAGTGGTTGGCATTATGATAAATGGCTGTGAATCATCTCAAGTGAGGACAGTATCGATAGGACATAGAACAGTAAAGCATTTCATGAGATCTAAATTGGAGATCTTTCCATCGTTTAAAAGAATAAAATATTATCATGATGTCTTTATTCATTTTAATTCATTTTATTTGTAAAAAGTCTCAGAAATTTATACCATCTAAATCACAGCAAAAATGTAAGTGTAATTTTTCTTTATCATGCATGTTTTTTTTAGCTATTCTATAATAATTTGGAGTAAGATAATGTTTGAATTCATGCTATTTATAAGTTACAGTGAGCTTCAGAGTTTTATCCAATAACTCAAATTTGGTGGAATTGCATTTTTTAAAGAACAATACAATCTCCTTTAGGTTTTCATATACATTTTTATGTCTTCCAAAATACACTGCTGGAATTGCTGAGTATAGTAAAACAAATAAATAATAGTGTGGAAATCTGAAGTTAAGATGGGAAATACTGTTGGATGGTGGGGATATAATAAAACTTGTAGCTGTTGAAATACTGTGATGAATACAAAATGAACAAAGTAATAGGATGATAGCTGTGGGGTAGAAGAGTCAGCTATCACAAAAGGCATTGGAAGTAGCTGGAAATTGAATGGGAAGTGAAACAAAACTAACTACAAAAGAGAGACTCTAAAATTTACATGATCTGGATTTTGTTGATCCTTGAGAAGATCGTGAATCTGGTGCACAAACACATGACCCCCTTAGAAAGTATTACCTCTCTTCATAAACTGGAGCATTACTATTCTCCCAATCATCTGCCATAGTTGAATCATATGATTAGCACACTAAAATTTTATTCCCAGAACTTTTTGCAATTATGAAATGGATGAGATGTAAGCTGATGTACATAAAAAGCAGGCCTTTAAGCATGGAAGGAACTGCTTTAGTCCTGCTTCCCATATATATTAGTTTTGTGATCATGAGCAAGTTTCTTATCCTTTCATTGATAGCTCTAAGACTATAGGTTAAGGAGAATTTGTTGATCTGTATGTGTAGAGGGAGCTTCTGCTCCTACACAGATGAAATGACATGTCAGAGCTTAAGAAAAAAATAATCCTTTGCAGATGTTTTAGTTTTTAATGTTTTGTTGACCTAAATCACTCAAAAATTAATTTATCAAGTATTTCCTATATGCTAGACAATAGGCTGAGGATACAAAGAATTCCTTTCTTTAAGAAGTTTAAATCAGGGCAGCTAGGTAGCACGGTGAATAGAGCAACAGACCTGGAGTTAGGAAGATCTGAATTCAAATTCAGCCTCAGATACTTAACACTTACTAGCTGTGTGACCTTGGGCAAGTCAATTGCCCTGCCTTCCCTCTTCCAAAAAGAAAACAAAACAAAAGAACTTTAAGTCCTATCAGGAGAAACACCCAAAACACATCCAGATATATGCAAAGTATAATCCTGCTTCAACTCAAACTTGAGGTAATTTTTCAGTATTGCTTTTGAGAAAGGGTACACAGTCCTGAATTTCATATAAATAAAGTGATTTGATTCCTGACTGACTGAGAGAACACTGATCTGTGACACTGTATGGAGGGAGAAAGAACTTCACTTGGCTGCAAGGCACAGCAAAGGTGTGGGGCACAGGGAGACAGAGAGAGAGAGAGAGAGAGAGAGAGA
>CM053584.1:239384768-239413313 GCA_028627135.1 Pseudochirops cupreus | reverse complement strand
GGGGGGGCAGGATAAGAAGAAGGGACATTTAATCAGACTCTCACAGTGAGCTCACTATGGAGAGGTTCTGTGTAATTTCACACGTTGAGCCTGTATTTAATTGCTTGTCCTTCCAGTGGGGATGGGTGGTGAGGGAGGAGGAGAAAGAATCTGGAATCTGGAGTTCCATAATCAAATGTTATGAATGGGTATATATATGCAATTATTATTATTATTATTGACTACATCCAACTGGAACTTGAGATACACAGGCACTGCAATTGGGAGATCCATCCTGCCCTACCAAAAACTGACATAGGAGAGAATGGACTGGGGGAGGGGGAACACACTGGGATGGCTGTTTTGTGGCAGTGGATGGGGGAAAGACGGGGAGAAAATATGTAACTTAAAAACTCAAAATCTTAATAAAAAAAAGAAAAGAAAAGAAAAAAGAAAATTAGAAGATATTTCTAAGAGAAGACAGTGACTGAGAGTATTAATAGCTGAATAAAGGTCAAGATTAATGAGGACTGAGAAAATGTCATTAGACTTGTCAATTAAGGAATCATTAATGACTTTTGGGAGAGCAGTTTAGTTTGAACAATAAGGCTGGAAGTCAGAATAAAAGAGAAGAGTTTGAGAAGAAAGTAATTGGAGACACTGATTTAGATGATTTTCTAAAGTAGTTTAGCCGTGAAAGGGGAGAGGGACATAGGGTAATAGGTAGTATGGATCAATAGATAAAGTTAGGAATTTTTTTGAGGACAGGGGAGACATAGGTGCTTCTATAGCTAACTAGAAAGCAAATGGGAAATAGGAAGAGATTGAAGAAAAGTGAAAGAGTGGGCATGATAAAGAGGCCAAATCACTAGAAAAGACAAGATAGAATGGGATCACTTGTGCATGTAAAGGGATTTGCCTTGGCAGAGAGAAAATTCATTTTTTCACACGACACAGAGGTGACATAGAATATACCTGGAGAAGGAAGCTAAAGATAATTGGCAACTGAAGCTCAGAAAACTATTGGGGAAGAAGTAATCTTTCTTTCAAAGTGTAGCTTGTAACTGTGAGGTTAAATGTGGGCCTATTTGACAACTCTTTCTCCAGCAAGGTTGGGGTGCAATTATTTGTCTCCCCTCTTTCCAATCATGTACAGTGGAATCAGAAGCACACGAGAATAGAAAACAGATGAGCTGGAGTTGCTGGCTGCCTTCTCCTTTCAAGTTTCTTTTTATAAGCATAGTTTAATAACTAGCAATGCTGAGAAATGAGCAATTTTACTTTTTATGTCTATGTCATGGGTCATAAATCTCCTGACTTTGGGATTTGGGCATTAGCCACTCAGATAGAGATTTCATTTACAGCAGAACCAAATCATTCAGCACTTTAAGGATTAAAACTGGTCATGACCTGGATAGACAGAATATTAGGCCCTGGTGAATCACTCAGACAGTACAAGTCTGAGATGAATGTGAAACATTTCAAAAGTCCCACAAAGTTATATTCCCCACACATATCCAGTGAAGTACAATAAATATTGAAAAATTTGCATATTTTGTTTTCTGTATTTGTTAATATAGTTCTCCAAATCCTTTTGCAGTTTCTATAATAAAGAAAACACAAATTCTGTCCTGTGTCTGATACCCATATTATATATTTCTTCCCATTTCTAGAGAAGATACTATATATAATGTACCTAAACTTTATTGTAGAGTTTTGCTTGTTTGTTTGGTTTGCTTTGTTTTTTCTTGGAGAAATGCAAGTATAGGAAGTTTTAGAGAAATATTCTCTTTTTATGATTCTTCCCCTCACCCTCCCAGGATCAAACTCAAGTCTCTGTGAGGTACCTGATTAATACTGGTCTGAAGGGGTATGTGTCCTTTGATAATTTTTGCTAGCATATCTAAGTTTTGTTTGTAAATTATCTTCAGAAGTCCTTCTGCGATGGCAAACTTAAAACAATCATTTCCTTATGAAGTACTGGCCAAGGAGTGGGAGAGAACGTGGTCACCTCTCCACTGTCCAAAAATAAGCCCATAGGATATAATACAGAACAACACAACTCCAATACCATAGAAGTCAATATCCATAGTAACATGAGAGTCAAAAATAGTATAGAGATGCTCAAGGCCTTTCCTGTAGAGACTTTTAAGCCTCTGATTTATGGGGGTAATTTTGTTGTCTTTGTTATCTTTGTTTGAAATTAATGTATTGAATTAGTTTATAAAAGTATTAGGGGAAGCTAGTTGGCATAGTGGATGGAGTGCCTGGCTTGGAGTCAGGAAGGGCTGAGTTCAAATTTGGCCTCAGACACTTCCTAGCTGTGTGACTCTGGGCAAGTCACTTCAGTTTGCCTCAGTTTCTCATCTGTAAAATGAGCCAGAGAAGGAAATAGCAAACCATTCCAATATCTTTGCCAAGAAAAATCCAAATGGGATCACAAAGAGTCAGACACAACGGAGACAATGGAACGACAACAATAACAACAAGATTTTGGTGTAGTATGTAAAAGTATATGTATTGTTTAATCACTATCATATTGCTTGCCTTCTCAATGAGTGGGTAAGGAACAGAAAAGAAGGAGAGAATTTGAAATTCAAATGTTTTAAAAATGAACATTAAAAATCTTTTTATGTATAATTGTGAAATATTTAACGAAACATTTTTAAAGCAGATAAAACATTCCTGAAATATGCCCTATGTGCATATGCACATGTGTATGTACATACACATGCACACAATATGTGGACATCTTTCCAAAGAATTCTATTTGTCACTGGAACCTCCTGATTTTGAGACACTATTGTTCTTCCAATCACAAATAGGTTTTTACAGGATTGTGGGGGTTTTGTGTATCTGAAATGTATGGATTTTATATGAACCATCTGTTTAGATAATTGCCATGAGTGTGATAATAAAAGTTTAAACAGACTCTCCCTCAGTTTCTTAAGTCTAGACAATCAGCAAACAATAAATCAAGCTCTGATTTGGATTGTTTGCTGATTTCTGAGCTATGACTACTCACAGAAATTTAACAATCAACTGTTGGAATCCAGTTGGCTTTTGATATAGCACACCTCTGCCTGAAGTGCCTTATAATTTATAATAAGTACCTTATCATATAGTCACAGAAGTTAAAGGAACTTTGAGATATTATCTGAGCTGATCCAAGACACTTCCAAAGGACTTATGATGAAATATGCTCTTCACCTCCAGAGAAAGAAATGATAAACTCTGAATGCAGATTGAAGCGTGTTTTATTATACTTATTTTCTTTTCTGTGTTTTCTTTTGCAACATAGTTAAGATGGAAATATGTTTTTTATGACTCTACATGAATAATCTATATTAAATTGATTTCCTTCTCAAGGAAAGGAGAAGTGCAGAAGAGAAGGGAGAAAATTTAGAACTCAATTTTTTTAAAGAGTGTTAAAATTTTCATACATGTAATTAGGAAACATTTAACAAAATAAGTTAAAATGTGTTTTTAGAAAAACTATGTAGGTGGCTTCTCTGAAGAAGACTCTTTAGCTTTTATAATGAAAAAGTATTCCTCATCTCTGGTCTAGTATTACCACTTTACATGTGAGAAAACAGAGTTAAAGTGACTTACATAAGGAAACACATTAAATTAAAGGCAGAATAGAGACTAGAGTCCAACCAATTAAATGGAAGGATAAAGAAGGGAGATGTAATTGAGGGATGAATTGCCCTAACAATTAGTACAGGCAATATAGACCCACGATCTTAGATAAAAATAGAAAGATTTCATATTATACTAAAACTCTAAAATTGTTTTCTAGTGTAACACATTTATAGGTCATATCTTCAATAATATATGGTCTCACACCTCTTACACATGGCATATGTACACTTACCAACTCTATGGGCCTGTTAACTTACTTCAATATACCTTTCCCTGGCACATGGGTTGTTCTTGTCCTTTATTTTTGATGAAGACCAATGATATCATAGGGTGATGTCTTGAGTTCTGCATGAGTTGGATTATAGTGTGGCAATAGTAGAACCCCATTGCCAAATTCAACTCTCTAGAACGTGTTTGATTTCAAAATACATTCAAAATCATTACTCAAAAGTCCTATTTTCCTCTGATATTTTGTTATCTACATCTTTGACTACACAAAATTAATCATGAAGTTCAGTGATTCAAAGTGACGTAATAGAATACAAAGTGAACAATAATGAATTAAAGTCAAATAACAAACACTCACAACCCATTTATTGAAACTACCTCTTCCCATGCCACCTCCTACTTCCCACACACCAAGGCAATACAAGAGATAGAGTACTTGGCCTGGAATCAGGAATATCTGAGTTCAAATCAGCCTTAGAGACTTCCTGGTTGTGTGACCCTGGATAAGTCATTTAACCTTCACATTAGTTCTTTCAGTTGTAAAATGGGGATAATATCAACACCCACTTCCCAGGGCTGTTATGAAGATCAAATATGGTAATGTTTATAAAGACTTAGCACAATGCTTCAGTGCTTAATAAATGTTTGTTCCCTTCTACTTCTCCCTCTAGTCAAGAGAGGAAAGTACAGGGGGTAGAGACAAGATGACAAAGTAAAACCAGAAACTTGTTTGAGATTGTGCCCAAACCCCTCACAATACCTGTAAAAAATGACTAAACAAATTCTAGAGCTGCAGAACCCGTGAAATGACAGAGTGAAACACATCTCTAGTTCAACAGCCTGGAAAACTCACAGGAAGGGTACATCACACTGGGCTGGGCACCAGGAGCAACAAGGCCAGAGCAGGCTTCAGGGGACTAAATCACTGGCAATTGAGGTGATTTCCAGACTTCTCAACCCACAAATGCCAAGAACAGAATGGAAGGTCAATGAGAGAACTCTGTGGGACCTGTGTGAAAGAGGAGTACACAGTCTGGCCCCAGCCCTGGGGTGGCAGAGGTGGTGGCGGCAATAGCAGTGGCTGCTTCCAGTCTGGGCCCACAGATGGTGGGAGAAACAGAGGCTGATACAAAACCCCAGCAGCCTAGGACAGTACACCCACAGCCACTCCCATCCCCACCCCCATGCCCATTAGAAGCAAAGGCCTACCTTGATAGGGAGTTGGAAAATCAAGTGTTTGGCTGGGAAGATGAATAAACAGCAAAAAAAAAAAGTCATACAGTAAAATCTTACTTTGGGGACAAAGAAGAACAAAACATACAACCAGAAGAAGACAATAAAGTCAAGGATCCTACATCAAAAGCCTCCAAGAAAAATATGAATTGGATACAGGCCAGGGAAGAGCTCAAAAAAGATTTTGGCTAAGCCAAGATGGCAGAGTAGAAGCAGGAAACTGTGTGAGCTCCTGCACCAATCACCTCCAATACCTGCAAAATATGACTCTAAACAAATTTTAGTGCTACAGAACCCACAAAGTGACAGAAAGAGACAAATCTCCCACTAAAGGCAGCCTGGCAGGCTGAGAGGAAGGGTCTATTGCAGAGGGCTAGGAGCTAAGTGCAGTCTTGCATGAGCCTCACAGTCCCCAAACCAGGGAGGTCCTGAGAAGTGGCACAGATCAGCAGCAGCAGACTTTAGAAAAGTGAATAACCAACAGCTGTGGAATTTTCCAGACTTCTCAACACATAAATGCCAAAGAGAAAGTAAAAGTTCAGTGGGGAACTCTGTTGGAACCAGGTGACTGAAGAGTGCAGTCTGACCCCTGCCACAAGGGTGAGAGGTAGCAGAGGTACAGTGGCTGCAGTTGCTGCCAGGGCAGTGGCTGCAGCTGTTGCCAGGTGGCTGCCTCAGGAGCTCCTGGCCTATGGATTGTAGGGGGACCAAGCAACCATTCAGAGAGTAACCACTCTTGCTTTGATCTAGGTTTCTGTCTTGGGTGGTAGTCATGGGATGAGAAACACCAGTGTGCCATAGCTTGTGGTGGCTGTCGAGAGGGCACTCTCTTCAGACCTTTGACAACATTTGTGAAAACCCCAACAATTTGGGACAAAGCTGTCTCCACTCTGGAAGCAGAGTTCTACCATGACAAAGAACTCAAAAGTCAAGTAATTGGCTGGCAAGATGAGCTAGCAGAGGAAGCAATCAGACCATAGAAACCTTTTTTAGGGACAAAAAGGATCAAAACATGGAACCAGAAGAAGTCAACAAAGTCAAAACTCTTGCATTAAAAGCTTCCAAGGAAAATATGAATGGGTCACAGGCCACGGAGGAACTCAAGAAGGATTTTGAAAATCAAGTAAGAGGGGGCAGCAGGGTGGTGCAATGAATACAGCACTGGCCCTGGAGTCAGGAGGACATGAGTTCAATTCCAGCCTCAGAAACTTAACACAAAAAACTAGGCATGTGACCTTGGGCAAATCATTTAACTCCAATTGTCCTACCTTCCCCCTCCAAAAAAAAAAAAAAGGAAGAAAATCAAGTAAGATAAGTGAAGGAAAAATTGGGAAGAAAAATGAGAATTATGTAAGAAAATCATGAAAAACAAGTCAACATCCTGCTACAGGAGACCCAAAAATACACTGAAGAAAATAACACCTTAAAAAATACACTAATTCAAATGGCAAAAGAGACCCAAAAAGCCGATGAGGAGAAGAATGCCCTAAAAAACCAAATTGCCCAGATGGAAAAAGAATTTTAAAAACTCACTGAAGAGAAAAATTCCTTCAAAATTAAATTTGAGCAATTGGAAGCTAATGACTTTATGGGAAATCAAGATACTATAAAACAGATCCAAAGAAATAAAAGAATAGAAAACAATCTGAAATATCTCATTGGAAAAACCACTGACCTGGAAAATAGATCGAGGAGAGACAATTCAAAAATTATTGGACTATCTGAAAGCCACAATAAAAAAAAAAGAGCCTAGAAGTCATCCTTCAAGAAATTCTCAAGGAAAATTGCCCTGATATTTTAGAACCAGAGGGCAAAATGGAAATTGAAAGAATTCACTGTTCACCTCTTGAAAAAGATCCCCAAAAGAAAACTCCTAAGAATACTATAGCCAAATTCCAGAGTTCCCAGGTCAAGGAGAAAATACTGCAAGTAGTCAGGAAGAAACAATTTGAGTATTGTGGAAACATAATCAGGATAACACAACTAGCAGCTTCTACATTAGGGGATCAAAGGACTTGGAAGATGATATTCCAGAGGTCAAAGGAGGTAGAATTAAAACAAAGAATCACCTATCCAGGAAACTGAGTATAATGCTTCAGGGGAAAATATGGTCATTCAATGAAATAGAGGACTTTCAAGTATTCTTGATGAAAAAAACAGAGGTGAAAAGAAAATTTGGCTTTCAAATACAAGAGGCAAGAGAAGCATGAGAAGGTAAACAGGAACAAGAAATTATAAGGGACTTATTAAAGTTGAACTATTTATATTCCTACATGAAAAAAACAATAATTGTAACTCATAAGACTTTTCTCAGTATGAGGATAGTTGAGGGGAATATATATGTGTGTGCATGTGTATGCACATATGTATATATATATATGTGTGTGTGTGTGTGTGTGTGTGTTTGTATGTATATGTATACATACATATATGTATATATAGGAGAGTGTATGGGTGTATAAATACATATGTGAGTATGTGTATATGTGTCTACATGTTACATAAACAGAGGGCACAGGATCAGTTGCATAGGAGGGATGATATCTAAAAAATAAAATTAACAGGTGAGAGAGGAATATATTGGGAGAAGGAGAAAGGGAGAGATAGAATAGGGTAAATTATCTCATATAAAAGAGGCAAGAGAAAACTGTTACAATGGAGGGGAAGACCAGGAATGTGAAAGGGAATGGGTCAACCTTATTCTCATTGAATTTGGCTTAAGGGTGTTTTACCTGACAGGAAAGTAAGGGGGGAATGAAATAAGAGGGTGGGGATGACAGAAGGGAGGGCAGATTGGGAGAGGGGATTGTCAGAAGCAAACACTTTTTTGAAAAAGGACAGGGTCAAAGGAGAAAATAGCATAAGTGGGAGGCAGATAGGATAGAGAGAAATATAGTTAGTCTTTCACAACATGACTATTAACAAAGTGTTTTGGGCAATTACACATGTATAACCTATATTGAATTCCTTACTTTCTCAATGAGGGTGGGTGGGGAGGGAAGAAGGGAGAAAATTTGGAACTCAAAGTTTTAAAAACAAATGTAAAACAATTGTTTTTACATACAACTGGGAAATAAGATATATAGACAATGGGGCAGAGAAATCTATCTTGCCCTTCAAGAAAACAAGGGGGAAGGAGATAAAAAGGGGAGTGTGATAGAAGGGAGAGCAGACTGAGGAAAGGGGTAATTAAAATGCACACCATCTTGGGATGAGGCAGAGGGGAGAAATGGGCAGAAAATTCAGAACTCAAAATCTTGTGCAAATGAATGTTGAAAACTAAAAATTAATTAACTAATTAATTTTTTTTGAAAAGAAAAAAGAAAACCACAAATGAATAAATAAACATTTATAAAAATTTTACATGTAATTAAGAAATATTTGATTAAACCAATAAAATGCATTTTTAAAAAAATAACAAAAAGGAGAGGAACATCCATTCATTCCAATTTTGTGCTGACATCAGCATAGTAGGCAGAATATTAGAGTAGTATATGGAGAAGCACAATTGGGGTGTGCTGGGTTTCATGCACATTTACAGAAGCCCTGCATCATTCCCCAAAAAGAATTAACAAGGTCCCAGTGGGATCATGGCAACTACATTGGTGTAGAGAGCTGCTTTTTAGTAACTAAAGACCTGAGGTGTTTGTTATCACATTCCACAACAGTTCGTAGCATATCTCTCCACCACCTGATTGATTATCTTTCATGTGTTAGCCCATCCCACCATGAAAGTTTATTCTTCAGTCTCTCACATAATATATTGCAAACACACCAAAATCCATACTGGGGAACATGATTATTAGGTGAAATCCATGGAGTTTCATTAGAGATGCAGTTTCCAAAAAAGATCATCTTCCCCTTATGTAGAAGGGCCACTGGGCTGGAATTCAGAATAATTGAGTCTTAGCTCCATGTGTAACAAACCTGTTTTACCTTGGCAAAACCCTTTTACATTGAACACTTAACACAAGTCTGGGTCCATGTTAAACATTTAATAATTTCTTCTTGGTTGATGGTTTTATCATTTGGTCTTTGGTTTCCTAATTTATAAAATAACTGGTTTGACCCAAGTGATCTCTAAGCTTCCTTTCTATTAATATATGGTATATTTCTGTAGACTGTGTTTATGAAAAGTTAGCCAGAAGAAGCAATGAAAATCTTCTTTCTACATTTCTTTTAAAAATTGCTGAGATTTTCTTAGGTCAGTCTTCTGTGAATACGTACAAAAGGCAGGAAGAGGAAGGACTTATCTTTGATGTCTAAAAACATAGAAATCAGATATCTTTCTAAATTTGTTTTTGTCAGGTGAAAAAATTTAACAAGGTAGGAAGTATGTCTCAGATGTTCAGGATAAGTCAAACATGTAACCTGCCAGAACTTCAGCCCCCACACTCACACTTCTCCTACTAACCAGGGAAAGAATTCCTAGAAGAGAACAATAAAGTCTTTTGTGACTGTTCTAATCAGTAATGCCAAAATGGAATGATCAGTTTTGTGTGTTTTATTTAATAAGAGAAAAAGTGCTTTGTTCTGTTTTTGTAAAAGGGAATGCTTGATGGTACACTCCTCACATTCATTACCATAGATCTGTAGCATATCTGAGAAAAAACAACCACAACATATAGATGTCTGGGCGGGAGGGGGAGGGGGGGATTGTATCTGGAAGCTTTTTGCCCATCTCTTATGATCACCAGCAAACATCTAATTAGCTCTTCAGAACATTGCACTAGACAATGAGGTAGAGTCAGGTGTGATGAAGGAAGATTTGGAGTCAAGAGAAATTAAAATATTGCCAATGGGAGGAATACATTCAAATAAGATATTTTATTTAGATTTTTTGTCATAAAGAATTTAAAAGAGAAATGTGGTACAGATGAAACAGTATTGGAGTTAAAGAAAAAATACTGAGTTTAGAGCTTGTTACTCGTTGCTACCTATTTGCTGTGTGATTTTGAGTGTCACTAATATTAACTTTTAGTTTTCTAACTTAAAAAAAATAGAGAACATAATGCTTGCTCTCCTTGTCTCACAATGTGAATAATGAAAATCAAATATGGAAACTCATTGGAACCTGAAAAACACTGTTCAAGGAATTGGTGCTTAGTTCAAATGTAACCTTTTCTTTGAAGTCTTCCCAGAATCACCCTCCTTAAAACCTTATAATGAAGCTTAGGGGATTCTTTTAAAGGTTGAAGAGGTGAAAAGTCTCTGCTGTTTGTTTTCTATCATATAGCAACAAATTATTTCTAAATAGGTTGTTTATGTTGTAAATCTGTTAGGACACTAAAGAAAAAATAATACTGTATATAAAACATATATATCCTAGTAAAGTTTATGGAAGGATATAGGTTGTAATGGCAGACTCAGATGAAAATTAATTAATGACAAAGTCATTAAAACTTTACTTTCTCTCCAATGCTTTTGGGAAGAGAAGGTATCTTTTTTCAGGATTCTAAATCAAATCTCATGCTATCTATATGTATAACAAAAAAATAGTTCATGATATACATGAACATACATAATAACACACACACACACATATATATTTATATATATATATATATATTTAATACATATACACATACATAATAACATAAGGTAGCTTAATGACTTCCTTTACAGAAAAAGTCTCATTTCTGAAGTGTGTTACCTGAGTTTTCCAACTTCTCAAGGGTTCCTTGGGCAATGACTAGTGAAGAGACATGGTATTTTTTTTTCTTTCATTTTTAAATCTACACTTTGCAGTCTTTCAATGTCACAATTAGTTGATGAGTTAGAGGAAAAAAGAAGAAGAAGGTGAGGGGAAGAATTTAATTTATCCTATGGCTTTGAATATAGTTGGTGAGAAATTCTTACTATATATTCCCATAGAACCAAGGCAGATGTTGAAGGAAAAGGCACATTCAAGGACCAAGATATGTGAGGATATCAAATAGTGAAAAAAGAAGAAAAATGCCATTTAACTGATCTATGGCCCGAATTTATGACGGTCATATTAATTCTCTCAAGCCAGCTACTAAATTTTAGATGCAGTAAAGAGGTCAAATATTTCATTCAGGCCTTTTGCCCAGTGTTCTATAACTCTGAGATGGACCATCTGACAAACTTGGGAGGAGAGGAGTCAGGAAAATGTTTCAATTACACATCCCCAGGTAAAAGTAATAACTCAATTTCCTCCAATTTAACTGTTATTAAGTGGTGATTGATAATATTGCTTTATGTGAACTTCTCTTATACACTTATCACATTCTCCATGTATCATATTTATCTCTGCATATCTATGTCCCTCCAAACTTCCCAATGAGACTGTAAGATCATCGACAATAGGGTCAATGTGCATATAGATTTGTATTCTTAGTTCCTATATAACAGCCTTCTACATAGGTAATAGTAAATATCTATTGAATTTAATTTGGATCATGATGCACCATCACTCATCAATAATTTTGGTATCATGTCTGTATATAATCCACTTATCCACCTTTATATGATTTTTATTTAGGTATGTTTTATGTATAAGATTGCCATATGTTAGGCATCAGTGTTTAATATCTGAGGCAAGATATCATCTTCTTTTTCTTCAATGATCACCCTAAAACAAAGAGGAATTTTGATACATGTAATTTTTATTTGACTCTGAAAAGGGATATTTACAATATGAAAATAGATCACTTATGTTTATGATATTTTAGACTGAATGTGCATTTTATGGGTACCCCTTATAAAACTTAGGGGCACTCTTGCTTTGCTGGAAGTCCATATTGGCTGAAGCAGTACCATCTTTAAACTTTCAGAAATAAAGCATGCCACTGTATTGCTTATTCAGTGAGGAAATGTCCACCATTTGAGTTATCTATTACATTGTATTATAGTAAAGTTCAAAGCCAATAATCTCATCTTGGTCTTTTTTCCCACATGTGTAAGTCCATGAAACCTACCAACCATGTAGTTCTCAATGGTTAAGCATGTTAATATCTATGCTTGTCAGCTCTGAACTCAAACTAGGTAGCTATAATGGGACACCCTCATAGAATACGTGCAGAGTTTTCCTTTCTGCTTACTGCTGATCACACATATGACTCATCATTTGAGTACATTGTGCATTTTGAGCCCTCGGCTGCTTTGGTCCACTGTGACTCAATAGTGAAGGGCTTGTGCTTTTAGATGACAAAACAACCCACAACTTATTTGTTGCGCACTAAATGGGAAGAAGTGAATATTTATAAAAGGAGTAGCTCCACCCCTTGTGATTCATTCCTTCAAATGTCTAGGTATCATCATATAACTTGGGAATTTCCTGTGAAAAGCAGGGAAAAGGACAGCTCACCTTGTTCTTGATGCATTTCACAAGGAATCCATGAATAAATGGACTCTATAATTCATGCCCTATTTAAGCTTCATTTTTGGATGTTTATGATTTAATCTTCTGACAGATTTAAACAGAAGTTATGCTACTATTTGCTTAAGTCTTGCCAATGAATTTGGTATTTTTACCATTTATTTTGTCTATAGGAAACAAGTAGAAGTCCCTGGCTGATTCATATTGTATATTGAATACCTCTTATGAGAAGACATAAGCCCAAATCTAAGCCTTAAGCATTTTTTTCCCTTGGGGATCTGAGGGGTAGGAGACTGTAAGGAGGTAAAGGGTAGGAGAAAATGGAGTTCTATCCTTCTCATTTGAGGTCATACTTCCCCAGGACAAAATTCAGTTTATATAGGTACCTCCTAAGAGAAAGGGCAGTGAGCATAGTGCTAAAATCCATTGGTCCAAGCTCTTGTGAAGAGCTGTCATAAAAAATTTAAACAAAGATGAAATATTGCTTAAAAAATATTAAAGTATGAAACCCACTATCTAAAGCTGTTTCTATCTTGTACTTTCTCAAATCAATTGATGCTCTGTTTGGGGGGGGGGGAGGGAGGAAGGGAGAGTAACCACATACACAGGACATTGGTAATCAGAAACCAGAGACACAAGTGGTGAAAATACAAGGCAATAGGTGTCAGCATTCTGACATGGAAGAGCTCAGTCTATGACCATATTCCTAGACCTCGTTTTATTAGCCTTCCAAGTTTTTCTTTCCAGGATGTTAGAGAGATAGTCCTAAAATTAAATCCTCTACTACACACAGGATGTGAGAGACCTTGCATGAGTAGAGTCCCAGTTTGGGGTTAGAACTGAAAGTAATGGAAAATAAGGAGGGTAAAAAAGTTGCAGTAGTCTCCCTGTCTTCTCATTAGACCAGCAAGAGTAGCTGCCAGTCTCTCTTGCCCCACTATACTAAGCTGTACCAGCGTGAGATCTTGGGAGTAGTTTGTATCACTTCTGTCACACTAGTTTCAGGCAATTTCTACTTCTGGCAGGTAGTTTCACTTCACGCTATTCCTGTAGTAACATCCCTGGTGAGGTGGCTGCCTACAGTCCTTATGTCCAGCATGACAGAATTGAAGTTATTTCTCAAGAACAAAGGAAAGAAAGGGAGAAAAAAAAACATAGAGATCAGAATCCACATTTTATTTCCATACTTTGAATCCACATTCTTATCCCATATTGTCATTTCTACTATGAGCTCATGCTAAAGAAAGGCTTGATGTTTTCGGGTAAGGAACTGGGAAATGGGGGATTTTATGTTACTCAAATTATCATCACTATAGGACTAGAAAAAGTAACATTTTGAGAGAAATGAAGTCATGATATGAGCTAAAAGAAAAACATAGGCTTCAATCACATTAATCAATAGATGATCAATGAACAGATATGAAGCACTTTCTCTGTGTCAGACACTGTGCTACACACTAGGGACAAAAGAAATGTAAAAACAAATGTTTCTGTCCCCAAGGAGCTTGCATTCAGATGGGGAAAACAATATGAGATAAATTATATACCCAAGATATGTAGATGTAGAAATATAAATAGAAAGCAATCTCAGAAAGATGGCACTATTAGTGGAGGAAAATAGAAGACTGGAAATGCTTGTTAAAGAAAGAATTTGCAAAACCAGCCATGTGACCTTGGGCAAGTCACTTAACCCCAATTGCCCTCCCTTCCCCCTTAAAAAAGTGGGGGAAAAAAGAAGTTGTCATTTGAACTAAATATTGAAAGAGATGAAGGAAGCCAGAAGGTAGAAGCAAAAGCAGGAAAGATTTCCAGGTCTGGGGGCTGGGAAGTAAAAATGGACAGTAAGGAAAAGTTGCTTCCAAGGAACAGCAAGAAAGCAGATATCTCCGCATTTCATAGGGAGGAGGGATTAACAAAAAGACCAATATAAAGCCAATCATGAGCAGCTTTCCAGAGAATTTCTTCTGTGAACAGATTAAGGTTCTGGTCACACAGCATAGTGAACTTTCTATTTATTCAGTAATAAACTAAGACAAAACATTGACAGGAACCAAAGTACAGCGTTCACAATGTTATAATATAACAACTTATAACTAAAGTGGCCACATAGTTTTCACCAAAGTGGTCACATAGTTCTAAGCAAAAGATATCATTCAGTAAGTTGTTAACTCAATTGTCCTTAAGAAGCAAACCTCCTTAAGGGACACAAAGTACAAAGGTCAAAGTTCTCTATTCCTAGGTCACAATGAACCGTGATCTTCCCAGTCAGCACTAAGTACCTAAGAAGAGGTCTTTTCATCTTGACTTGAGGCTAGCTCTCAGATTCCATGGTTCCTCTTCCATGGTCCCTGCTTTGGCCTGAATTTACCTAACTGTCACCTGGATTCAAAGGTAGGCTGCTCTCAGCTCCTCATTCAGCTCCTCTTCTAGCTCCTCGTCCAGTTCCCACTCCATATTGAAGCTCACAGTGTCCAGCCCACCTCAAATGCTTCACAGTTTCTGTTTCTGGGAAGACAAAACAGAACCAAAACAATATTCATACACATTACTGGCACCATTGTCAATTCACTTTCTGCATGTGAAATCAATACAGGGCCACAAACAAAGTCTGAGAACTCAACACAAATTGTCAGTATAGTTCCAGGACCTCCAAAATCCTCCTCCGGGACTTCTGTAAACAGACAATAAGAAAATCCTCTTTCAGGGTTTCCAGTAAGGTCCCAGGGCTTCTGTACAAAGTATTATTAACACAAATCAATATAGACAGAACAGACAGAATGCTGTGGTACCATAAGTTTTCTCCTTCTCAATCCTTCCATCACAAGAGTTCCCTTCTCAGTTCTGCTCTTTCTCAGCTTGGGCTTCTCCTTATATATGATCATTAGCTCCTCCCTCTTTCACCCCTTCCTGTAGTATCAGCAAGTTCCTTCCCCTGTGAGTTCCACAAGTTCTGTTTCTTAACAAAGACTTAATATAATCATGGGCAAGGATCAAAAGAAACTTGGACTGAAACAAAGTGATAAATAATTAAATAGCTAAAACAAGACACTAAGTACTTCTTTGCTTGCCATTACAACCAGAAATATTAAAAAAAAGACCGTGTTGTGAAAAGCTTTAAAAGTCAAACAAAAGATTTTATAACTAATTCTGGAGGTGATAAAGAATCAACTGAGTTAACATGGTTATATCTTGCATAAAGTTGTTCCAAATAGTAGTGGCAATTCTTTAAAATAATGTCAATTAATAATACATTATAAGCAACTCCCTACTTTTACAAAGTGAAACCTTTTTTTAACCACACAATTAATTAGTCAAAAGTCTAGAAAACAACTCAACATTCCTTACTGCTACTCTTTTCTGCTTACTCACAGCCTCCTTCCTCTCATATCCCAAATAACACCTAGCACATTGCTTGGGAAATGGTAAATACCTAATAAATCTTTTTCAATTCATTAATTCATCCCATAGAGCTGCTCTAATTTCTCTGCTGCAGAAATGTCCTAATTCTCTGGCCATATTTGACCCCAATTTGGCATTGCTTAGCTCTAATGCACACTATTTTCTTAATTTCTCTTTCTTCTCTATATTTATGGAATATGTGCCCCAACTATTCCAGTCCCTGTACCATTTTATCTGTGCTTCTGACAGATTAGAGTGTATCACCTTAAGTCACCACTTCCTACTCTATCCTGATTTCAAATAATGCTAAAGGTACCTTAGCCTTTGCAACCCAATCTGTGCCAACCCAACAGAGCACGTAGATCCTGATTCCAACAAACTAATTTCCTATCCTTTCCCTACCCAAGGGTCGTCTGATTCTTTCTACTCTATTTCCTGCCAGTTCTTCCACACAGTCGACTGCTATCACTGAAACATGTGAGATGAAGGCCATAGATCTAGCATTAGAAAGGACCCCAGAAGGCACTACAGATGAGGAAGCTTAGGGATACGGAGGTTAAGTGATTTGCCCATAGATAGGAAACATTGTAGGTGGGATTTGAGCCCAAATTCATGGACTCCTGAACCAGTGATCTTTCCAATGTACCAAAATGCTTCATGTTAGAACATCCCCCAAGACACTACTTGATCCAATTTTTTTAGCTAAAAAGTTGATTTCACAGAGACAAATGACACCATTAAGCTGGTCTCAATTATAGCATATAGTGAAGATTTTCAAGTAGATCAGGATTTCCCTTATACAGTATTTTGCAAATCCTAGGAGCTTAATAAATGCTGACTAGATTAGATTAAATTGGACTAGTCACAGAAATCAGAGGTCTCCCTAGAGAAAACAATATATTTCATTATTCTCAGAAAAGACATTTGTGAATTCTCGTTGTCATTTTCTAGTTTGTTTTATGTGAATTTTATTTAATACATGTGAGGGGAAAAGTGGAAATTTATTGAGAAACATGGAAGCTGGCTAGATTGTAAAAATATGGAAAGCAGAGGAGATATGTTCTCTGCAAATAGTTGTTCTGATGGTTTCATAACTCCTCACTCTCCCACCCATAAAACTCACAAAGGCAGGGCTTGACCACCTACCATTATTCTTCTCAAATTGCACAACACCAAGGATCCCCAGATTTACATATATGCTGTTAAATTTTGTTGGCATCTGTATCCCTATGGGGTCCAGAGCTCTAACTGAGGACTTTTACATGAGTCAGGCTTTTCAAACTTAACAATGTACCTTTCTATTAAAAAAAAAAAAGGATTAAACATCACCCCCATGCAAAAAATTAATGATGTCATAGCTATAAATATAAATTGGGCCTCCAACTCTGTATACTCTGTTTGGTGGTTATTACTCTGTGTATTTATGTGAAGATGCCTGAAAGTTGTCCTTGGAGCAACATAAGGTATCAAATATGACACTGTTCCTTTCTTGAGGGCCTTCAATCTGACCAAAAATTTTTTTAAAAATCATACTTCTAAACCCCTCCAAATACCTGCATAAAATGACTTTAAACAAATTCTAGAGTAGCAGGACCTGCAAGATGACAGTGAAACAAATTTTCAACCAAAGAAAACCTGGAAGGTAGATAGGAAAAGTCTGTTACACCAGTTTAGGAGAAGAACACAGTCCAGCCTGGGCCACACTGATACAAACAGAGCCAGCACAGGCCTCTGGGGACTGAATCATTGGCATTTGTGGAAGTTTTCACACTTTTCAACCCATAAATGCCAAAGAAATCTCAGAAGGGCAGTAAGAAAGGTCTGTTGGACCTGGGTGAGAGAGGAGCACAGTCCTGACCCAGCCCTAGGGTGGCAGTAGCTGAGGCAGCAGCAGTGGTGGCTTTTTCCAGAGCTCTCAGCCCACAGAGAGTGGGAGGATTGAGTAGCTGAACAGAGGGGGATAGCAGGGATCTCTTTGCTTGTGCTGAGGCAGAATTCTCTTGCTTTGCTAGTGCTTGGATCTGGGTCACAGCTCTTGGTGGAGGTCTTGGGGCAAGGAGGAGCTCTGGCAAGGCAGAGTTTGTGGCAATGGTGAAGAAGGAATTCTCCTCACAGTTCCAAGGTAAACAAGAGTGCTTGAGGTAACTCATGGACCAGAGCACAGACCAGGAGAATAGTAAACATCTCTCCTTTGATCATACAAAGTTGGAAGATATGAAAATTTACAGGTTCCTGGTAGTATCTCTGAAAACAACTGCACAAAACCTGTGAAGCTTGGGAAATTTTGCCCTTTACCCTGGAAGCAGAGTTCTACCTTAACAAAGAGCTAAAAAGTCAAGAAATTGACTGGGAAAATGAGCAAACAGCAGGGGAAAAAAATCAGACTTCAGAATCTTGCTTTGGTGACAAAGAAGATCAAAACATACAACCAGAAGACTACCACAAAGTCAAAGCTCCTACATCCAAAACCTCCAAGAAAAATATGAATTCATCACAAGCCATGGAAGAGTTCAAAAGGATTTTGGAAATCAAGTAAGAGAAGTTGAGGAAAATTTGGGAAGAGAAATAAGAGTGATGTAAGAAAGTCATGAGAAATGAGTCAAAGCTTGCTAAAGAAGAACCAAAAAGAAATACCGAAGAAAATATCTTCTCAAAATGTAGACTAACCCAAATGGCAAAAGAGGCAAATGAAAAGAATGCCCTAAAAACAGAATTGGTCATGTGGAAAAGGAGGTCCAAAAGCTCACTGAAGAAAATAATTCCTTAAAAATTAGAGTAGAGGCAGAGTCAAAATGGCAAAGTGAAAGCAGGGCCTCACCTGAGATCTCCCATAAATTCCTTCAGGTACCTCTAAAAAGTGAATCTGAATAAAATTTTAAGTGTATAATCCAGTAGGAGGCAGAGTGTTGGACAGAGTTCCAACCTAGGACAACATGGAGAGTTGAAGGGAAGGATTTATTGTGCCAGGCAGAGGAAGAGCAGAGCACAGAGCATAGGGGCTGCACCATACCCAACCATAGTGGAGAAGGAATGAACGCTGGTGAGCTGAATCACTCACTGCAGTGGCAATTCCCAGACCTCTCAGCACAGGACAGGGCTCTGTTGGAGCTAGATGAGAGACAAACCAGAGCCTGTAGCAGTGGCAGGAGCTATTACTGGGGCTATCAGTTCATAGAGTAGATATCTGAAAGTCACTTACTTCAACTTTCAGGAGCCAAGATGGTGGAATAAATCACAGGTGCTCTCATCCCCTGCCCCCCGCCCCCATTGCTGACCTTGAAAAACCCAGAGAATATTGCCCCAGGAAAAAAATCTTGAAATAGTAGAACCAGCAGGAGGCTAGGGAGATCTACAAGAAGGGCCACTCTCACTGTGTCTGAAGGGGACCAGGGCAGGACAGGAGGTGTCTCAGCAAGCCCTACCTCAGCAGATCAGCAGGGGATCCTGAGCCCTGGGGGGGGGGGGGGGGATGAGGTAGCCAGCAAGCCCCACCACCAGGTCACTAGGCATACCTTCACACAGCCAGGGGAAACAGCAGACACCAGCATGGCACCATCCACCAGTGTCTAAACCTGCCTGAGCTCTAGCCAGGGTTGGGGAGGTGAAGACCTGACATGACTAGATCACCCCTCCATCAAACCTCATGCTGTGAGCTTCGGTGTAACCTCAGGGAAATGCAGAAAGACCTGGTCTTGAGACATACTAGCCAGCTCCAGCTGAGCATCAGATGAACTACAGCATTACATAGTCTCTAACTGACAGAACCAGAGGCCACAGCACACAAAGACAGTAACTAGGTCACTAGCTCCCAGCACAAGAAGTGTGGGTCAGAGACCTCTGTGCCCTAGAAGCAGAGATCCACTTTAAAAGCCAGGAAATAGGCAATCAAAAATGGGAAAAAGCAAACTGGAAAAACAAAGACTATAGAATTCTATTATGGAGACCAGGAAGAACAAAATACACTATCAGAAGAGGACAGCATTGACCCTATACCCACATCTGAAACCTCAAAAGGAAATATAAACTGATCTCAAGCCCAAAAAGTATTCTTAGAAGAACTCAAGAAGGATTTTAAAAGCCAAATTACAGAAGTAGAAGAAAAACTGACCAATTATGTTAAAAATACAATTGGCAAAATGGAAAAAAAAAGTTTCGCTGAAAAGAACACCTCCTTAAAAAGTACAATTGGCCAAGTAGAAAAGGAGGTTCAAAAACTAATTGAAGAAAATGATGCATTAAAAATTAGAATTAGAGAAGTTGAAGTCAATGACTGTATGAAGCATCAAGAATCAGTCAAAAAAAACCTAAAGAATGACAAATATAGAAAAAAATATAAAATATCTCATTGGAAAAACAACTGACCTCAAAAATACATCCAGGAGAGATAATCTAAGAAGTATTGGTCTACCAGAAAGCCATGATGAAAAAAAGAGCCTAGACAGTATCTTCCAAGAAATCATCAAGGAAAATTACTCCAAGGTCCTAGAACCAGATGGAACAATGATAATTGAAAGAACCCAGCTATCTCTTCCTGAAAGAGAACCCAAATTAAAAATGCCCAGGAATGTGAATGTTGAAAACTCAAAATAAATTAATAGAAACAATAATAAAAAATAAAAAAAAGAAATACATACACAGAAAAAAAAAGTGTAAATGTGGACACATATATAGGGTAATAATTTTTGCTACTTTGTTTAATATGAACTTTTTATTTTATTTTTAATTTATGGAATAAAACAAGCCTTTCCATAACATAGTGTAATTTTTAAAAAAGAGATGATTGCACTTGAAACTGCAAATCTGTTATGTACAACTCACTGTTCCTTTTAAATATATATAACGTTATCAAGTAAAAAAATCTTGCATAAAATAATACAAGCTGAGAATTTTCAATATAATGGATCATAAGGTCAACATAAAGTACATTTTCCCAGGGAAATACACCTTAAAAACCTATGGAACTAATTTTAAATAAGATCTTGCTTTACAAAAATATAACACTTAAGTTATGGTAAGGCTTCACATTCTTGATTTTGGTTGTATAAACAACAAAACAAAATAAAGAAAAAAAAACTGCTTCGTACCAGTTAGGAAGTGAATAAAAATTCAGCATAAGGCTTCCATTTATACTGCTCATTTCACTTCTAGGTCAACTTATTCTCAGCACTGTTCTGCCCCACACCAGCTGCCATGTCTATTCTGATGTTTCCAGCCTGCAGCTAGATACGTGAGTTTCTCCTATCACTATTTTTTTTTTGAGGGAGGCTAAGCATTGACACTTCCTTTACTCTCAGCTCAACTCACTCACCATAGTGCTCCCTACCCTAAGTACCCTTCTCCTCCTTCTTCTTCCAGGTCCAGCTTCCTTTTAGGTTTTGTCCTACTTCTAAGAAATGTAAATCCTTGAGAGCAGGCACTCTTTTGTACATTATGTGTGTGTATATACAGGCATGCGCACGTACACACACATAGACATACACACCCACAAGCTAAGTGGAAGTTCTAGAAAGTTAAAACTTAGTCTAAAAGCCATCACTGCAATTATAATCAATCACCCACGGGAAACTGCATAGCATAGTAGAAAGAGCAGCAGGTCTGGAGTCAGAGAACCTGAGTATTGATCTCACCACCATGCTTACAACCTGGGTGACCTTATACAATTTATTTCATCTCTGTGACTCATCTGGAAAATGAGGAGCTTGAACTAGGCAGTTTCTGTTCCTTTCCAGATTTAGATCTCTAATCTTATAACATGTTCCTCCCGGACATACAAACACCTGAAACAATCTATTTCCAAGTTTCTGGCACTAATTTTAGACTAGAATTCACTTGGTGTAGACTCAGATTGGACTAGAAGTTGTCTCTTTTTGATTGACCTGATCTAGTCTCCTAATTCCCTGGCACTGGCCTAGAGCTAATAGGAGAGACTCATCAGGGCAGATGTAATTTCAAGTATCTAATTTTGTTAAAAGCAAAGACAGATGTAAAGTGGTCTCTAGGTTTTATCACAATGTCAAGACCGAATATTATGTTAGATGGTGAACATATGGTCCTGACTATTTTCCTTTCTAACTTACCTGGATAAATTTGATTTGAGGTCAGCAGTTTCTTTCCATGTTCATGTCTACAGACACAATTTCCTCCAAAGAAATCTTCTAAGTAGAAGGTGTATTAATATGCATGATTTTAAAGACCACCTGGAGGGAGGGGAGAATACGCTTCTCTCTTTTGGCAAAATTGTACAGTAAGGAAGCAGCTTCCTTGAATATCAAAAGCTTTTAGGTCAGCAGGAATGGGTAATATGTCAGAACAATGGGGAGCTTTCTTCTTTTTGTCATCAATGCAATTCTGTGGAGAGTCTGCATAGGGATTTATCAAACTTGCATATCATCCAGAGAATCAAAAGCAAATTGATCAAAGTCAAAGGTGAGTCAAAAAGAAGCCAGACCCCTAGTTAAAAAAAAAAAAGGCAGAGACCAGTATCTGATTCTCTAAAGTAAAGTTGCGATTTTGATATATTATGCTGTTCTATTGAATTCCAATAAATTCATAGATATGTTTGTGAGACTCACCAGTATACAGATAAGATTATATAGATAGATATAAAAATATATCTATATAAGCACATTGTGTGTATATGCATTTGTGTCCACAGGTATGAATATATATTATACAATTTTTTTATTGTGAGTCTCTGTCTACATATCTTTGGCTTTCAATAAAATTTGATACTTGATGCTAAAACTACTATAATAAATCTCTCCTTTGGCCTCCACACCAAGCAACTGAACTAGGTCAATTCAATCATAAAGTGGTAACATTTTACCCAGGGGGAGGCCTAAAGGATCCCTAAGTTGAAAAAACTCCAAAGACCTGGAGAATAGAGTTGAAATTCCTGCAGGGCAGGGCCTGTTTTCATTTTTTTTTTGTCTTTGTTCATACAATGACTCACATGGTACCTGGTAGTAGAAGTCACTGAATAAAACACATGCTAAATTCATTTGAATTGCCTAGCTTGGACTAGGTCTGAGAGTGCTGGGTCAGTTATAGTGTTGGCCTTAAGCCAAATCTCTCAATATGTATAACTTACTCTTAGAAAACATTTGTGTGTGTACATATAAGTATAACATATATGCTAGTGTATTTTCTTTTTCGATGGCCACAAATAAGTTAGATTTAAAAAATTTAGGTACACCCACTGCCCCCACTCACCAAAGCAATCAACAACCATTTATTACTCTCTTGTTCCAGGGACCAGAAAAGTTGCTGGGGGTAGAAAGAAAGAAAAAATGAAACAATTTATTTATTCCAGGAGCTTGCATATTACTGAAGGATTCAATATGTATATAAAAAGGTCTTCTGTCCCACTCTTATTTCACAGCATGTTATATTACTATATTGAATTAAACTATCATATCGAACCACTGAAAGGTAGGTGGGCATAAAACTCTATTTTAAATCTGCAGCATGTTCATTTCTTATAAATAATGGCAAATACATGACATCTCTTAACCAATGTCCTCTGACACTGCTGATCATATGTATTTATTACCATGTTTTATGGACTCAAGTGATTACATTGCTACATTTCAAAGTCTGTCACGGTCAGGGACATTTGAGTCCCCATATTTATAGTCTGTTTCACTTTCCTGGAGGTAACAAAAGGTGCCACATTGATCAACCTTATTGCTAATCCTATCTATTAACTTCCTATATGCCTGGTTCTAATCTATTGCCATCATAAAAAATATAGAATGTGTTGGGCAGGTAAAAACCTGAAAGGTTAATGTTGAAATCATAGATCTACTATTCATATAGTCAAAGCTATGATTTTTTTTTTCCAGTGGTAATGTATGACTGTGAGAGTCAGACTATAAGGAAAGCTGAACACTGAAGAATTGATGCATTCAAACTGTGGTACTGGAGAAGACTTTTGAGAATACCTGGGACATCAAAGAGATCAAGTCAGTCAATACATAAAGAAACTAATTCAGGTGGCCTAGCCATACCAGATTTTAATCTGTATTATAAAAAAGCAGTCATCAAAACTAGTTGGTACTGGCTGAGGAATAGAGTAGTGGATCAGTGGAATAAATTAAGTACATGAGACACAGCAGTCAATGAGTATAGTAATGTACTGTTTGATGAACCCAAAGATCCCAGCTTCTGGGATAAGAACTCACTATTTTACAAACACTTCTAGGAAAACTGGAAAATAGTATAGAAGAAACTAGGTATAGATCAATATCTTACACTGTATAACAAAAGCAAGTCTAAATGGGTGCACGATCTAGGTATAGACTAATACTGTAAGCAATCTGGGAGAGCAAGGAATAGTTTACCTATCAGATTTATGGAGAAGGGAAGATTTTATGACCAAACAAGAGTTAGAGAGCATTATGAAATGCAAAATAAATAATTTTGATTACATTAAATTGAAAAGGTTTTATACAAATAAAGTCAATGTAAACAAGATTAGGAGGGAAGCAGAAAATTGGGAAATTATTTTTACAACCAGTGTTTCTGATAAAGGCCTCATTTCTAAAATATACAGAGAATTGTGTCATAGCTATAAGAAAACAAGTCTTTCCTCAATTGATAAATGGTCAAAGGATATGAACAGATAGTTTTCAGAGGAAAAAATTAAAGATATCTATAACATATAAAAATGCTCTAAATCACTATTGATTAGAGAAATGCAAATCAAAACAACTCTGAGGTATCACATCTCATCAGTCAGATTGGCTAAGATGACAAAACAGGAAAATGATAAATGCTAGAGAGAATGTGGAAAAATTGGAACACTAATGCATTGTTGGTGGAGTTGTGAACTGATCCAACCTTTCTAGAGAGCAATCTGGAATTATGCTCAAAGGGCTATAAAAAGTACATACCCTTTGACCCAGCAATAACACTTCTACGGCTGTATCCCAAAGAAATCATAGAAGTGGGGAAAAGATTCATATGTATAAAAATATTTATATCAGGTCTATTTGTGGTGGCAAAGAATTGATAATCAAGTGGATGCCCATCAACTGGGGAATGGCTAAACAAGTTGTAGTATATTAATGTAATGGAATACTATTGTGCTATAAGAAATGAGGAACAGACAGACTTCTGGAGAGACTTATATAAACTGATGCTGAGTGAGGAGAGCAGTACAAGGAGAACTTTGTACACAATTACAGATACATCATATATGTGATTACTAACTTTGATAGACTGGACTCCTCTTAGCTGTACAAGGTTAGAAGAAAACTATAAAGGACTCATGATGGAAAGGGATAACCACATCCAGAGAAAGAACTACAGAGTGTGCAGATTGAAGCAAACTATTTGGTCTCTCTCATTTGTGTTTTGTTTTCTCCCTTATTTCTCATTGTTCACCCCACTGGTTATAATACTTCTTTACAACATGACTAATGTTCAATGTGAAGGTATTGGTAGAACGTATATTTGATTACATGTGGCCATGGGTTGGAGGTGGGAGGAGAGGGAGGGGAAGAAAATTTGGAACTCAAGGATTGTGGAAACAATTAAGTAAAATCAACTGATCCATTATATCTGATATGATTTAGTTGTAAATAAAAAGGAAATAAATAAATTTAAATTTAAAAAAAGAAACTAATTCAGGCTATTCACTGGAAGGTCAAATGCTGACGTTGAAGCTTAAATACTTTGGTCATATCATGAGAAGAGAGGATATTGAAAAGGATTCCAATTTTGGAAAAGATTAAAGGGGGTGGTAGAGGATGAAATGGATAAACAGTGTCATGGAAATAATGAATATAAATTGGATTGAATTTGAAAAATAGTGGAGGACAGAAGGGCCTGGTGAGCTATGGACTATGGGGTAACAAAGAATCAGACTTGACTGAATGACAGGACAACAACAATAATTGATATAAACAGATGAAGAAGCTGAGACACAAAGTAGAGAGGTAGCTTGCCTAGTATCACATAGGCAACTAAGTCAGGATCTAAACCCTCACCCTCTATTCTCCTAATCCAGTGTTCTTAATATTAGATCACACTGGAAGAAGAATATGAAAAATATATACTTGTTTCTTAAAGACTATGATAGTGAAACATACCATTCCACAGGTCCTATCATGCCTGAAAGGCATCAATTAGCTGGCATAATAGATATAATGCTAAATTTGGGGTCAGGAAGACCTGAGTTCAAACTCTACATCAAATATTTAAAGAATGTGTAACCCTGGCCAAGTCGCTTAACTTCTGTGTTCCAGTTTCCTCATCTGTAAAATGAGGGAATTAGACTTAATTGATTTCAAGATCACTGTCAGCTCTAGATATATCATCCTATAAGTATGGGGTCAGTGGAAGAATACATATCTTTCATCTGAGACTGGAGAGGTAGCCCTTCTCAATTTAAAGAGGCTCATTGACAAAGTATTGGGCACCAAATGATGATAATTTTTTTTCTGTGTCACCTCATGAATACTACCTACTAAAGTATAGAAGTGTTATTGTCCAAATTAATCAGTGTTCAATGTTATTTATGAAATATCCTTGGAGAACTGAAGTATACACTTATACATAATCTTTTTAATTACCTATTCCTTTTGTCTTTTATATCACTTGCAGTTCCCAATTTTTATAATTGCACACTTTCACGCAATAGTGAATATTAGAACTGAATGAGTAGAAGGAACATAGTATAAAAACATACATTTTAAAAATTGTCATAGTATTGATTTATTCATTCAACATTTATTAAATATTCACTGCATGACTAAAACAACAGAAACAAAAATATTGCAAGATGATAACTATTTTTATCAAATTTTTTTTAACAATTTATAATTTCCTCACTTTTTGTTTTTATACAAGATTTTTCCTAATATATTTCCCCCAGAGAACTCTCATTCATAGCAAAACAACAATAAAAACAAACAAACAGTTAAGTAAAACCAACTGATCCATTATATGTGATATGAGATGCAATGTTTCCCAATTGTCATTCAATTCTCCCCCTCAAGGAAAATGGTATGTTTCATCTACTGTTACTGTAGGGCAGAGATTGGCTGTGACAATCAATTATGATGTACCTTACTTCCAATATTATAATCATTATACATATTTCCCTGCTTCTACTTGATTTATTTTGAATAAGTTTATTCAACCTGTAACCCATTTTATTACACTCCTTTTGTTAGCTCAGGGACTGAAAGATTTATTGTTGTCAACTTATAGACAATAAAGTAGTCTTTTGAAGAAAATGATCTTGTGATCTTGTCTCTTTGGATTAGTTTTTCTTTTGGTTGAAATTTATTAACATGATAAGCCAAAGAAGAGCTTGTGACTTTCTAATCACAAGTCAAATTACTGGGACAAAAATGGTGATTCAGTCCCAGATACAGGAAGTTTCAAAAGCATTGAAAGTTTATGGACTCTACTTACATGACTGACTTCTGTACTCTAAAAAGAATATAGAAGCAAGACTTTCCTTCTAAATCTTCATACAGATAAAAATCTGGGAACTGTCATATTTCTCAGGAGAAAACACCTAAGAATTTCATCCTAGGGCATGTGAAGGACCTCACTTCCCCACTAATAGAGATGAAGTTGAAACTTTTGAGTTTTAAACTAAAAGGGAGATTATAGAAGCCACTTCTACCTTTATTTACTTTTTTTTCCTTTTTTCCTATTTATTTTTAGTTTTTAACATTCATTTCCACCAGATTTTGAGTTACAATTTTTATCCCCATCTTTCCTCTACCACCCACCCCAAAAGAGCAAGCTTACAGAATACCCCTTCCCCCAACCTGTTCTCTCTTATATCCTCCCCCATTTCTCCTTTATTTTCTAGTAGGGCAAGACAGATTTCTATACTCCAGTGCCTGTATATCTTATTTCCCAGTTGCTTGTAAAAACAACAACAACAACAACAACAACATTTTTTTAAACACTTATTTTAAAAACTTTCAGCTCCAGATTTTTTCCCTTTTTCCCTCCTTATCCACCCCCCACTGGGGGATAGGCCCTGGAGACCCGTGACACACTGAGAGGTTGTCCTTGGACGTGGCCTGCTGACCCACCAACCACAAGGGCCACTCCTAGGCATATCACCACAGTGTGGGGATGAACTGAGCTGGGTAAGAAACAAAGGGAGGGCCCAAAGCAGGGGCACCAGCTACCCCCGGGGACCACTCATTCACAGCCTGGAAATTTAAAAAGCCGCTAGCTGAACCTCCAGGGAACAAGATGACAGACTGAAGCCCAGCTGCTCCAATCCCCCCCCCAATCCAAAAACACAGTAATTATTGCCCCAGAGGAAAATTTTAAGCAGTAAAGGCTTAGGAGCCCTGGAGGAAGAGTGTGAATAAGGTCCGGAAGAAAGCAGGCTACAAAGACAAAGACAAAGACTCTGGAATCCTATTATGGTGAAAGGGAGGAATCAACCTCAGAAGGAGAGAGTACTGACTCCACACCCACAGCTGAAGCCTTAACAGGGACTATGACCTGGTCTCAGGCACAGAAAGCATTCCTAGATGAGCTCGAAAAGAACTTTGAAATCTGGCTTAGAGAGGTAGAAGATAAAATCAACACCTCCTACCAAAACAAAATTATGAAATTGGAAAAATATTACAATGAAGAGAACTGTTCCTTAAAAAGTAAAATGTGTGAACTAAAAACAAAATCTGAGCATATGGAAAAGAAGCTTCAAAAACTAACTGAGGAGAATAATTCACTAA
>CM053584.1:239334895-239384268 GCA_028627135.1 Pseudochirops cupreus | reverse complement strand
GTGTTTTTGTTAGGGCTTTTTTTTTTTTTTTTTTTTTTACCACCAAACCCACAGAGCTTGGGTAATGCTGAGAACAATTAAAAATGGCATTTGAGATAAATGGATCCTAATGAAGGTCAAGCTACAACCCTCCATTCTTCAGTAGTATAAATGGTAATGATGAGTCTTGGATGAAACAACTTGTATATGTGCTTCTAAACCTTGTTTTCTTTTTTTTTTTTAAACTTTACTACTATTCACTAATCAACAAATCTACAAATAGATTTCACATATATCATATAATATATAATATAAAATATTACATAATAATGATAATGGCAGGAAATTCTTTTGATGTGCTAAAAACTATTTACCTTTAAAAATAAGAGTAATTTAGATTAATAAAATCAATTATTTTGCTCTTTTTATTTCTCCTTTCTATTCTATCCTTTTCACTCTGCCCTTTGCTACCACTTTCATCTTCCCATTTCTCCTCATATACTTCCTCCTCCTTTCCCCCTTCCCCTCTTTTTCTCCTTCCTCATCCACTCTCATCTTATCTCCCATCTCTACTTCCTCCTTGATATTCCTTCTCCTCCAACTTCTTCTTCTACTTTTCTTTTTTCTCTTCCTCCTCCTCCTCCTCTTTCCTTCCCTCTCCCTCTTTTCCCACTTTTCCTCCTCCTCCTTCTCCTTCAATATCTTTCTGTCAGTTAAATATGACATGAATTATTTGAACTCATAAGTATCATTTTTATGGACAGCTTATGAATATTTCAAGTGCATTCTTATTTAATTCATGCTCCGAAATCACCTGGAATGATTATTCAATGCTAAAATGTATCAGAGTGAAATGAGATTATAATGACGTGATGTGAAAATGAACAGTACTTCTAATACTTGATATGAAAAAATACAAAAATAGTTATCTATACATATATAAAATTTTGCTAAATACTTAATAATCAAATGGCTACACCAATTTAAGAACTAGGTTGGGAGACTCTACTAGAATAAAATATAAATCTCTAAACCCCAATAGAGTACCCATTTTACAGAGTGGTAAGGGTGGTATGCATCTTTAATTTCCTTGGTATAAAGAATTTTAAATGTGAAAACTTCTGAACCAACGCAGCTTGTCTTCAACTGATACTTTTAAGAAGTTGTCAGGAAAACTGAGAGCTTAAATGTCTTGCCCTTTCACACACATCTAGTATATGTCAAAAGCAAGATTCAAATTTACATTTTTCCAAACCCAAGAACAGACTTCTGTCCACTTTACCATGTTGCTCTTCATGTATTCACATGGATATTTTTCATTTCAAAGGTATACAATTTCAATTGGCTTGTGGAAAATGAGGAATGAATGAAAAATTTCCAGCATGAAATGGCTCAGTCAATGATTTGTTGAAAGGTCATTATACTCTAAGTAAGGAAATCTGGATTCTGGTCTCATTTTTTCCACTAATAAACTCTATAACTTTAGGCAAGTGACCTAACCACTTCATGTCTTAGATTTCTCAGGAGGAGATTGGACAAGATAAAAAAGTCAATCAATCAGCAAGCATTTCTTAAATACTTATTATATGTCAGGCACTGTTCTCAGTGCTAGAGATAGAAGAAAGGGGGAGAAAAAAGAGTCCCTGCCTACAAAGGATTTCTATTCTAGTAGAGAAAACAACATGTAAATAATTAGGTATATTGATGCCTACACCAAAGGGGCACAAGCCTGAATGCGGGGGTGTAGCAACGAAATGACGACACGAGCCAGGCAGGAACTATCAGGGTAGTCTGTTTATTCTGGGGCAAGGGTTTTTATAAGAGAGGCAGCTGCATTCAGTTTTCTCATGGAAAAAATGATTAACCAGCTTGTACTTATTATTGGTGGCTGTGCAATCTTTGGGGGTCACCTCTTGGTAATCATGGCATGTTTCCTTGCTAATCACAGAAAGATGGTGAGCCAATACCCTGAGCTATAATTAGCCCACATGGGGAGCGGGGTCTAGGGAAATCCTGATCCAGACTCTACCCAAGACTACACTGGGTCACACTGGCCCTCAACAGTATATATACACACAATTTATACACAATAGGGGAAAGGTAACCTTAAATGAAAAAGCTCTAGCTGGGGGAGGGAAGGATGTAGGGTACATGAAAGACCTCCTGTAGAAGGTGACATCTGAGTTGAGTTTTGAAGATAGGGATTCTAAGATAGAAGGGGAGAAGGCAGGCCATTCCAGGCATAGAGATAGGAGATGGAATATCATTGTGTGGAAGAGCAAGCAGATGAGTATGACTGTATCATAAAGGACATTGAGGAGAGTAAAGTATAGGACTGGAAAGGTAGAAAGAGGCAAGTTTATAAAGTACTTTAAATGTCAGAAATGATTTCAGATTTGATCCTTCAATTAATAGGAGGCCACTAGAGCTTATTCATTAGATTAGATGTACACTTTAAGGAAATCATTTTGACAGCAGTTTGGAGAATGAATTGAAATGAAGGGAGACTTGAGGCATATAGTCTATAACACACAGGGAGTTATGCATGAATACTTTATAGAATGATCCCAGTGGTAGATTGATTGGTATACAATACAGAATCACCTAGATACTAATTATTTCACAGTCTCTTCAGTGAAATCCCCAGCAACATGAAAAGACTACTCTAACCATTTCTATTAGAAAATCCAACTGAATGAAAAAAACAATGTTGAACAGAATGTGAAGTATAGCTAGGTAGGTAGCCTATCAAGGGCATCCCTTAGTATTTATAGGGATGAGTACTGCTGGAGGCAACTAGGTGCCACAATGATTAGAAAACTCGGCCCAGAGTCAGAAGATTGAGTGCCAATCCAACCTTAAGCACTTACTAGCTACATGACTCTGGACAAGTCACTTAACCTTTGCCTACCTCGGTTCTTTCAGCTATAAAATAGAAATAACAATTGCATGTCCCTTCTAGGGTTGTTGTGAAGAAAAAATAAGATAGTATTTGTAAAGTACTTAGATTTTTTTTTTAGTGTGTGTTGCACATAGTAGGAACTTAATTCATAATTATTTCCTCCCTCCCTTCTTTCTTTCTTTCCTTAAGCTGTGAAAGTCAAGTCAACAAGCATTCATTTAATGCCTCCTATATACCAGGTACAGTCCTATGCACTGGTAATCCAAAAAAAGACAAAAACCAGTCCTTGTTCTCAAAAAGCTCCTTATCTATTGGAAACTGTCCCAGGAGCTAAGCACATAATTGAACAGGAAATCAAGATTGAGCTGGATTCTGTACTTATCATCTTGAACTCCTTGCTTCTGAAAAAATCCATCTCTTAATTAAAACACAATAGTTTTTTTCTGATCATAATCTACTATCATCTGAGCATAATTGAATTGTAAGTAACCTAACAGGTAAAGGAAAAACTGATAGCGGGCCTCGTTGGGTGGCAACACATGACTGACAAGGACCTATGTTAGTGAAATAGCATAAAAGATGCTAAAGACCTATATGAGTGGAAAAAGAGATGGGAAATCCCAGAGGTAGAATAAGAACTAACAGGGGTGGCCTAAACATTACATTGGAATTCCTGAGATACAAAAAGAAGAAAACGGCTTCCAATGCATTAGGCCTATCCCCAATAGAATATTCACGGCACAAAGAACTCAGACATGGGGAAACTCCTTTTAGCAATGGAGATCAGTACCTTCTGCGAAGTTAACAATGTTAAAGAGTTACCTAGATTAAGTAGTGAGAAATAATTTAGATGATTTGTCATTACATATCAGAGACAAGATTTGAACCATTACCTTTTTGACTTTGAAGGCAGTCCTTTTCCCTTTATGTCATATTGCCTCTCAGTGGAGATATAAAAACAAGAAAAGTGCTGGATAAGAAGGCACTGAGAAACTTAGTGCAGCAATCATAGAAGTCACACACCCGCATAAATAACAGACAATAAACAATTAATTATCAAATCAAAATTTAGACATTCTCATGATATAGTAAATAGTTTACCTTTTCCAATGAAATGCTTAACAACAAATATTTGAGACCTTCAGAAACTCAAACTAAAATATCAAATTAAAAATTTTCATAAAGGAGGGAGGAGTTATGCTAAAATGGAAAGAAGAGAACCTTTTAAAATGCAATGTGTAAGCAAATACACAAATTCACCTTTGAAAAATCTTTGGGAGAATTTGAATATTCAGCAAAATTGAATTTTTTCATGTTAAGAAGCACTTTAATACAACTCACTGAAGCTATCCTCATCAAAATAAAAGCAAATTGGCAAGTTTCAAAACACTTGCCCATGTCAGTACACTAATAAAATTTCAAGCAATTTAAATTTTATTATATTGCAAGGAGTTAATTATTCTCAGGATAATGTTTTCTGAAAATGACTCTAAAAGAAAAATTAAATGTAATTTTTCAAGGAGATGATAACTCAGATATTGAAGAAAAGTGGCAAAATTGTATCCCTATATTTCATAATGGACCTAAGTTTCCAATTTTTACTTCTTTTAAAAAATTTTTAATGTAAAAAGTTACTGAGGAAACAAAATTCCATAGTATAATGTAGGGACAACCTCACTGGCATACTCAGGATGGCTGCTAGCACAGGTTCCTAGATCTGCTTTACCAGGAAAGATAGCTGTTTAAGAGGTCAACAATCTTTTTTAATTACATTCACTAGTTCAGGGGAAAAGTCAGCACCCAGAACTTCAGAAAAAATACAAAGAAAATACAGAGAAAAATAGAAGCAGACAAATAAAGACCAACAGACAGGGCTCTGACTGTCTCAATCAAGTATATACTTTATACACATACCTGGATTGAAAGAGTCTTTACATCTGAGCAGTTATGAAACTCTAAACATAAGGCCAGTCAGAATCTTGACCAGAGATCACAAGATCCCTCTCATAAGAGAGCCCCCAAAGCAAAATACCAATTAAGAGTGTGTATATATGTATATATATACATATATATATATATATATATATGTATATATATATATATATATATATATATATATATATACTCTTCTCAGAGTCAGAAGACGTTACAACCCTTGTGACTCAGTGCCTAATTAGAAATTAGCAAAAGGTATGAAAGCCTTCCTACAAGCAAGCCTTCCTACAAATAAGCCTCCCCTAAGCAAGCTTCCCTCCACCTTAGGCCTATTAATGGGCATGGGAGATCTTAAATCCCATTAACATTAAAGATAAGAGTGACACTTTTTGTAGGATAAATAGACAAAAACCCATTTTATATTATCTGAGGTATATCTATTCCAAAATAACACCCCTGTTTACTTGGTTCTGAAATTCTTACAGGAGTTCTTCATTTGGGTTAGGAAATTGAAGATCATGTATTAAAATCAATTTTTTCAAACCAGTAAATACGTTAGAAAACATCTCATTCAACCTCACCATTTTATATAACAATTTGGGGTTCAGAGAGGTTTTGACTTCTACCAGATCACACCTATGGTTAGTGGCAGTGTGGTTTGATGGAGAGATCACTAGATTTGGAAAGAGGACATACGAAATTTATTAACTGTAGAAAATTCAACTAAACAATCACTCAATCAACATTTATTAAGTGCCAAGTAAGTATTAGTCTTATTACTTGTCATTGAGGAAAAAAAAGATTTTTAAAAATTTAGTTATTGCCCTCCAGGAGTGTCCATTCCACTAAAGTTCCACAGAATTCCACAGAAGCTTCTCCCAGGGCTGGAACTCATTGGGAAACAACAGTTACACACATAATATCTACAAATATACATTTACAGCAGTGGTTCTCAACCTTCCTAATGCTGCAGCCCTTTAATACTTGTATGCAGGCGTACTTGCATGTGGGCGGACCCCTCTGGAGGTGGATAGAGGAGCAGTGTCTTGGTTCCTAAGACCATTGGAAATATGTGTTTTCTGATGATCTTAGGCAACCCCTGTGACCCCTGTGAAAGGGTTGTTTGACCCCCAAAGGGGTCGCGACCCACAGGTTGAGAACCGCTGTTTTAAAAGGAGCAGTTACTGCATGAAGTGCTGGTCCTGAAGTTAAGAAGATTCATCTTCACAAGGTAAATCTGGCCTCAGATACTTACTAGCTATGTGACCCTGGACAAGTCCCTTAATCCCATTTACCTCACTTTCCTCATCTATAAAATGAACTGAAAAAGGAAATGCCAAACCACTTTAGTATCTTTGCCAAGAAAACCCCAAATGAGGTCACCAAGAGTTGGACGTGACTGAAAATGACCAAACAAAAATTACATAGTTAATGTAAGAGTAGTTATAGAAATATCACCCCAAACCAAGGGCACATTCTCCACTTGTACATATGAAATCCTTGAAGAGAATAGGCCAAAGTTTAGTGAGTTCATGTAGTCACAGTGTGAAGTCAAAGCTCATAAATATTTGAAGTATTTTTTTTCCCTTTCGCGAGTCTTGGGAAGTTTCCCAGAGTGGGTAGATCTCCGTTTTCTTGGACTGAGTACAGCCTGCTGAGCTTCCTCCAAGGGATGGAAATACACACTGGTGCAAGTATCTTTTCCTTAATGCAAAAGAGGGTTGTCTGCCTGTTCATAATGCTACTTTAGTTTTTGTAGCTGAATGCTTTTGCTGCTTTTTGCTGGTTAAATTCAGAAACTATTAGAATCATGCATCGATGTTTTTCTCAATCATTATTAAAGGAGTGGGTTAGTCATTACAGGATGTAATTTATAAGTCCCTCTAAATTTATTTTCCTTCTTACAAACTGGAGACTCAAATTATTCTCACTTTGAGGTCAATGAATCTGTCTCCACTGAGTTTAAAACTTGAAGGAATCTCAAAAATCATCTAGCTGCAACTCACATTGTTTACATTTAGCTACAGATAAAGTTCAAGTCTTAAAGTCAGGAGGACCTAAATTTAAATTCTGCCTCCAACACTTGATAATTGTGACTCTAGACAAGTCACCTAACCTGTCAGCCTCAACATCCTTATCTACAAAATGTGAATAATAATAGCACCTACATCCCAGGGTTGTTATGAGAATCAAATGATATAATAGAAATAAAGTAGATCTTTAAAGCAAGATATTAATATTAGTTATCATTTGTGGAAGGTGAGAGGATAGAGGCATATAAAGTCACAAATTACATTTCCCAAGTTGCATAACTAACTGTGACAATGCTAAATCTATCTGGGAGTAGATCTTGTTTTCTGACTCACAGATCATATCTTTTTGCATTAATCCATGCTGCCTCATCTATATTTTCTTGTGTCTGAGAACCTGGGATTCCTTGGTATACAAAACTCCCTGTGAGGAAATGGACTCTACTTAAAGAGACAACACATATTCTGCAGTTTATGATTTTAGAGTTCCTTGGAACACTGAATGATCTGTCCGGGGTCACACAGCCAGTCTGTGTCAGAGATAGGCATTTGAATCCAGACATTTCTAGGCATAAAGCTGGCTTCTTAAGCTGTATATTCTATGGAAATAAGAGTACAGAATCTATCAAATTAAAATCCAAGACAATGACTCCTTTGGAAAAGCTTCAGACACCAAAGAAAATATTCATACTTTAATGCATTAAACCCTCATTTGTTGCTAACACCTCGATCAAATTAGTTGAGCAGATTAGCTCACTCATCAACTGGGACAACTGATTTTTGATTGGAGGGGGAAGGGGAGTGCTCAGAGTGTAAAAGAGCCTGGAAAGATCTAGTCTACAGAATGCCAAGCAGAATGCAAAGAATTCTATCAGGTGAAATCAGAGATGCCAAGAAGCCAGGAACATCAAGAGGTCACTGTAAAATTCATGGAAATATAAGGATTGGAAGTAAGGTATCAAAAATCAAACTTCCACTAACATATTTTTTGCCTAGTATTAGTATCAGAGAAAGTGGCATGAATATTAGAGAAAGTGTAGGATCAGAGATCTAGATTGGGAAGAGACCTTAATAAGCCATAAAGTCAAACTCCTTTATTTTACAGATGAGAAAACAGAAGCCCAGTGAGGTAAAATGACTTGCCGGACGTCATGCCGTTCAGGGGGGAGATCTGAACCACAGTCTTCTGATACTAGAATTGCTGTTCCTTATACTGAGTATATCACCTCCAAAATATAGGTTGTTAAGAAAGCAGTGTTAATGACAAATCTAGGCATATCACAGTAGAATTTAGCCAATCAATGTGGGGGTTTTTTTGGTCATGTTTTTTCTCTTTTCTTAAACTTTATTATTTATTTTAATTTTTAAATTAACTTTTGTATTTATTTTTAGTTTGCATCATTCATTTCCACAAGAGTTTGAGTTACAAAATTTCTCCCCATCTTTCCCCTGCCCACCACCCCAAAACAGCCATCCCACTGAATACCCCCTCCCCCAATCTGCTCTGTCCTATATTCTCCCCCCATTCCTCCTCTAACTTTCTGGCAGGGCAAGATGGATCTCCAGTGCCTGTATATCTTATTTCCCAGTTGCATGTAAATAATAATAATAATAATAATAATATTTTTTAAAACATTTGATTTTAAAACTTTAAATTCTAGGTTCTTTCCTTCCTCCCTCTTACTGAGAAGATAGGCATTTCAATATAGGTTGTACATGTGTAGTTACACAAAACATTTCCATACTGGATATATTGTGAAAAACTAACTATATTTCCCTCCATCTTATCCCCCTCCACTTGTTCTATTCTCTTCTTTGTCCCTTTACAAAAGTGTGTGCTTCTAACTACCCTTCCCACCCAACCTGCCCTCCCCTCCATCATCCTCCCTTTCATTCCCTTCCTCCCTACTCTACTGTAGGGCAAGATACCCAATTCAGAGTGTATGTCATTCCTTCCCTAAGCCAAATTCAATGAGAGAAAGGTCACATTCACTTTTGCCTTCCTGTTATTCCCCTCCATTGTAACAGTTATCCCTTGCTTTTTCTGTATGAGATAATTTAACCCATTCTTTCTCTCCCCATCTCCTCTCATTATATTCCTCTCACCACTCAATTTTACCTTTTAAATATCATCCCTTTCTATTCAATTGATCCTGTGCCCTCTGTCTATGTATACCTGTACACATATATTCACCCACTCACATATGTATTTATATGCATATATATCCTCCCATATAGAAATATAAATGTATATATATATGTATATATATATATATATATACATATACATATATATATATATATATACACAAATTTATATTCCCTTCAACTATCCTCATACTAAGAAAATTTCATAAGTTACAATTATCATTTTTCAATGTAGGCATGTAAATAGTTCAACTTTGATAAGTTCCTTACGATTTCTTTTCCATGTTTCCCTTCTCATGCTTCTTGTATTTGAGTGTCAAATTTTGTTTTCAATTCTGATTTTTTCCTCAAGAGTGCTTGAAAGTCCTCCACCTCATTGAATGACCATAATTTCCCTGGAAACATTATACTCAGTTTTGCTGGGTAGGTGATTCTTGGTTTTAATCCTAGCTCCTTTGACCTCCAGAATAACAAATTCCAAGCCCTTTGATCCCTTAATGTAGAAGCTGCTAGATCCTGTGTTATCTTGATTGTGTTTCCACAATATTCACATTGTTTCTTCTGGGCTGCTTGTAATAATTTCTCCTTGCTCTGGGAAGTCTGGAACCTGGTTATAATAATCCTAGGAGTTTTCTTTTTGGGATCTTTTTCAAGAGATGATCGACGAATTCTTTCCATTTCTATTTTGCCCTCTGGTTCTAAAATATCAGGGAAATTTTCCTTGAGAATTTCTTGAAGGATGCTTTCTAAGTTCTTTTTTTTGATCATGGCTTTCAGATAGTCCAATAATTTTTAAATTGTCTCTCCTGGATCTGTTTCCCAGGTCAGTGATCTTTTCAAGGAGATATTTCACATTGCCTTCTCTTTTTTCATTTGTTTGGATCTGTTTAATAGTATCTTGATTTCTCATAAAGTCATTTGCTTCCATTTGCTCCACTCTAATTCTGACGCAATTGTTCTCTTCAGAAAACTTTTGAGATTCTTTTTCCTTCTGGCAAATTTGACTTTTTAAGGCATTCTTCTCCCCATTGGCTTTTTGGGCCTCTTTTGCCATTTGAGTTAATCTATTTTTTAAGGTATTATTTTCTTCACTCAGGTTGTTGACTCTGTTTTCATGATTTTCTTGCATCATTCTCATTTCTCTTCCCAATTTTTCCTCCACTTCTCTTACTTGATTTTCAAAATCCTTCTTGAACTCCTCCATGGCCTGTAACCAATTTGTATTTTTCTTGGAAGCTTTTGGTACAAGTGTTCTGACTGTGTTGTCTTCCTCCCATTCCATGCTTTGATCCATTTTGTTCCCCAAAAAGAAATCTAAAGTTGGATGGCTGTGCTTGCTTTGCTTCCTTTGCTTGCCCATATGGGCAGTCAATTACTTGACTTTTGAGCTCTTTGCCTCAGTAGAACTCTGCTTCCAGAGGGGAAAGCTTTCTTCCAAATTACTGGGTTTTTTTGTAACTGACAGAGCTATTAAGGGGGTGCTATCTCTACAGCTTCCACCAGCTTTGGCTCACTGGTTACGCATCTTAGGACCTCCACCCAAGACTGTGATCCTGATCCAGGCAGGTTAAGGCAAGAGTGCTTAGCCTCTGAATGGTTGCTTGGCCCCCCTATGATTTGCAAGCTGGGAGCTCTGAAGCAGCCACATAGAGGTGGCTGGCTGCAGGGCCACTGCTTCTCCTGCTTCTCTCTCCAGGAGCAGAGGCTGGACTGAACTCCATCCCCCCTAGATACAGGAGAGTTCCACTGACTTTTACTTTGTCTTTGGCATTTATGGGTTGAGAATTGTGGAAACTGCCACAGCTGTTGGTGATCCACTCTCCCAAATACTCTAGCCACGGCTGGTCTGAGCCTCTCTGGGGCTAAAACCACAGGGTCATGCTGGGCTAGGCTCGGCTCCCAGTGCTCTGTGATGAACCCTTCCTGTCCACCTGCCGGACTGTCTTCAGCAGGAGATTTGTTTCTCTCTGTCACTTCTTGGGTTCTGTAGCTCTAAAATTTGTTTAGAGTCATATGTCATAGGTATTTGAGGTGGTTATGGAGGGACCACATGGAGTTTTCCTACTTCTTTGCCACCATCTTGACTCTCCTACCCCCCTCCCCCAATCATTATTAACTTTGAACAAAGCCAACCTGACTTTGAAAATACTGGGAGTCATTGAGTAGAAAAATAAAAACAAAAATTGAGTGAAAATATTTTTACAAAAACGAATTTAGTAGGAAAGAAACATATAGGGAGTCCCAGGCGATGGAGAGTAGGGTGATAGAAAGGGTTGGTGGTAAGACAATTGATGGCACAGAAAAGGGAACTGGAAAAAATTTCCATAAGTTTTAGTAATGGAGGGATAACATGCAAAATTATAGGCAAGACTTCAAATTATAAGGTATGAAGTCATCATATGGACATAGAGGAAACAGCACTCTTGAAATAACACAACTGAAACTAGATTTCATCAGCAATAGATTATAAGCTTCTTCAGGGAAGGGACTGTATCATATCTAGCTGTTTTATCTCCTCTATCACATAGCACAGAGCTCTGCCAACTATAATTGATTAATAAATGGTTGTTCATTGAATAGTATACATGGAGGCATGATGGCAATTCCTTAGAACTGGCCAATATACAAAATGAGTTCTATTGATGAGGTCTTTTGCCTCTGCGTTCTGATTTTATAGTTACTTCATCATTCCATAGATGTTTTAGAAATGTTAAATGTTTTAAACAAACTGAGTATAGTTATAGAAATGTTAAATATATATGTGTCTTAGGAAGCAATTTCATATTCACTATGAAAAATTCTGTTTATACCTTTTCTATAAAGTAACATTTATTAAGTAATTAGGCCATACTAAACTTTGAGCTGGATACATTTAGGTACTGTAATATTCAAGTCAATTTGTGACCTCATTGTTTTGTATGTTTCCCCAGTCATGAATAAACAAAAATGCAGAATTGAAATACCAAGTGACTCTACAAAATAGTATTATATGAATCTGTAAGAAGAAGTCTTACTCAGAAGTGACACAGAGTAATCCGTACTAGCATTTTAGTGAATAGTTCCAGGAGGAATTAAAAGTAAACCTACTAGATGAAAAATGCCTTCTTAGACTCTAACTCCCTTTGCACAAAAGTTTTATAATATTGAATTGAATGATGTTCTTTACTTCTACCCTGGAGGCAAGAGGTTAGAAGTCAATAGTAAATGACTATGGGAAATATATCCAACCTATTTTTCCTTACCCCATGGGGTCCACTGGTTCTGAATGGAATTTTCTGTGAGCCATGCAGAAGAAAAGGTCATTCAAATAACTCCCTAGGAGGAGAGCTTAATAGATACTCCACCTTCACATTGAAATTTTCAGTTATGCATATCCTTTTCCTATTCTCAATCTAGGACTCTAATTACTGGATTTGAAAGAATATTTTTAATAAGATAAATTAAATAATTTAAAATAACAATAAAATTATTTAGATTAAATATGATAAAATAAATAAATTTAGAAGAATTTTAAATAATCATTTTCATCTTCCAATCAAGAATTAATCAATAGTTTATTATCTCAAGTTATTACTGAATCTTTTTTTAAAGGCTCATCTTCTAGACAGCAAGATATTGATTTTATTTTTCCCCAGATTCAGGGAAAAGGAGAGAGAGAAGGAGAGAGAGACAGAGAGAAAGGGACACAGACAGAGAGGGAGACAGAGAAATGGAGACAGAAACAGAAGGGAAAGAATAGATACGGTTTGGAATAAATTTCATATGAATATAGCGGAAAAGTACTGTGCAGTAAGAAATGATGAACTTGAAGAATTCAGAGAAACTTTGGAAAGTGTCTGAACTGTTGTAGAGTGAAGTAAGTGGAGCCAGAGCAACACAGACAATGAACAAAATTTAAATGACTATATCTCTAAAAGGAAGCCAAAATCTGAGCAATTTTAAGACAGTAATGGTGGCAGAGAACAGATAATGAAACATACCATTCTCTCAAGAAAAAGGTAGAAGAATAAGGCAGAATATTGCATACATTGTTAAACAGGTACTATTATTATATTTTTATTTATCTGTTTTTCCTAGTGATAACTTATTCTGGAGGAAATTTTGTAATAAGAACAGGGGGATAACCAGAAATGACACAAATACAAAAATGAAAACTTCAATGAAATATAGAAGAGGAAGGAAGGAACATGGCAACTCTATGCCATCCTGTACGTTTCTTAGATTCACAGGAACAATTTAATCAAACTAGTGGTTGTCCAACTTTTTGTGTCCTCGAATGAAATTTTTTTTTGGCAAGGAAACTGCAGTGGTTTGTCATTTCTTTGTCTGGTGGATTAAGGCAAATGGAGGTTAAGTGACTTGGCTAGAGTCACACAGCCAGTGAGTATCTGAGACTGGATTTAACCTCAGGTCTTCCTGATTCCAGGCCCAGCACTCTATATACTAAGCCACTTAGCTGCCTCCATCAAACAAGGCGTGGTGTTAATTCAGTAAGTCACCAGAGCCCATTTAATCAAGGCTTCTGAGTTCATGTGAAGTGTTTACGGCCAGCATAATAGCCTCAAAGTAGACGGATAGCAGCTGTGCATCACCCTAGCCAGTATACCTTTACTTTGCTAATGATTTGCTTCCTAATAAGAAAGATGGGTTAGCCTTTGAAGGGATTATTACTATTTTTATTTTCAATAATAAATCATTTTTATCATTAAATTAGATATTCGAACATAACAGATTTAGGGGATGTAGAGACTATCTTCTCTGGAAGAAAAAAATATAGTCACATCACTAAGGTACAAGCAGGCCTCTTGGTAGCCAGATTTTTTTATTTTGCAGCAAGCTTTGCTAATCCAAAAGGGAAGACAAACTAGAACTTTACAGATAAAAGTGTAGAAGGCTTTGGGAAAATATTTAAAGAACTACTTGAGGGAATAAGGTAGGAGAGAGCAGGCAGGCACCACTAATGGGATTACAAGAATTTTTTAACCACAAGTGAAACCAGAGCTAAGTTGAGGACAAGCCCAGGAGCTTTTGTTGAGGTACAGAGGGCACAGAAGACAGGAAAAGCAAGGGCATTGCTTTAATTATCATCAGTACAAACCAATTGACTGGGCTTTTAATTTTTTTAAGTTATGTTCTGGATTCTATATCACATTCTTTCTCATATTTCTATTCTAAACTCTGAATCTAGCTTTAAAAGACAGGGGTAGAGGTGGCAAGGTATGGGGGGGGCGGGCAGAATATTAAGCAATACCAAAGCCCATCTCTCTACCAAGATGAAGATTTTTTGTTCCATCCAGTGTTTACCAGGACCACATTAAGTGATGATAAAGTTACCTGGTGCGATGAGATGTTAAGTGCCTTGCCCAGGGTCACACAGTATTTGTCAGACATAGAATGTAAATTCTGGTTGTCCCGAGCACAACCCCATTACTCCATGCTTCTCTCTAAGACTGTTTGCATTAGTTTAGTAACTGAATATATTATTTTCTGCTTACTCTAATCAAGTTTATATAAGTCTTCACAAGGTTTTTTTTCTGGAAAGGCATTGCAGAGCTGTGGATGAACTATAAATGATCTGTTTCTGTCAGACACTGAATTCCACACAAAAAAGGTAGGGCCAACTTACAAACATCTGGGGGCATGGGAAGTTGCAAAGTAATATTGAAATATCAAGTATTTCCCTAAAATAGACTCATTTTAATGCCAATATTCCTCTTATATTGCCTTTTAGTTTTAAGAGCAAATACATCAGATTAGATCATAGATAATATATGTAATAGTTCTTTAAACTATGCAAAGTACTTAAAATACTTGAGACAGGAGCTATAATTATCCCCATTTTTGTAGAGGGAGAAACTGAGGCTGAGAGAAGGCTAAGTGACACACAGCTTTATAAGTATCTGAATTGGGATTTGATTCCTTGTCTACAATAATAATAACATTAGTAATATCTGGTATTTATTTAGCCCTTTAAGGTGTGTAAAGCACTTTACAAAAAGTATTTCTTCTATTTTCATAATACTAAGAGGTATGTGTCATTATCATCAGCTTTTTCAGATGAGGAAATTGAGACAGATAGAGGTCAAGTGATTTGTCCAAGATCACACAGCTAATAAATTATTGGTTGAACTCATATCTTCCTGACTCTATCTTTCACATTCTAGGTCCTTTGCCATCTAACTCCCTGCAGAAAACAATTATAGCATCAAGTAAGACAGCCAGAATAGGATTATCATTGTTATTAAAATATGAGTTAGCAGACAGTCAAACAATAGTAAAAGTAAGGTAGCATAAGGCACAGTTCAGGTTCAGAAAGGTGACACTGGGTTTAAAACTTAAAGACAAAGAGATCAGGCAGCTAGGTGGCGCAGTAAATAGAGTACTGGTCCTGGAGTCAAGAGGACTTGAGTTCAAATGCAGCCTCAGACACTTAACACAAAACTAGTTGTGTGACCTTGGGCAAGTCACTTATCCCCAATTGCCCTGCCTTCTCCCCTCCAAAAAAACAAAAAACAAAAAAAACAAGCATTTGCATAGTGCTTTGTGATTTACAAAGTGTTTTTCATCATATTCCATCGGATCCTTTTTATGACCATGGGATTTGGGTGCTATTATCACCTCCATTTTATCTCTGAGAAGATAGACTGACAGAGGTTAAATGAATAGCCCAAAATCACATGGCTAGTAACTTGAAACCAAGCAGGATTTGAAATCAGGTATTAGAACCAGAGTTACACAAAGCTGCTATGCAAAAAGTTCAGTGAGAAAGGCAATGTGTTGGTATAGTGCATATGGTTCTGAGCCTGTAGTCTGGAATACCTGGGTTAGAATCCCACCATAGACCCTTAATTACTGTATTTCTGAGGAAATCATTTAACTTTTCTAAGATTCAATTCTCTCAACTGTAAAGTGAGGGCAATATTAGCACCTACCCCATGTAATGGTAATGGGAATTTGAAGATCTTCCCTACCCCTTAATAGGCCTAGGTGAATTTGAGGACCTTCCCTGATTTGAAAATATATTCTCAAAAAAAAAAAAGAAAGAAAATAGAAAATATGCTCTGCCCCCTAATAGGCTGCACGTGCTTACTTAGAGCCTGTGGTGGGAGCCTTATTTTTCAGGAAGCACAACTTTTGTTACTTTGTAGCCAAGTGGGTCACAAGGGTTATAATGTTCTCTGACCCTGGTGAAGGCTACATACACCTTTGAGATAAGGTTTTGCTTTGAGGCTCATTTTGGGAAGAGTTGTATGATTTGCCCAGATGAGACGCTGGGTAGCCATTGAGCCCCCTGGTCTTGAAAACCCAGATTTTGGTGCTTCTCTCTCTGGCGACCAACTGTATGTATGTAATGATTAGACAGCTAGAAGCCCTGTCTGTTGGTCTGCTGAATTGTGTTATTTCCTCTGTCTGTATTTTTGTCTGCTTATAACATCTATTTGTATTTTCTCTGAAGTTCAGGGTGCTGACTTTTCCCCCTGAACTAGGTAAATGATAAATGTTTGATAAAGTAAGATTTTTGGTGGCAGCTAGGTGGTGCAGTGAATAGAGCACCAGCCCTGGAGTCAGGAGGACCAGACTTCAAATCTGGCCTCAGGTGTTTAACACTTACTAGCCATGTGACTTTGGGCAAGTCACTTAACCCCAATTGCCCTGCTTTCCCCCCTCCAAAAAGCAAAAAAAGTAAGATTGTTAACCCTTTTTTAGTTGCTTTCCTTTAGAAAAGCAGACCAAAGAACCTCTGTTAGCAGCCATCCTGATATGCTAAGTTTGCTGCTACATCCCACAGCGATATTGTGAGGATCAAATGAGATAATGTATATAGAGGGTTTTGCTTACCCTCAAGCATTATATAAATGATAGTTAATTTTATTATTTGTTTGAAATACTTATTTAAATTTTTATTTAATGTTATTATATATTTAAAAGGAAAAGATATTGAGTTTCAATGAAGCCTTGATTTTGCCCATGTGAAAAATCCCTCTAATGTCATATGTGGGAATCCATTTAAAGCATCTCATCTTGTGTCATTCTTGCCAATCTCTTCCCATAAATGCTCCTTAGTGCACCTGATTAACTACTTCTAGGTCTTTTAACAATAGGTACTGTTAAGATGTTCAGGCACTCCATCTATTATCCTTATTCTCTCTAAATCACATTTTCCAATCACATACTTTCTGGATAATATTTTTGACACAATTTTTTATGCATCATTCATCATTGGTAAAGTTATTGCCTCCTTATGGCTACCATTTATCTCCCCATCTCCATTTGGGTTACCTGGGTGTCCAGCTAATTCCTAAACCCTAACTCACTCACTCCCTCTCCCACTAGTTATATGCTCTAGCAGGGAAACAGAGGCAGATCCTTGCAACAGAACTGCATTCTGCCCCACTTCCCCATCTACTTCCTACTTGACCTTGAGAAAATGAAAAGACAGAATTTATATTCTGTCATTTTTTTATATCCCTTATTGTGGTGTTATGGAAAGTGAGCAATAGAGAAATATGGTAAGGGAAAAAGACTGAAATTTCCAAAAATTATAGAAGAAAGAAACCTCAGCTAATGAACTAATAGGGAAGATATCAACAATTGAAGTGAATATGGCCTCTAGATAGGCTTAAAAAGTATCCAGAATTTTATGAATAAATATTTTAAAACAAAGGTAAAATAATGCCTGAGGAAGGAGAGAAATCGATGGATTGCCAAAAGAGCATGGAATAGGTATGACAGCCCTAAATGGTTTAAAACAGAAATAAGAATTATAAGAATGTATAGACTGAAAAATAGAAATGATTCATAGAATAGAAAAATCTGAATCCATAGTGTAAAGAATCCAAAGAAAGAAAAGAGAGAATAACTGAATGGGATTATAAAAACACAGAAGTGAAGAACAATCTGGAAGAGAGGCAAAAACAATAGCATTGAAAGAAAAATATAATTGCCATTTAGCAAAACATATTGATCTGCCAGAAAGGGTACATGAAGAAAACTAAAGATTATAAGAAGAATATGACATTTTTTTAAACCCTAAATAATAATACCATATAAATGATATAATGAAATTGCCCAGAGCTTCTGAACACAGAAAACGAAGTTCAAATGGAAAAAATCCACAGAACTTTTGCAAAACAGAAAACCAAAGCAAAACAAAAATGAGTTTTAAATATAAAAGAACAAAATTCCAATAACACAAGGTACTCATCAGAACAGGACAGCTAGGTAGTGCAATGGATAAAGTGCTGGGCCTAGAATAAGGAAGATTCATTTTCCTAAATTCAAATCTAGACTCAAATACTAACTATCTGTGTGTGACCCTGGGGAATGCACTTAACCCTGTTTGCCTCAGTTTCCTCACCTGTCAAATGAGCTGGAGGAAGAAATGTAAACCACTCCAGCATTTGCCAAGAAAACTCCAAATGGGATCATGAAGAGTCAGATATGACTAAACAATAAATGCTCACCAGAAACTGCAGTGTGAAATGAAATAATGTTTTCCAAAATAAAAAGGAGCTAAAGATACAACCCAAGGTGACATACATTGCAAATTTGAGCCTATTAATGGAAAAGATGGACATTCAGTAAAAAAAAAAAAGATGTTCAAAGAATTCCTACAAAGAAAACAAGATCTGATCAAATGATTTGCTTTTCAAACCTAATTCTGTTTCTATCTGCCCTGACAACAGAGACACAAGAAATGTAAACAAATACAACCAAGGACAGTAACAACAAAAGAACATTAGAGAGAACATTGAGTCTTTTTTTCCTAAGAGTAAACAAAGAGAAAAGAGTGAAAACAGAGGAGAAATGGAAGTATTGCAGAGGCAAAGAGACCTGAAACATCAGAATCTTCCCCAGAATATTATAGCCAAATTTCAGAGCTCCCAGGTCAAAGAGAAAGTACTTCATGCAGCTATAAAGAAACCATTCAAATATCATGAGGTCACAATCAGGATCAAACAAAATTTAGCAGCTATGTTTAAAGAAATGGAGGACTGTTGTGGGAATCTGAAGATCTTCTCTGTCCTGAGGCCATTTGCTTAAGTGGCTTAAGTGGCTCTGAGAACCTTCCCTTATTTGAAAGTATATTCTGCCCCCTAATAGGCTGAATGTGGTCACATGGAGCCTGTGGTGGGAGGCTTGTTCTTCAGGAATGCCACACCTTATTACTTTGTGATTGGGCAATGGATCAAGAGAGCTGTGACATTCTCCAACCCAGGAGAAGGCTATATATATATACACACACGCCCTGATGTGAGGTTTTGCTTTGGGGCTCACTTTGAGAAGAGTTGTGTGATTTGGCCAGATGAGACTCTACGAAGCTGTTGAGCCCCCTGGCTTTGAAAAACCCAGATGTTGGTGCTTCCCTCTCTAGTAACTGAATAGGTAACTGATGTAATTGTCAGATGGTTTGGAAGCCCGTCTGCTGATCTGTTTCTTTGTTTGATTGTAATTTGTGTTTGTAACTTGTGTTTGCATTCTCTGAAGTTCAGGGTGCTGACTTTTTCCCCTGAACTAGGTAAATTATATTTGTTTGATTGATTAAAGCAAGATTGTTAATCCTTTTTGAGTTGCTTTCCTTTAGAAAAGCATATCTAAGAACCTAGGGTGCTTGCTGATACAAGGACTTAAGAGTATGATATTCTGGAAGGCAAAGAACTTAGGACTACAATCAAGAATAAACTACCCAGCAAAATTGAGCATAATCCTTCAGAGAAAAATGAAATAGATAATCAATGAAATAGAGGATTTTCAAGAATTCCTGAAAGACCAGAGATGAATAGAAAATTTAATTTTCAAATACGAGATTCAAGAATAGTATGAAGAGGCAAATATGAAAGAGAAATCATAAGGGACTCAATAAGAATAAACTATTTACATTCCTATATGGAAAGTTGATACATATAACTACTCTTTAGCATTAATAGGACAGTTAGAAGGACTCTACATAGACAGAGGGCAGGGGATTGAGTCAATTATGTTGGGATGATCTCAGAAAATAGATGGGCACACAATGGAATGCAGTGGGAGGCAGGGGAAGGGAGAGAAATAATGGGGGAAATTATCTCACATATAGGGAGAACACAAAGAAAAGCTTTTACTCTGCAAGGGAAAATAGAGGGGGGCTAGCAATGCTTGAATTTCAATCTCATCCAGGCATGTTCAAAGAAGGAAAATCTGTGCGTGTGTGTGTGTGTGTGTGTGTGTGTGCAAGTGTGCACATGTGCACGTGCATGTGTATGCCTATATGAATGAAGCAAATGGCAAACCATTCCAGTATCTTTGCCAAGAAAACCCCACAGAGGATCCTGAAGAGTTGGACATGATTAAATAACTTAACAATGACTATGTCTACATCCATACCTACACTCACATACACACACACACACATACACACATACACACTCAATTGGGTATAGAAACTATCTTATCCAACAGGGAAGTAGAAAGTGAAGAGAATAAGAGAAAGAGGGAGTAATAAAAGGGAAGGCAAATTAAAAAAAAAAACAATGGTCATAACCAAAATAAACTTTTGAGGAGGGAGAGTATAACGAGACAGAGAAGGATAAACAAAATGAAATAGGATGGAGGGAAATGCATAGTTAGTCATCATAACTCCAGGATCAAATATACAATGGTCTGTTTGGCATTTGAATCCCTTCACAACATTTCCTCATCCTATCCTTTCAACTTTCATGCCGTTTGCTATCTTCTACCTTTTCCATGATTCAGCTATACTAGTCTTCTTGTTTTTCCTTGCATCCCATCCTTCATCTTTTGACTCCATCCTTTTTTGTGGCTTTCCCCTACAACTGGAATGCTCTTTCACCTCACCTCTACTTTTTGGTTTCAATGTCTTCCCTTAAGATGAAATTCAAATCCATTTCCTATAATAGGACCTTTTTCATAATAAATGTTGGTGTAATGTATTAAATATAATGTATATGCACATATATACAAAGCACATACAATGTATGCAACATGTATACATCTTTACCTAACATATGCAATATGTAACATTATTCATGTTACATGTATAGTATATGTCACATGTATACCCTTTCACCCAATATATGCAACATATTGAATATATTGAGCTAGAAGTGGAGAGGGTAGCATAGGATACACCTTGTGGAGAGACAGGATTGTGTTAGATGAAATGTCATATAAAGCAAATACACCATTTTGGCTTGATTGTAGAACATATAAGGAACAGTAACATATAACCAGCTTGTGAAGATGGTCTATAGAAAGACTGTGAAGGGTAAAGGATTCTGGGAAGATGGCAGAATAAGTCAGAAAAGTCCAACCTTTCCATATTTCCCCCACAAATGAGATAAAATAACACCTCAGGGCTAACATAGAGTTATAGAAAAAAATAAGAATAGGGGTAGAACAGCGGTTTTCCTAAGACAATCAGGGGAGATCTGAAGAAAACCCCAGGATGAAGTTTGGTCCCTGTGAAGAGTAAACACCTACAGGCTAGGTCCCCTTAAACAAGTGATAATTCCTGGTGTTAACTGAATTGGGAGGCTGCCTCTGCCCCAATCAAAGGAACTATTACCCCTAGGACAGGGAGGATGTGAGGATTGTGAGGGTAAAAGTGCAGGCTGTGCTGGGACTCACTGCAGGCTGTGCTAAAACACAGGATGTCCTTGTGGGAGTACAGGATCAGAGGCAGCTTGCATACCATAGGCGGAACATGGACTCGGGAGGCGCCCCAGGTACAGGACGTTTCTGATACAATAGTTGCTAGGATTGAGGGTCACAGCATGTGGGAGAGCTGCACAAGGATATCTGATGGGACCACTCTCTCGGCAGAACTCCTGCACACATGCTGGTTTGGTCTCTCCTCTCACTGGAGGACAGGTAGTGTCCACGAGCTGTGCACAAGCCCTCTGGGGGAGTATAAAGGAAGGCTGGGAACCAACAATAAACGGAGCCTACTCACCATCATCTGGTTTTCCTGTCTCATGATTCATCGGACTCCTGAGAGGCTGGAGCTCAGCCCAAAGAGCAGATGGCCAGTTACAGGAGGGGAGTTGGGTTTCTGAGCTAGAGAAGACTGAGGGAACTTCTGCTGACAAGGAACAACAGCCCCAACTGTGTTGTAGAGATCTGGCTCTGGGAAAGACAGAATCAGCACACACTCCTTGAGTGACAAAGCAGTGGCACAGGGATACTGCTCACTTTGGGCACTTATGGAGATCTTAGTTTCCATTTCAGACCCGAAGGTAGAATAGAAAGAAGATCTGAGGCCAGAGGTACCATCCTCCATACCCCAGAGCTAGAGCTGATTACAAAAAAATAAGCAGCTACAAATAAAAACAAAAATTCACAGGCAAAGCAGAAAGACGCCAACCATTGAGAGTTATTATGGGAATAAAGAAGACTGGGGTTCATCTTCAAAGGAGAATATTGAAGCAAGGAAACCCTCTTCTACCACAAAGAGTAATGTCAAGTGGTCACTTCCCCCCAAATAATTCATAGATGAACTTTAAAAAACTTTAAAAATCAAATGAGAAATATTGAGGAAAAACTAAAAGAAAAGATAAGAATAATCCAAGAAAAACAAGATTGTGGGGAAAAACAGTCAACCAAATGGAAAAGGAGATCCAGAATCTTAAGAAAGGAAATGACTCTTTAAAATTCAAAATTGGGCAAGGAGAAAAGAATGAAGTCATAAGAGACCAAGAAATAATAAAACAAAATATAAAGAATGAACAAATAGAAGAGAATGTGAAACATTTCATAAGAAAAACAACTCATCTGGAGAACAGATCAAGAAGAAATAAATGGATTACTTGAAAGCTATGATTAAAAAAAGAATCTTGATACAATAAAATACAAGAAATGATGAAAGAAAATTGTCCTGAAGCATTAGAATAATAGGGAAAGTAGAAATAGAAAATATCAATCCATTACCAACTAAAAGAGATGTCACAAGAAAAACCCACAGGAATATCATAATGCAATACTGAAACTCCCAGCTCAAGTATAAAATATTATGAACAAGAAAAAAAATTTAATATGGTAGTGCCACAATTAGAACCACACAAGACCTAGCAGTAGCAACATTAAAAAAAAAACAGGTCTTGGAACACTATATATCAAAGAGCAAAATAACTGAGGTTTCAGCCAAAAATATACCTAGTAAAGCTAAGCACAATCATAAATGAAAAAAAAAAATTAACAGTTGGACTTTCAGGATTTTTTTTTAAAAAAAGAACTGAACTTAATAGAAGATTTGACATACAAAAGCCAAGAGAAATGTGAGGTGCATACCAAAGACTAATTATAAGATTACAAGGGACTCAATACAGAATACAGACTCAGTACAGAATGTCTACCTTTTTTTATGAGAAAATGTGAAACACATGTCTAAGACTGTTATTAGTAATTGGGTAGTTCAAAAGAAAGATTAGGGTAGAAGTGAGTATGAAATAATTTTACAAAGTAAAACCATTTAGGAACAGCTAAAATGAGTAATTATCTCATACAAATGAGGTGCAAGAGGAAGAACTGACACAGAGGAATTAGGTTGGACAGAAGGGCTGGTAGTTATGGAAACCTACTTTCTTCAGAAATGGGTTCAAGAGGGAAGCATACATACATACATACATACATACATACATACATACATTTGTGTGTGAGTATAAAAGTCTTCTAAATTAGGAAAGAAATAAAGCACTAAGGGGTGTGGGGGAGAGAGGATAGGGACGAATCTTTAGAGGGGAGTGGGAGGTGATAGGTTAAAGAGGGGTAAAGAAGGGTGTTCAGATTAATGGGAAAGGGAGGATAAAGGAAGGATCCTTGGAGGGGAAGTAGGTTAAGTAATAGGAAGGTAAGGTATTGGGTAGATGTAAAATAGAGGAGTCAAGAGGGATAGGAAATAAGAAGTAAGTACAAACATAAAATAAAGAACAGGAAGAAAATTTGTTAGGGAAAAAAGGGGCAGTGGTGGTAATCATGATCTCAGATATAGTTAAGGCAAAAATAGATGTAATCAAAAGAGAAAAACAGGGAAATTACTCTATGTGTCAACCATATTTGTCAATGTTGTCTTGGACTATATAAAACAAATAGACAGTATAAGGTGGGAATATTGCTGTGATGTAGGAAATGACAAGTTGGTGGTCTAGGGAAAAATATGGAAAGACTTGGACTTATAAAGGAAGACTATCTACTCTTAGAGAAACAGAGGACAAAAAAGTATAGTACAGACTCATATAGATGCATTATTAATTTATGTGTCTATATATGATTATAGATATCTAAGTACATGGTTGTATACATACATGTACATATAGGTATACGTATGAATATGTATATATGTACATTTTGTGCACATATGCCTATATATGTATGTATACATGTGTATGTATGTGTATATAGATGTGTATGTGTATATGTGCATGTATATGTGTATGTACACACACACACACACACAAAATCTCCATCCTTAATTTTAGTCTTCTGGGGAGGGTAGGAAGTAGGGGAGAAAAAGAACAAAGTAAAAAGTGCACAGCAAAGAACAAAAGAAAACTTAAAAGGAAGCAAAGAAAAGATGGACAGCTCTCAACACAATGTATATTGTTTATTACAAAGACTTTCTTGAAATGGAAAATTGTTGCTGTATACTTTGAATCCTCTTTCATGTTCTACTGTGCACATGTCAATTTTTTTTTTTTCTTTTCTTATTTTTATTAGTTTGGGTGTTTAAGTTGGTTTCTTCTTTTTTATTTTGTATTGAAGTTTAATTTTTTTTTAATTACAAAAAGAAAAAACAAGACTGTGATGGACTTTAAATATCAAAGAAATTAATTTGTATTTTATCCTAGAAGCAATGCAAAGTCAATGAATTTTCTTAAGTATGGCCAGGACTAGAATTTAGGCACACACATTTAGCAGCTATACGCAAGAAGGATTGGAAAAGTGAACGAGTGAAGATTGACTTATTAGGACACTATTGCAACATTTTCGGTCAATGGTGTCAAACTCAAATAGAAGTAGGAGCCATTAAAATATTGATAAGGATTTCTGTAGGCCACATATTGAGTTAGAAAATCACATATTAATATTACCTATGTCACGTAGCATTTTTATTTATTTTGTTAAATATTTTCCAATTTTATTTTAGTCTGGTTCAGGTACACTCAGGAGTGTTGCCAACCACATAGTCCATGGGTGACGTGTGTGTGTGTGTGTGACACTTCTTGTGTAAATGAGAACTATGTAAGGGCTAAAAACAATGGTGGTTGTGATATGAGTAGACAGAAGAGGTTAGAAACAACAAATGTTCAGGAGGTATAATTAACAATATTTGTGACTGCTTGGACATGAGGCTTGAGTGAGAGAGGAAGTTCAAAGATGCTTCCTAGATTGTGAGCCAGGGTGACTGATAAAATGATGGTGTACTCCACAGAAATATACAAATTAGAGGGAAATGTGAAATTTGGATATATTGAGCTCATGAAACATCCCAGTGGAAATGGCCAGTGGGTAGTTGCCAAGACCTCTGGAGAGAGGTGAGGACTGGATTTATAGACTTGGGAGTCATCTGCAAATAGAAATTAACCAAAAGCATTAGAATTATGCTGCTTTCCAGCAAGTACTCTTTTTCTTCTGTTTATTTATATTCCCAGTGCTTACCAAAGTGACTGATGCATAGTAAGCATATAATAATGTTTTAAATTGATTTGAAAAATCCACAAGAGTTGGTTAGTGTAGAGAAAAAAGAGGAAAAGGGCACAGGGTAGAGACCTTCAGAACATCTGTGGATGATAATGACCCTACAAAGGAGACCCAGAAGGATCTGTCACACAGATAAAATATTATGCTAGAAAGGTGTCATAAAAACTCAGAAAGGATAGACTATACTGAAGAATTGAGTTAGTCAACAGTAGTAAACGGTACAGAAAGATCAAGAAAGGTGGATGGAGAGAAAAAAGCAACATTGATTTTGTTTTGTTCGGGTTTGAGAAACAAAGTGATCATTAGTAACTTTGCAGAAAGAACTTTTAGTTAAATGATAGAGGTGGAAGCCAGATTACCAGGAGCTGAGAAGTGAATGGGGATTGATAGTGTGAAAGGACTGCGTATGAGCAGTTTTTGTTGTTGCTGCTGCAGCTGCTGTTATTTTGATTTGCTCTTTTCAGCTTGTCTAAGAAATGGTAGAAAGCTACGTTATCATAGCTGGAAAGGCTGAATCAAGTGAAGGTGTTGCTGTTGTTCACATTGATGACGATGGTAATGGTGACATTTATTTGGTGGAAGGGAGAGATTTGGACATATTTGTAGATAGCAGAGTAGGAGTCAAAAGATAATGAAAGACTGAAGATTAAAAGATGATTGAAGGGGCAAACTTCCAATGGAATCATGGGGCACAGGATCAAAGACACAAGGAAAGAGTCTGGCATCAACAGAGATAAATGCTACCTTATTCTCCAAGGGCAAACAAAAAAACCAAAAATGACCACTAATGTTGCAGTGATTTGTTATGTGGCTTTGGAGAGGAGAAGGAGCTCAGTATGGATGTTCTCATTTTTTTTTTAATGGAGAATTAAGTAAATTGCTGTGGTGGGGCAGGTTTGGGGAAGAAATGGCACCGCTTAGAAACACTCTTGGTGAAATAAATTTACAGTGGACCAGTTAGTACTGTTATATGACTTTTTTCCCCTAATTTAATACTATTTCTATTAACAAATGGTGATAATTAAAATTAATGTGTTTTCCTTTTTCCATTCCCATTTTTTTTAGTCAATGCCTATTTGAATAGATTAGAACAATGCTGTTAAAATCATGCAAAATGTCTTATTCTCATTTTTATTCTTCTAATGTGGTATTGATTTTGGCCTTTTCTCTAATTAAGCAATGGTCTGATTACACAGACAGAAATGACTCTCACATCAGTAACCGCTTATTTCCTGCCTGTTAACACAGGGTTTATTTCATATTTTTTGTGATATAGTTTGCTAATAATCAAAATATTTTCTTACTATCCATAGGTCTCTAAATTTTGGTGCTTCAACTATGAGGTCTTTGTCTAAGAATCAATCAGTTGCAAGTTAGTGTAAAACATGGATAGTATCAGTACTGATAATTTAATTATAAAATAAATCAAAAGACATAAAGAAGCTAAACCTAAATACAAGATTGGCTCATTGTTCCTCTGCTTACACACACGCGCACACACACACACACACACACACACACACACACAGTTGACAGATTTGATTAATTATGTTCCCAGAGGCAAGAAGGTTTTCCTTTCATGAACAATTACCTGCTTTTCCGTATAACTTCTTATCATTCTGAAAGCTAATCATTGCTAATTTGTAGTTTTGTGTGCTAGGCAATGATTCTTGTCCTCCATTGGACCTTTCCTCTTACTTATTCCAGTCCATAGGTTCACAAGATGATCAGTTGAAAACCATAAAGGACTTTAGGGGTCTTCTGATAAAACTTTGTTTTATAAAAAGAAAACTGAATACTGGAGAGATTAATGACTTTACCAAGGACAGAGGTACTAAATGGGAAGGCTGGAATTGAAAGTCAGGGCTTGTGATTATAGGTTCAGATCTCTTTCCACTGCATCACATGATCTCCCATTTTTCCTGTGTCATTTTTCTAGGGTCATCATGTTGAAATGTGCCTTAGAAACAGTAATGAAATCATCTTCACCTTGTGCATTCAATCATATTATTTGCCAGCTCAATAAACTCCACTAATTTCTGACTACTTCTACGATCAAATACAAATTCCTCTGTATGATACTTAGAATGCTTTATGATGTGGTTCAAACCCTACCTTTCCAGATTTTCTTGTCATTAGACCCTTTTATATTCTACACTGTGCAGCCAATCTGACCTTGACTGCTTCTCACACTTCCAGGTCCCATCTCTTTTCTTTTCCATGGGTTGTTTTTCAAGAACAGCATGAGTTTCCTTCTCATCATGCCTCTTAAAATCCTTAGTTTCCTTCAACGTTTAATTTAAAAGCTACTGTCTACATGAGGCCTTTCTTAACCACCACCCCCACAGGCACATACATACTTGTTGTGCCCTTCCCCACTGACTTTATTTTTATAGTTTGAATATACTTCTTAATGTGTTTTCCCCCAATAGAATTTGTAAATTCCTTGAAGTCAGGGAACATTTCTTTTTTGTTTTTGTATCCTTAGCACCAACTGAATTAGCTGATCAAGTGATTGGTCTTCCAGTGCTGTATGGATCACCCTTCTAGTCTAAAGCCTCATAAGGCGGCTAGATGGCACAGACAGAGACTGGAACCATGAAGATCTGAATTCAAATTTGACCTCAAACATTTAATAGCTGTGTGACCCTGGGTAAGTCATTGAACCTTTGTCTGCCTTAGTTTTCTCCCCTTGTAATATGAAGTTAATATAACACTTACTTAATAGACATCAATTGATTAATAGAAAAAAAATAGTACAATTTCCAGGACTTCTACAAATCCTACCCTGCAAAGAAGGTCTTTCCATTGTTGATTGAGGCCAGTTTTATGTCCAGTTGTTTGTAAGATGCTCTCTAAAGGCCAGGTTTAGAATTTTAAGAAGGAAAATTATCTTTATTGATAAACGTATCCTGTTAGCATGGGCATCTAAGAAAGTAGCATAGTAAGAAGATGAAGAAGCCTTGGCCGACTGCCAGTCTGCTTTAAGGGAAGGGGGTGTGCTGGGCTGGAAGGCCCACACATTAATTTAAGTATTTCCATTTCCCCAGAATAAATACATGTATAAACTTCAGTTGGGAATTGCTAAAGTTATTTTTCAGGAGGACTTAACATCAAAAGGAACATCAAAAGCCAAGGAAATCAGAAATCCCAGTGCCAGGCAGGAAGATTAATAACCTATCTCTCTCAGAAGTCAATTGGGGGTTGAGGGGATATCATTTCAATTCATAAACTTTCTAGGCCACTACTGTGCCCCTCTTATGAACCTTCCTCTTCACCTTGGGCAATATCAGTCTATGCTCTGACTCCTAGAAGAAGGAGTCCATAAGGCAATATGCCAGACAGACCTGATTTCCTTCTAAGCTGCAGGGCATTTCAGATCTCCATGGATGACTTAGGCAGAGCAACTCTTCAATTAACTTTAAATAATTATAATGTTTTATTGATGCTCTTTTTAATATTACCTTCTCTACCCAAAGACTCTCCTCACAAACACCACTTTAAACAGAATCTTCCCAAACAACAAAAAACTAAATTTGAGCAAAACAAATCAATACATTGGCCACCTCTAAAAGTACATGCCTTATTCTACAGTTCCCATTTGTAGTAAAGAAGAAAGAGGCTCTGGAGTCAGAAGATCTGAGTTCAGATCCTACCTCTTATTCTTGTTTCTTACATGACATTAAACAAGTCATTTAACTTCTTTGGTCCTCAGTTTTCTCATCTGTAAAATGAAAGTGATCAACTACACTAGATGGCCTTTGAGGTCCTTCCTAGCCCTACATTAGGATCCCATGACCTCTCTGTTGAGGCGGGGAGACACACTTCATAGTTCATTGAAAACAGATGGTGGGGGGGAAGGCAATTTAAACTATGCAATTTCAGAAACAGAAATTGAGTGATATCCAACCAACTCTTATCTTAAGGATGGCAGGGTAACTTAGAGGGGTGAGGAGCAGAGTAAAAAGAGTCTTCTTTTAATTTTTCATTTTTGTTTTTAAGGATAAAGTCAGTTCAGCATTTGTTTCCTATTGGAAGAAATTAAGACCATGGCAGCTGAATTAAATACTGCCTAACGAAATGTCAGATGAAAGGGCAAAGGAGTTTTTGTGAGTAGTACCATGCCTCAGAGGCTGTCTAAAATATGTTCAGATAGTGCTGTCTAAACATAAAATCAGAAACAAAAACCTAAGACTGATAAACATCCCCTCATCATACTTTTGGGTCAAAAAGCTAGTAGGGGAAAGATTAGAAATTCAGGAAAATCAATATGATTTCAGAAACATTTTAACTCACAAAGGCAGTGTGGTACAGCAGATACCTGTTTGGCCTCAAAGTCAACCAAAATTGGTTCAAGATTTGCCTCTGGGGGCAGCTAGGTGGCACCATGAATAGAGAACCAGCTCTGGAGTCAAGAGGACTGGAGTTCAAATTTGACCTCAGACACTTGACACCTACCAGCTATGTGACACTGAGCAAGTCACTTAACCGCCAATTGCCTTGCCAAAAAAAAAAAAAAGACTTGCCTCTGACACATACTGGGCAAATCATTTAACTTCCTAGGGCCCTAGGCAACTATCTAAAACTATGAATTATAGACAGGGTGCTGATCTGTGTTTGTGGGGGAGGCCATTGAGGGAGTCTGTTTTGTTTGATTATATGTATTTCCTATAAACAACTTTTTTTTTCTTTTCTCCAATTGAGAGTAAGGTGATATGAAGAGAAAACAGATTTCTATTCATCAAAATAATAATAATAATACCAGTGCTACAGAACGAAAATGTTATACTGAGATGAGGTGACTATATTGTTAGTTTTACTTGTTTTCTTTTGTTATACAAGATATCTTATTAAGTAGATTGAATCTGTAAATGATTGGAATGTTAAAAAAATGCAAAATAAAACATCTCAGTAAAACTTTAAAAAAACAAAACAAAACAAAAAACCTCCTGGATTCCACCAATCAAAATCACAGAATCACAGAATCTCAGAGTTGGAAGGGAGCTCAGAAGCCATTCCAGGGATCCTTAACCTGGGGTGCATGCATTTAAACATATATGTGTATATATATATATATATATATATATATATACACACACACACACACACACACACACACATATACATATATATGTATACATATACATATATATATGCATATACATATACATATATACACACATATATATGTATATATAAATCTATTTCAACATAATTGTTTTTGCTTCTATTCCTATGTGTTTTATTTTATGCATTTAAGAACATTATTCTGGAAAGTGGTTCATAAGTTATATCCTACTGCCAAAGGGATCCATGACACAAAACTTGAAGAATCTTGATCTAGTCTAACCCATAGAATTACTTCCACAACATCCCCAATAAGCGATTATGCAAATTTTCATTGAAGATCTCCATTGATGGGTAACTCACTATTTCTTGGTGCAGTCCCTCCCATTTTGGGAAAACTATAAAAGGAATTTTTTTTCTTTACATCACCTAAATAAACTTTTCAACTTCTACCCACTGCTTCTACTTCTACTCAGTGGGACCAAATTGAGCAAATATGATTCTTCTTTCACATGACAGAATTTTAAAAACAACCACCAACAACTTGCTTTTTTTTTTTTGGAGGGGCAATTGGGGTTAAGTGACTTGCCCAGGGTCATATGGCTAGTAAATGTTAAGTGTCTGAGGTTGGACTCCTGACTCCAGGGCTAGTGCTCCATTCACTGAGCCACCTAGCTACCCCAACAACAAACAACTTGAAGATTGCTAGAGAACCAAGTCTTCTCCAGGCTTTCACCACTTTGTTTACCATACTCTACATTATCTCTAATGTACCAATATCATTTCTGAATTGTGACACCCAAAACTACAATACTGTAGTTGTGGATTGACTGGGTAAGAGTGCAATGTAATTATTACCCTATGCTTTAAAGCAACCAAAAGAACTGAACAATTAATTCACTTATACAAGAGTGTTAATTCATGCTCCTCAATTTATGATCCATTTATCTATCATCTATCTATCTATCTATCTATCTATCTATCTATCTATCTATTTATCTATCTACCTCCTATCTATCATAGATAAATGGATTATAAATTGAGAAGCATGAATTGCGTATGTATGTATGTATATAAAGCATATATGTATGAACATGATATAATACATTCATATAGATGTATATTGTCATATAACATATATTCATGCTTCTCAATTTATAATCCATCTGTAAATATATATACACATATTCATACATATATACATGTATACCTACATGTAAATTTTCATCTGATATATGAATTCCATAAGGACAGGGATTATTTTTCTTTTTCTGTTTTTGTGTCCCCAGAACCTAGTACAGTGCCTTGAATATAAAATATGCTTCATAAATTTTTGCTGGATAAATGAACAAAAGTTGGAGATGAAAAGGACCTTAGAGCATATCAAGTTCAATCTCTTCACCTTACAGACAAGGGTATTGAGATTTCATACAGTAAAGCAATTAGACCATGGCCATATACTTAGTGAGAGATCCAGGACTACAATTCAAATCTTCTGACTCATACTCAACAAGTAGGTATCCACACTGGTATTACCACTTCTAAGTATATCCTTCAATAAACATTTATTAAGTGTCTATTATGAGCCTGCAAAAAGAGACAAAAGACAGTTCCTTAAGGAACAAGACACCTAAATGATCAATATTTATGTTACACTTTAAAGGACAGCTAGATAGCAGAGGGGATAGAGCACTGGGCCTGGAGTCAGGAAGACTCTTCTTCCTGAGTTCAAATCTAGCCTCAGACACTTACTAGACATTTGAGCAAGTCCCTTATCCATGTTTGCCTCGGTTCCTCATCTATAAAATGAGCTAGAGAAGAAATGGTAAACCACTCCAATATCTTTGCCAAGAAATCCCCAAATAGACTGATACAGAGTCAGAAATGACTGAAAACAATTTGACAATAAAATTACACTTTAAAGTTTGTGAGGCACTTTACATAAAATATTTCATTTGAACCTTATACCAGCTCTCTGCTATAGTTAACATAGACATCATTACCCACATTAGAGAAAAAGAAACAGGGTCAAAAGAGGTTCAGTAATTTACCCATGATCACATAGCTAGTAAATAATGTGAATTTGGAATCAGGTCTTCCTGACAACAGGTCCCATATGTTGTTTCACTATAGCTCATTGTAAAGCCAAGCATGAGCAGCTTTCCAGAGGACTGCTGCTGTGAACAGCTTTTCAAGGTTCTGATTACACAGTATAGTGAACTCTTTATTCAGTAACAAATTAGAGCAAAACATTCACAAAAAACAAAGTACAGCATTCAGAATGTTAATTTCACAACTTCACAACTTGTCACTAAAACAGCCACATAGTTTTCACCAAAGTGATCACATAGTTTTACGCAAAAGATAACATTCATTTAGTAAGCCCTTCCTTTAGCAAACCGTTAATTCAATTGCCCTTAAGGAGGCAAGCCTCCTTAATTGACACAAAGTACAAAGGTCAAAGTTCTCCACCCCTAGGTTACAATTGAGTTACAATATCATCAGTCACTATTAAGTACCATCTTAAGGGGTAGTAGAAAGTACAAAGGCCATCCATCCCTAGATCACAAGTAAGTTACAATCTCATCAGTCAGCATTAAATACCCAAGGAGAGGTCTTTTCATCTTGACTGGAGGCAGTCTTCTCAGCTTCCATGGTTCCTCTTCCATGGTCCCAGATCCTGCCTGAATCTAACCAACTACCATGTGAGTCCAAAGGCAGACAGCTCCCAGTTCCTTGTCTAGCTCTCCATGCAGTTCCTGTTCCATATTGAAGCTTACAGTGTCAAGTCCACCTCAAGTCTTATAATAGGCTCTCCACAAGAAGGACTGAACCAAAGCCTTTATTCAAATACCAGGAAACCAAGTCCTAGAACCAGAAAGTCAAAGTCATTACTGTAACCACAAAGTTGGTGTACGTGGTTAATGCAGTGAACACCCACATTCCCAAGCCTTCACAACAGAACAGGTTCCCTCAAGCAGGGATCCTCCTCTCTCACTCACAGTAGCTCCTCATCCTGGTTCTAGGAAACTCTCAGCAGAAGTTCCCAGGAGAAAAGTCTCAGCAGAAGTTCTGGCTAGCCCTCAGAAGAAGCTCCAACACCATAAACTCTGTTCTCAAAATCAAAATCATTTTCCCCAGCCTGGGCCTCTCCTCCTCAACCTCCACACTGCTTGCTCCAAGAAGTTCTGACTCTCCAGCTTGTAATTTTCCCTATATAAGGTATTAGCCCTCCCTGTTCCAGCCCCTTCCTATTACATCAGGAAGTCCATCCCACTGTGAGATTCACAAGTTCTAAGTCTTAATACTTGACACAGTTGTGAGCTCAGAACTAAGTGCTAAGTACCTGTTAGCTTGCCAATGTAAGGGGATCTTCAAATTCCATTACTACTACACTAATTGCCTCTCAAACTAAAGCTTGAGAGATGAATCTACCTGTAGAATTTCAGGCACTATAAAATAGGCATGGGGTGATACCTTTTCAGAGTTAAATGATGCCCTGTATAATAAGACCCCCCTGCTCATTATGTAAGACATGCAGTTTTTGTGTCATTTAATCCCTTTAAACATCATGCGAGTAAAAAATAAAATATATTCCATCTGAGTGTAAGAGTTTAAGGCTATATTGAGAGGCAGTTGTGTAGTGTACAGGAAGCAAATGGAGCCTGTAAGGCATAGATATAAATCTCCACTCTGCTAGAGTATAATTTAGAGCAATAATTTCACTTCAATTTCTTCATATATTAAATAAAAGGGTTGAACAAAATAGCCCTTTCCAGCTGCATAATTCTTTTTCTCTAGGATCATTTAACTCAAACTCCCTAATACAAATGAGGAAACTAAGGAGCAGAGAAAGTTAAGTGACAACTAAGATTACACCTAGTTTGCTGGTGGCACAACCTGATTTTGAACCCTGGGTTCCCTATTCCCAGCCCAGCATTCTTTCCACTCCCTCATATTTCAAGTTGTTTTAAAGTTCCAAATAATGATGGGATAGACTCAAGTAATTACTGACTTTAGGCTTTTGGAGTAATTTCTTATGTTCTTTCTAATAATATGCCCACATATGTATATATACAAACACACACATGTTGATTAACAGGTATGAAAGGCCTATTTTATACAGATGAAAAGTGATCACAATAATGTGAAAAGCATTGCTTCAGAGATGTTTTAGACAAATGCCTATAAGCCTAAAGTGTTAGGGAATTTTTGTGCAATGAATCCCTACTCATAATATTTTTAAAATATATAAAATGTTTAAAATAATAATAATAAAAAGGAATCCAATTATATTGAAATGAAATTTATTTTCAAAAAAATTTCTAAGTTCATAGGCCCCAAGATTCAACTCCTACCATAGGGCTTCTTCACGAGTCCTCTATTATCTCCACAAGGTATGGTATTGAGAAAATTAATCTGTTATGCCCCAGAATTAGGCCTGCTCCAGATATTAAAGAAATTTCTCCAGGGTTTAAACTCATTTCTTGACTCTGAAAATTCATTGGTTAATGCATCATTCTGGACCTCATTCTGGACACCCTCCACACATGCTCTGTCTATAACTATCAAAGAAATGCTGAGGGTAAAGATAAAGTTGCATATATGTGACCTACTTTTATACAGGTAAATTTCAGAAATGATATTTCCCCTACAGCAGATGAGGAAATCCTAGCTATAGAATTACTTTTAGAACCTCTGAAAAATTAGATTCCAATTGTCTTTTTCTTCTGAGGCCTAGGACTTGTGATGCAATTTCCAACTGAACAAAGAAATAATAGCAGACAGATGAGACAATAAATTACTTGGTGCAATACAAGACGCAATTATATAATGTGATGAGTCCTGGACTTGTAGTCAGAAGATCTGGATTCGAGTTCTATTTTTACTAGTACTAGCAGTATGGTCTTGAGCAATCTCTGAAAGGCAGTTTCTTTGTTTATAAAATTGAGTTAATAATAACCTGGCATATTCATGTCTTCAATGAATCTGGAATATCATCAAAGTGAGTTTGATCTTCAGTGATATAGACTAATATACATTCATAGCGACATCTTCACAGTGTGTGCAATGTCCTCCATTCAGCTATCAAATTAATCCTTCTACTGTGCAGGTTAGACAATGTCACACCTCACCCCCCTCATTCAATAAACTCCAGTGCCTTCCTATCACCTTGAGGATCAAATATAAAATCCTTTGTTTGATGCCATTCAAAGCCTATCAGCTTCATTTCTGTGATGTTATATTCTGCTGCCAGGGTCTAGTGCCTTTCAACAATCTTCTCAAAGAAATTATTCATGATATAGACATATGTATACATAGATTACAGGTGAGGTGTACTCTGTGATGCTAAAATACCTGGCCACACTCTACCAAAGTCTACATAGCTAGATTAGAGTCTTCAGTACAGTCTGCAAATGATTGGTTTCTCTGATTTCTTAACTCTCATTATATTCTTCTGTACCTACCTTTGCATTATATATGTTAATTTAATTTAAAAGTTTCCCCCTCACCAAGTTCTCTATCTTCTCATCTACTGCAAAAGATGCTGGCACATAAGCTGCAATGATTTTCATAATAGTATTTTTACTCCAACTTGTGGGCATCTTAAGATGACTAAAAGACCTATGAAATGATACTTGGACACCTGATAAAACCAACTCTGCCCATGCTTTCATTTGTTGCTTCCAGGAGAAACATAGATATGTCCTTTCACTTACCTGCAAAACCATTTTGTCTCCTGGTTTAAATTGGAGTGAGGATATCAAGAATAATACACTTCTGTTCTTTCAGCAGTAGATCTACTCTTTGGTGGCTAAATAAAGACCTTATATTTAAAGTACTAGAAGTCAATTTAGTATTTAAAGACAACCTGAAAACTTTTGTATTATTACTCTCCTTTGCTCCCTCTTTCCCTCGTTCTGCTACTGTCATTACAGAAACAAAATGTAATCCTTAATAGCTAAAGACCATTTTGAATTTGTCTATGTTTTGTGGTCTATAAGATCACAAAGTAAGATAGTCAATTGACAATGCTATAAAAAAAACAACAAGGTTTTGTCTTTTTGTCAAGTTTCATGAGGGTTAGGTGAGATTTTTTTTTACAAGACCATTGGGATAGGACAACTAGGTGGTACAATGGATAAAGCACCAGCCCTGGAGTTAGGAGGACCTAAATTCAAATATAGATGGCCTCAAACATTTACTAGCTATGTGACCTCAGCTGCCTTAACAGCAAAAGACTATTTGGAAAAAGTCTATAAAAAAAGGATAGAAAATGTTCTTTTTTGGTATGGGGCAATTTGAGGTAATCTGGACCATACCAAGTAATTATTTCTTAGACCTTGACCACCAGACAACACATCACTGAGCCAATCTGTCCTTTGAACAAGAAATCCTGAGAGTCTTCCCTTCATTGATCAGTGTTTTTTTTTAATTTTAAAATTTTTGGAGTAGGTAAAGAGGCCATTCTCTGCCTCATTTCTTATTAAGCCTTAATCACTGAATGGGTGTTGCCTCAGTCAAACTCAGACCTTAACTTGAAAAGGCCAAGGTCCGCCATTGCATCCTGCGCCATCTGCAGTTGTTCTGATCTATATCTGGCCACTAAACCAAAATGGCTCCAGAGGAAAAAGTGAGGTTGGTGACTTTATACAGCCCTCACACACTTAAATCCAATTCACTTGCATATCATGGCATTACCTCCCAGACGTCATGGTCCTCTTCAAGAATGAAGGACAAACAACAATCTGGTTTTGGGCCCGGGACACTAGAACAGAAGAGATGAGCAAATTAGATGTATGTCCTTTCAGGAAGTCAGTAGTATGAGAGGCAATAAAAAAAGCCATGTAAGTTTCTATTATGTACTATCATGTTTGAGAATTGTTATTATTACCATTATTATAAGGCAAGAGTTACAGCATCATGCGACCAACTTATTGTGAAGCACTTGGCATCTAAACAAGCTGTATTCTACACATCTGTTATTTTAATCATAACATAAAGTCCTTTCCCTTAGGGAATCTATAATATAGGTAGTGGAGGAATATCAAAGAATACTTGTAAGGGAGAATTGTCAGTTAGTGCCCTAGAGTAGTGCTAGCAATAGAGAGCTTGTGTTGAGGAGAGGTTTTATAAAACCACCACCAGTAACAAATAAACACACACACACACACACACACACACACACACACCTTTTACTTTTCCCTGGGAACCTTTCTTACTCACCCTTTACTCACTCTAAAATGAAGAAAATGAGAGAATGGTGAGGTGGGATTGTCTCCATCTGTCAATCCTGTCTACTGAAATTGTCCTCCTCTTATCAGGCTAGGACATTATGCACATTATCCAGGCAGGGGATTATAGCCATTGGTCTCATCTCATATAAAGAACCAGATAAATGGTTGAGGAAAAGGGTAAAGTCATGGTCAAGTTCTGTGACAAACTGTTGTTTTTCCATCTTGCTCCCCAAACAGACACACCCCCATATATATCACTGCTAACTTCATTCCACACACATTTTCTATTCTCTTCTTGGAAAATAGAAGTTGTTCCATATGTTTAAAGGCAAAATGTTTAAATGGCTCTTGATCTAATGCTTCTGCTAATCTATTAATTAATAAACATTTAATATGTGCCTGCTCTATAAGAGTCAGGGTGGTATAATATATAGAAGAGATGTCATTAGAACCAGGATTCAGGTCCTACTTTTGACACATACTGACTGTGAGATCCTGAACAAGTCACCTAACCTCTCATTGCCCTACACAACTCTCTGAACGTCTAAGTTGCAGAGAAGGTGCTGGATTGTATTGATAGGTGTAGTTTCTTCATAGAGGGGTTCCCTATACCAAGGAAATCACAAATCTTCTCCCTAGCCCCCGTATTTTCATTCAGCATAGAGTAGAGAATAATGATAAATAGAGAGGTTGGTGCTGTTATTATCCCCATTTTATAGTTAAGGAATCTGAGGGAAACGAGGTTAAGTGACTTGCCCAATTTCATGTAGATAGGAATTGCTATTGTTCAGTAGTTTTTCATTTGTGTCCAACTCTTCATTTGGCATTTTCTTGGCAAAGAGGATAAAATAGTTTGTCATTTCCTTCTCCAGTTCATTTTGCAGATGAGGAAACTGAGGCAAACAGGGTTAAGTGACTTGCCTGGTGTCACACAGCTAGTAAATGTCTGAGTCCAGATTTAAATTCAAGAAGATATCTTCCTGACTCCAGGCCCAGTGCTCTATCCAGTGTGTCACCAAGTTGCATCAAATGGTTAATTGGAATTAATTAGAAGGAATTGGGTAAGAATGACAAAAGAAGAATAGTAACAGTAAACTAGCTAGGATGTTAGTCTAGGATTTTCCTCTAGAAGGGGGGGAAGGGATATTTCCTCTCAAAAGAAATACTTTACAGCATTAAAAGCATGTTTTTTTTTCTAATTTTAACATGGTTCAATTAAAGGATGGGACTAAATATTTAATGATGAGGAACCCAACTTCACTCTGAACCACATTGTTTCAAAAGGAAGTTTGTGGCTTACACAATTTAATTGACACCCTTCTGACCTACTGCATGTCCCTGAAGGGAGAATATAAAGGAAAATGAAGAGTGATTATACTGACTGGAGGTATAGAGGTGGAACAGGGGAAAAGATTCAGAAATTGTAAGGATTTCAACATGCACAAGAAAATAAGAGTACCTGAACTTAGGTCTTCCTGACTCCAGGCTCAGCTCTCTATCCACTCATCACACAGCCACATCTAGCTGTTAGATTGCTGGCCTCATAGGAAGGCAAGTGTGTAGTTTAATCCTCTGTCTCACATGGGCTGTGATCCTGGCTAAATTACTTAAACCCACTAACTATTCTCTCGGAATTTTCTTGTCACCAGCACTCTCTACCAGTGAAATCACAGACCTGACCCCCTACTTCCACACCAAAAAAAAATTCCAGAAACTGGGACTATAAATACCTAAAGGAAACAGTTCTTGCCTTCAGAGAATTTTTGTTCTACTGGAAGGATTTATTGCACTCATAGAAAAGTAAATATTGCTTATCAAGTCATATGTACAAAATAATGAAGAAACATTAATGATGAGGATGAAGCAGGAAAGACCTCTGGAAGAAGGTAGAACCTAAACTAGAGAGGCAGAGGTTAAAAGGCAGAGCATTCCAGGCATAAAGCCTACCCTGTGCAGTCACAGTGATGGGAGATGAAATGCTTGACACAAGAACCATTTCCTTAATTAAATAAAAGAAACAACATTGGAAGGAATTGGGTAAGGATGAAGAGTGGAGGGTAGTAGTAAGAGTCTGCTAGTTAAGATGTTAGTCTAGGATTTCTCTCCAGAAAGGTAGGGGGAAAGAGATTTCTCTCATAAAAAGGGTTTGGAATGCACTAAGAGCATATTATTTTCCTAACTTTAACATGGTTAAATTAAAGAATGTAACTAAATATTTAATGATGATAAACTCTACTTCTCTCTGAACCACCTTGTTTCTAAAGGAAGTTTTGTGGCTTTCACAATTTAATTGACACCCTTCTGACCTATTGCATGTCCCTGAAGGGAATATAGGAAGGAAAAAGAAGCCTAATTATAGTGACTGGAGGTGGAAGAGGTGGAGCAGGGGAGAAGATCTAGGGATTTGCAAGAATTCAACATGCACAGGAAATTAAGAGTACTTGATCATAGGAAGGAGACTAAGGGTTTAGAGAGTACTTTGCACAAACATCAAAAATATGTTAAATTCCCTTATAATTAAGATTCAACCCAGGGAGAAATAACAAGAACATGGTACAAGTACAAGTTATTATTGATTATAACGTGTTTTGAAAACAAAGACTATAGCATCAAAATGCCACTTTCATCATATATCCCATGCTCAAGAAAATCAAAGCACCTATTATTTATTACATCAGTATCAAAGTCCTTTGACGAATTTTCAAGGCCCTCCAAATCTAGTCTTACTCAGAAAAATAGGTCTCAAACTGGAAGACATCTAAATGTCATTCATTACACCACCTAAATCCCCACATTTTATAAATGAAAAAACTGAGGCCTAGTGGGATTAAATGACTTGCCTTAGGTTACACAGGTTACAAGTGGCAGAATTAGAATCTGAATTTGGCTTATGACTCCAAGTTCCATGCTCTTTGTACAGCTCCCCGGGAAATGTAAGGAAGCTGAAAGCAGGGTTTCCAACAAGGGAGATCCACCTAAAATTATCAAACATCACAGAAATAAGACCCAAGATTACTGTGGTCATAAAGGTGCACAAGACCCCAAAATATCAATACTCTGGGTCCTGCTGAATGAATTCACCTCAAGTCTTCTCTCAGCCAAAGTAAAGCAAAGTTTATTAGACATTCACCAAAATGGGTAGACTCTTAAGGAGCCTAAGTATCTGGGACACTTCTATTGGACAAGGAGGCCAGAATCATCTGACACAGAATGAGTCTGTGGTAGATAATTCTTGGCCCCTTCATGGAGGCAAGATGGGTCTTATGTATAGAAAGGTTGTGGGAGGATCTAGGGGTGGTCTAGAGGAGGAGTTTGGCGAGGGTCTTGAGGAGGAGTCAAATGATGTCAGACTCCAGTAATGAGAGATTAAGCATGGGAAATAGCTGGAGGCTACCTGGAGATGATAGACAATGGAGGCCTAGGCTAGTTTAAATGTAACAGATTTGGGTGTAGGTATTTTGGGAGGATCAAGGGTGGGAAGTAGCTGGACAAGGGAGGGCTAAACTAGTAACAGAGATTTGGGTCTAGTGATAATGAAAGGTTTATGGCCTCAGGCAAATGCCTCATCTAGTCCTAGTGGAAAGATTCAATCAGAGTTCAAGGGGTTTCCCAGAGCCTGTACCCCATCAATTCGACCAAATTCATATGCTCATCACACTACTTCCCTAAAGCTATTCTTCTGTGAGTTAGCCAAACCAGGACATCAGCATGCCATTAATTCCTTGCAGTTTTGCTTAGGGCAAGGCCCAGGCAAACATTGTTTAGGAAACACATTATCTATTAATCGTTTTGCATCACTCTCTCTGTGTGAATATTAAGGATCAAAATCAGAGGTGGCACTAAACATTTGCTGATGTTTGTGCAAATACTTCTGGGCAATTTTTGGATAATTTGGTAGATACAAGATCTCAATGAAGTTGGCACTCCTTCCAATGGGAGCGATAGAACACAACTGGATCCAGACATTCTCATCCCATCCAGACATATCCACCCAAATCCTCCCATAAATAGTCCATTGAGGATTGACCTAACATGTTGGAGGTTTTCCTTTCAACTCTATGTCTCCTAGATTCATCCCAGTGCAACTCTTTGAGTATGAGTCTGTTACCAGCCCACTGCAATTGGCAATCATACATGTCCTCAGTGATGTCTTTTTCATCACTTCTTACATGCAAAGCATCATTAACAATTTCTTCCAGTCTTCATCTTCCCACTATGAACCTGTTCCTTGATAAATTCATTGTAGAAAGCACTTAATTCTGAGATAGGCTGGATTTGATGGCCTTTGATGAATCTTCCAACTTTGAGGATCGGTTACTATGATTCTGATACATTTCCCTTTGAGTCAAAGACCCTTAGGAAATTATTTTTAAAACTAGATTTCAGAAATGGAAAAGGCAAAATAATGCTAATTAAAAGTTGCGTAAAATAAAGCTAATTAAAAGTCACTAAAGGCAAATCAATTACCAAAATAAAGCAAAGGCAAAATAATAATAATGATCTAAATTGGACTCCATTGGGAAAAGCAATTTTAGGAGGACCTGGGTTAGACTCTTTTCTTTCCATGCAAGTCACTTGATTTCTCAGAGCCTGAATTTCCTCAACTGTAAAATCTGGAGGTTGTACTATCAAGTTCCCTTTATGCTCTGTATTTATGATCCTATCCTTCTATTATGTGGGAAAGAACATTAGCTCCGGTGTTTAATTGGGGTAAGTTTCACCTCACCAAACCCTATCTGGGGAAAAGGGGAGGACCTGAGAAACCAATATAGCAGGCCTCAGAATATTGGAGAATTATTCAGTTTCTCCATTTTTTAAATTCCAGAGCTGACATATAAAAATTTTGAGAGACACAGTTTCTGGGTAATTAGCCATTTTATTAATACTAATATTAATAAGATGGGTTAGTGGCACTTGAATGCCAAAGAAGACACCTCATGGAACTCATTCAATATTTATATTCCCTTGGGAATGTCAGTGTTCCTGAGGGTGGCAATCAACTCTGATTGGTTAACAATGAGAATGATTATCATAATGAGCGGTGGACTTTTTCAAGTGAGGGCCTAGGGGACATAACTCTGGTTACTCTCACTTCCAGACCCAGCCTCAGATAACCTAGACAAAGGATCTACCCCCAGCCCAAACCTGTTAGAGCTGAACAAAAGACATGTACCCAAAGGATCTGGGCAGTCTCATACTGCAGCCATGTCCTTCAGATGCTGGCTTGGCCTAGTAGAGAATAAGGATCTAGAAAAGGGAAAAAAAAAACAATCCTAGAAATATCCTCAATAATTGGTTATTTGATAATTCCTTATTTCACAGGAAATATTTCATCTATACCAGCTTTACAAAGAAGAGGTGCATATGTAAAAGACAAAGATAAGTGAGTAATAGGGGATTATAGGGTATGAGCTCCTTGAGGCAATGGGGATAAAAAGCAAAGTATAAAAATATCTGTGTCCTCCTTAAAGCAAATAGTATATGAGGTAAATATAAAATATCAATCAATAAGTAAATAAACGTTTAGTTAGCACCCACTATATGCAAGACAGGACAGCTAGGTGGCATACTGTAAAGAGCACTGGGCCTAGAGCCAGGAATGCCTCAATTCAAATCCATCTTCAGATATTTACTAGCTGTGTGACCCTGAGTAAGTCACTTAACCCTGTTTGCTTCAGTTCCCCTCATCTGCAAAATGACCTGTAGAAGGAAACATCATACCACTCCAGTTTCTTTGCCAAGAAAACCCCAAATAGGGTCATGAAGAGTCAAACAAGACTGAAACAATTTAACAACAAAGATGTGTCAGACACTGTGTTAAGTATTGGGAATACAAAAATAGTCACTGACTTCCAGGAGTTTACAATATAATTGAGGAAACAACATGCAAACAAATGCATACAGAGCAAGCCATATAAAGAATAAATAGGAAATAATTAACAGAAGAAAGGCACTAGCATTAAGACGGGCTGGGGAAGCTAAGAAATAAATCAAAATAATCCCTGGAGGTCAGGAGCACCACCATTTTACATAGAACTTTACCTGAGCCTTGAAGTAAGCTAGAGGTTATGGCAATCAGTGTTATAAAATATAAAGGTAATAAATCAAAATGCAATAAAAGATAAATTAGTAATATGTTCAATTAATCAAGAATTTCTTGAGTACCTACTATGTGCAAAGCAAAAAAAAAATTGCTCATGGAACCATAGAATTCACACTTGGAAAGGACTTTAGCAGTCACTTAACCTAAGCCATACCAAAAGAGAATCACCATTAAAACATGATTAATTTATCATCTAGCTTCTACTTGTTGACTTCCTGTGAGAAGGAACCTACTATTTCCCAAGGCAACACATTTCACATTCGAATAGCTCTAATATCTAATAACTAGGAAGTTTTTGTGGGTTTTTTTTTCCTTTTCTCAAATCTAAATTTAACTCACAAACTTTCACGGCTGTACCTGGTTTTGTCCTCTGTGAGAAACAAAAAACAAAACAAAACATGAAATCCCTCTTACACACAACAATCCTTTAAATACTTGAAGAGAACTACTATGTCACACACGAATCTTCTATTTTCCAGACTATCCTTCAGCTGATCCGTATATGACATGAATTCAAGGCCCTTCACTATTCTGATTCCTTCCTTCTGGAACTTTCCAGTTTATCAATGTTCTTTTTAAACTGCAGTTCCCACAACTGAATGTGGGTGGTCCAAGTCTGACCAAGACAGAGTACAATGAAACTATCACTGAGATTTAAAAATATTTTTTTCCCATTAACAATAATCTATTTTCTTTTTTTCAGACCTCCCCTATGAAAAACAAAAAAAGACCTTTTAACAAAAAGAATAGTCAAGCAAAACAACTTCCTACATTGACTATGTTAATATATGTGTGTGTGTATATAGATATATATGTGTGTAGAGATATATACATATGCATATGTGTGCATGTCAATTTGTACTTTGAGTCGATACCTTCCCTGATAGGAGATAGTTAACATTTCATTATACGTCCTCTGGAATCATGATTGGTTAGTATATTAGTCAGATGTATTTCAGTTTTTCAAAGTTATTTATCTTGACAATCTTGTTAACTGTATAAATTGTTCTCCTGGTTCTGCTCAATTTACTCTGTATTGGTTCATACAGCTCTTCCCAGGTTTCTCTGAAATCTCTCCATTTTCTTATAGCACAATTTTGTTGCATTAATATATGAGAATTTGTTCAGCCATTTCTATATTACTGAAAGACGTGCCATTTCACTAGATTTTTTTTTCATTTTTTGGTGGCTGTTTCTTATTCTTAACTCATGACAAGCTTATTTCCACAATTCAGCAAACATGACCTTGCCATGTGCAAAGAACTGGATTAGGTGCTGTGGAGACAGAGAGAGAGAGAGAGAGAGAGAGAGAGAGAGAGAGAGAGAGAGAGAAGCAGAAACAGAAAGACAGACTCAAATAGAGACACAGAGAGAAAGAGATAGAGGAGAACAAACTGGATAGTTATTACAAAAGTTGCACTTTAAGAACAGAGAAGAGAAAAAGTCCAAATTTTCCAAAAGGTGAAGGGTCAGAAAACTATAAGTTTTGACTTGCATTCATGGAACAATTCCTGACTGTATCTTTAAAGAGATGGTTGGTATATTAGCAAACATCCTAGCACACCCCAGATGGACAGCCTGCTAGCACAGGTTCTTTGATCTGGTTTTTCAAAAGGAAAGACAGCTTCAATGGGGTCAACAGCCTTACTTTAATTAAATGTATATAAGTCATTCACTAGTTAGGGGAAAGGTCAGCACCCTGAACACCGAGAAAATGCAAGCAGAGAAACATAGAGAAATTAGCATACAGATCCAATAGACAGGGCTGCAACTGTCTAAACAAAGTAATAAATAGACAATCATCAGACCAGGAAGCACTAACATCTGGGTTCTCAAAGCCAGGGGTCTCTTTAACAAAAGCTACTCCAAGTTTCATCTGACCAGGGTCACACAGCTAGCAAGTGTTTGAGGATGGATTTGAATTCCGGAAGATAAGTTGTATTGACTTCAGGCCCAATACTTTATTTGCTGTGTCATGTAGCAGCCTGAGGCAGGTAATGTGAATATTATTATTCCCAGTTCACAGATGATGAAAGGAAATGAAAGGTTCAAAAATGTTAAGTGACTTTCCCAAGGTCACAAAGCTAGTCTGTAACAAAATCACAAAGAAATATTCTTCCCATGAGTGAGCCCCAAAATAAAGTACCAATCTCCCAGTATATATAGTTTTCAACTAATAGGCTCAGAGCCAGAAGGCATCACAACCCACAGGACTCAGTACCTAATTAGCTAAGTACCAAAAAGGTGTAAAAGCCTTCCTGCAAGCAACCACCCCATAAGCAAGCTTACCCCTAATCAAGCTCTTCCTCCCAAGGCAATATAAATCTATATGGACTCTACGTGATTTAGGATGTGTCACAGTTGTGAACTGAGCCAAAGTTCAAAGCAGCAAGACATCAGTGATTGAAATAGTTGTGTGCCTTTAGACTTTGGGACATGGCTCCTGTTCAAAGGGAAAAGGGGACACATGTGGTCACATAGGTCAATTAATGGATGCGGGAGGTCTTATATTCCATTAATCCTAGAGTTGGTGAAAATCTAGAAAGGTAAATAGGGATCACGAGTAGTATAGGCAGCCTGGCTTCATCAAGAACAGATCATGCAAGACTAATCACGTTTTCCTCTTGAGAGAGGATTATTAGACAAATCCTCAACAAAAATCATTCTCTGATGCTCCATCTTGGTATGAAGGTGAATCTATATCTTCAAAGGGATTGATGGTGGAGCGCATACTTGGGCAAGTAGAATGATTCTGGATTTAACTACAATTTTGCTTTAGCTTATCTTATCTTCAGAGAAAAAAGAAATTCCTCTTACTCGTTCCTAAATGATTCTTTATCATATTACCCACAGAAACTATTATAAACTTCTTCTTCCCTCAAGACTCCCACATCAATGTCTCCTCTACCATCTCAGCTGAGAATCATGCATTTTTTACTTTGAGATGAGTGAGCCTTTCTCTGTGAATTCCCTCTTGTCCCCTCTTCTTCACCCCAAAACTCCTCAATGCCATCCCTCGCTCTCTAGTTCTTTCCTCTAGTCTTTGATAATGAAGGTGTCCTTCTCCCTGTAAGGGCCGGCCCCTCTACATGTACCCTTGATATCACCCAACACCTAATGAACTTCAAGTAAATACTATATGATCACTTTTTGCATATGATATAAAGGAATATTTATTAAGATATGGATCAGACTAGATAATTTCCAAGATCCCACCCAGTAATTAAAGTAGACCAAAGAGCAAAATCAGATTTAAGATAGACAGTCATTGAATTTGATTTTATAATTTTATACAACTTGGTTGCTCCAAAACCTTTCATGGTTCCCTATTACTTACAGATTATACTTTAATATCCTTTGTCAGATAAAGTGATGTTTTCCACAATCTGCCTCCAACCAATTTTTAGAATACATTTCACGCAGTTCCCCTAACACAATCTATGTTTCAGATAAAATGGACTAACAGTTGCTTATTTATGTGGGCTAACTTCCACATCTGAAAGAAAATACCTTTTCAAACCTTGACTTAATGAAATCTGATTTCTTCTAGGCATATTTTAAGTGTGACTTCCTTCAGGAAGCATTCCCCAATCTCTCATATATAACATGATCTCTGCAACTCAAATTTTCTTATACAAGTATATCTATATCTCTCCTTTATCCTTATATTCTACTTTATATAATAATTATAGCACCTCTTCTGACACATTAGACTGTAAGTTTCTTGAGGATAAGAGTGCATCATTTTTTATCTTTGTATCTCCAATCATAGCACAGTGCTTTGCTCATAGATGGCATTTTATTAAATGTTTGTTGAATTAAAATGAACTATAGGTTCAGTATAAAAATTAATCTAAGAAATGAATATCATGAATATTAAATTTTCCATTCCACAGCTCAACTAAAAATTAAATTAAAAACCAAATTTAACCCTTATAGTTAGTAAATGCATAAAGAGATTTGCTTATGCACATTATTAACCTTTTTTTTTCTTTTTCTGTGGTGGAAAAGGATTGGACTATCAGGGGTTTTAAGCTTTTCTGGCAGCAAGTATTGGCAAGGTCTCAGCTCCATCATCAGCAATAATAAGGAGCCGCAATTGTAGTGGTTTCCCAGGAAAATCTGCATATTCATTGAAGTACACATATGAAGTGCACAGAAAACTATTCTCCTTCCAGATGTCTTCTGTGAGTATGTGTTATTTATAGTGACATTCAGTACTTTTTTTTTACCTGTATTCATTTAATGAATTATATTATTTCTGCAGTTTTGGATATGTTTGTTACATAGCACAATATTAAATGCTATTTTGTCCAGTCAGTAGATTATGATTATTAACATACACAGACTACAGGTTTTGAATGATAGAAAATGTGATCCAATCTGAACTTTCACAGGTGAACCTTTGCAAGTGCTTAGTCATCTCATTATACAAAGTCAATTTTCAAATATCCTTTTTTTGGATAACTTTTTTAATTGAAATTTTTTTCCTATTTATTTATTCATTCATTTATTCATTCATCCATTCATTCATTCAATTCTTTCTTTCTTTCTTTCTTTCTTTCTATTACCTTTTATTTTTTAGTTTACATCATTGATTTTCACAAGATTTTGAGCTACAAATTTTCTCCCCATCTTTCCTCTCCACACCACCCCAAAATAGCGATCCTACTGTGTACTCCCTCCCCCAATCTGCTCTCTCCTCTCTCCTCCTCCATCACCCCTCTGACTTTCTGGTAGGGCAAGATGAATCTCCCTACTCCAGTGCCTGTGTATCTTATTTCCCAGTTGCATGTAAATAATAATAATAATAATAATAATAATAATAATATACATATTTTTGACATTTGATTTTAGAACTTTAAATTCTTATTCTTTCCCTTCCTCCTTTGTCACCCACCCCCACTGGAGAGACAAGCAATTCAATACAGGCTGTACATGTGTAGTTATGCAGAACACCTCCACAATAGACATATTGTGAGAGACTGATTATATGTTCCTCCTTCCTATCCTGCCCCACCTTGTTCTATTCTCTACCCTGTCCCTGTCCCTTTACAGAAGTCTGTGCTTCCAGCAAGCCTCCCCCCAACCCTGCCCTCCCCTCCATCATCCCACCTCTCATCCCCATCCCCCCTACTTTCCTGTGTGGCAAGATACCCAGTTTAGAGTTTATGTCATTTCTTTCCTAAGCCAAATTCAATGAGAGTAAGGTTGACCCTTTCCCTTTTGCCTTCCTGTTCTTCCCCTCCATTGTAACAGTTATCTCTTGCCTCTTT
>CM053584.1:239322872-239334795 GCA_028627135.1 Pseudochirops cupreus | reverse complement strand
CATTTACCCTATTCTATCTCTCCCTTTCTCCTTCTATTTTTGAGGTGTTATTTTCTTCAGTCAGGTTGTTGACTCTCTTTTCATGATTTTCCTGCATCATTTTCATTTCTCTTCCCATTTTTTCATCTAATTCTCTTATTTTGTTTTCAAAATCCCTTTTAAGCACCTCTATGGCCGCTATCCAGTTTGTATTTTTCTCGGAAGCTTTTGGTGTGGGTGTTCTGACTGTGTTGTTTTCCTTCAATTCCACGCTTTGGTCCTTTTTGTCCCCAAAAAAGGAATCCAAAGTTGGATTGCTGGGCTTGCTTTGCTTACTTTGCCTACTCATGTTGTCATTCAATTACTTGGCTTTTGGGTTCCATAGAACTCTGCTTTCAAAGAGGAGAGCTTTGTCCCAAATCGCTGGGGTTTTCATAGCTGCTGGAGCTATTAGGAGGCCATCGTTTCTGCAGCCCCCACCAGCTTTGCCTCACTGAAAACACACCTCAGGACCACCACCCAAGACCACAATCCTGATCCGGGCAGCTCAAGGTAAGAGCACTTAGCCTCTGAATGATTGCTTGGCCCCCCTGCAGTCTTCAAGCTGGGAGCCACCACTTCAGACTGCTTGTAGCTCTGGAGGCTGTTGCCCAGACTCTCTCGCCCAAAGTTAGTTGAGTTCCACAGACCTTTTCCCTTTGTCCTTGGCTCTTATGGGTTGGTAACTCTGGAAATCTTCACAGCTGCTGATGATCTGCTTCTCCTGTACACTCCAGCCGGGGCTTCTCCTGGACACCCTGGGCTTAAACCACATGGGGCTGGCTTCTGCTTCTAGACTGCTGTGATAACTGCCTGCCAGGCTGCCTTCAGTGGGAGATGTGTTTTTCTGTCATTTTTGTGGGTTCTGGAGCTCTAAAATTTGTTTAGAATCATATTTTATAGGTATTTGAGGTGGTTATGGGGGGAGCTCACAGAATTCTCCTGTTTCTACACTGCCATCTTGACTCCACCCCACTCCAAATATCCTTTGAAAACAGTATCTCAAATACCTTTCCCATAACTAAGTTGGATTTCAATCAGTGCTATATTTCTAAGCATCTTGTTTGGGTTAAATTGGAAAATAACACAATATATCCTTTTATTTAGCCATCATCTTTCAAATAATGAAACAAACCAAGGAGGTAATATATTTAAAAGGCCTTTCAGAAAGGGAGGATGGGAAGGACAAATGGCTTACAGAGGCTAAAATACCATTGTCCTTGATATTTTTCAGATTTTATAGTTGTTAATCATCTTTTCTTCAATTAAAACTAGAAGGCATTATTGTTTTTACTTTATAAATGAACTCTAGTTATATGTCTTCTCTAATGCAGAGAAGTTTTTGATCTCTCACTTAATGATATGTAGTGGAAAGGAGGACCAGTTTATGTATCAAGGGACCTGGGCTGTAGTCGTATCTCTGTCACTAAACAGCTATATGTCCTTGGTGTTCCCTATTACCTCCAAAATCAAAAATTAATTTCTGTTTGGTATTTAACAGTCTTTACAACTTGGTCCATTTTTATCTTTCCAATTTTCTCATACATTACTCCTCTCCATGCACTCTACAGTACAATTATGCTGTTCTTTAAGGTGCTAAGATGCCCCATTTTCCATCTCTATTACTATTCACTGCCTTTACTACATTAACAAATCATATAGCTTGCATTTTTATAGTACTTTAGGTTCATAAATATTATCTAATTTTCCCTTTATTGACAATTAGGTGCTATTATTGTCCAGATTTTACAGATGAGAATACTGAGGAAGCTACAAGTTATGTGGGTTCCCAGTGTCATTATCTAGGAAATATCTGAGTCCAAATTTGAATTCAAGTCTTCCTGACTCTATTTCCAGAACTCTATCCATTATACCACCTATCTACCTCTTCAGATAAGATGTCATCTGTTTGGCTAGATTAAGGTGAAAAACTATTTATTTATCATTTTGTAGTGAACTAAAATATTTTCATAATTAAAGTGATATCTTTTCAGGTGAAACTATAAATGAGGCTTTACTATATAGCATTTTCCATGGAAAAGCATTAGCCACTTTGGGAAAATAAGTTCTTTTCCTTATGGTCAATTCATTAGACAACAGAAAATAAAGGATCAGCATTCTTTTCAAGGACAAAAATTAAGAAAAGTATTTTTTAGGAAATAAAACTATCAGGTAAAAGCAGAAATTATCTTTTTCCAGCACACTCTCAGTGTAATCCAGTCTACCAAACATTTATTAGGTATCCTCTATGTGTCCAGCATGGCGCTAAGTTCTGAAGATATCAAGGTACGATGAAATACTTCTTGACCTCAAAAAGTATACATTCTATCATACAATCTTAGTACCATACCTGGTACATAATAAGTATTTAATAAATGCTTGATAACTTCTCAACTTGTACAAAGCAGCACCTCAATGTCTTCATATTACCCTCTTAATATGTTTTAATCTTCACTGATAAGGAAGAGAGCCCCTCCATCCTCTTAAATCTTAGCTTTTCTGCTGAGATTCCTAACTCCTTTTGAGTACTTTAATCACATGATATTTGTCCACTAAAGATGCTGCCAAGCTCACCAATTTACTTCACATCAGAGATTAATTGACAATTATTTCCTAGTTGCCCTATATTTGAAGTGCAACTTGCAAATAAAAAATGCTATAGACAGCTGACTCTCTACTAAGTCATTGTATCTCATAGACCAAAAAAAAACAAAACAAAAAAAAAAAAACAAATCTTTCTCCCCCAACACCCACACATCTGCTATTTTATACTAGAGATGGAATTTTCAAGTGGAACCGAAAAAAGGCATTGCATGGCTCAGAGGTCAGATTCACTGAATAAAACAGAAATCAATGCAATGAGCACAGGCAATGAAAATGACTTGCTGTTTTCATTCTTTGAAACTTCTTACAGATGCTAAGATGAGCAGGCCTCTTTGTACCCCCCAAATCTCATTTACACCCTACTTGTCACTGATCCTCTAGTTTAAGACTTCTTTGAAACATTATTTTCTTGTACTGAGTTGCCAAGTCTGAGCTTTATCAAAGTTTTTTGAATGGTTTATCATCTTTGAAGAAAATCAGACATAGAAATTTCTCTGCTTTTCCCATAATCAATATTCTGCTTTAAGGCATTGCAATACTTACCAATGAGCTCTGAACTTATGTTTACATCAGGCAAGTGAGAGAGAATTTCACTTGCACTCTATATCCCTGGATTTTCAGAGACTTTCAGAGAATCCCATATCCTGAAGGAAAAACAAAAAGATGAGGTGGAGAGTCCTTTACATTGGTTCTTAACAGCTCTCCAGAGGCATCTGGGAAGTTCTTGGTCTATATTTATCTTCCTATTCACTGGTCTCTAATTAGCATGTATAAGTTTCTATTGGCCATTTCTTCCTCATATTTGATGAAATGTGACATAATGTATAGAGTCAGGATGGATATTTGTTGAAGTACCACATATGCTTACTATGTGACCCTAGACCAATTAGTGAAACTGTCACTGATCTAAGCAACTGTCTAAGATCATATATCACAATGTATGTAGAGGGAATTTTTGCCTCTCCTCAAATTACCAATATCAATGAAATCACAGGGCCAGTCTCTATCCCTTCATATATAAAGCTAGTCCTATTGGCAGTATTTGTTGTCTATCAGGTTGAAAAAATTAATACATGGTTTTCACTACCACAACCACTAAACAAAGAATATATTTGGGTTGCAGCCACAGACGCTGTTTGCAAATACCTTTTTGGCCCAGGGCTCTGCCCCATAATTTTATTCAGAGAATTTTTTCTTCCCTATTAGCCACCATGCATGGCCATATTATATTCTTTGAAGTAACATTTTGCTGTATCCATCATTCATTTCTTCAATTCTGTGTCTTTTTTTCTTAAGACACTCTTATGTCAGTTCATCCATGTCATAGCTTCCAAGTGTCTTTTCTCCACACTTATCCAGTCTAATATTTTGCCTCCAGAAGTATTTCAGTGCTGGCTGAATGGCAGAGACCCCCATGTCTTACTCCTACACTCCTGACTTATGCTTATTTATGGGTGCATCTGAGATGTGGGAGAACTGAGCTAAATAAAATCGAGCTATAACAAGATACAACTAAGACTCCCTAAGTCACAACCAGTTCACCAGTGTTCCTCTTCTCTGATGTAATCAGAACAATTACTTATGTTTCCAGAATTTCTTGTTTCATAGCACAGTGTCTCAACAAAATTTTCTTGGCACCCTAAAGCCAAAAGAAATACATAGTAGTTCCATTTATTAAGTAGTTAGAGCCAAACAACTTAATATTTAAGTACTAACGACTTGATAGCTGTTTGAAAAGTAATATACATATATTAAAATAAAAAATGAAGTTTTTCATTCTTAATAACCATAATTGATTACTCATTTGTACATGCACTTGTTGGGCATAGCACAACTTCTTAAACCTTGTAATTAGATTACACACTACCACCATAATTTCCTGTTCCATATTGACTTGGGGGGGGGGTTCACTTGCTTTTTGTCACTGTAACCTCTAAATCCCCAGCTTCACAAAGACAGTATATTGCAAAAGAGAAAGTTTTGATGTAGCATAAAAACAAGTAAATAAAAGCATATCACAAACATTTGAGAACGTCATTGAAAGAAATGTAAGGAATGTAGCACAAACTAACATGGAAACTGAACTCTCTAAGTTGGTAGTTTGAAAAGTGTCTAACATAGGGCAAGAATCCGTGTTTTAACTAAGAAGAATTAGTATCCAAGTACCCTGGGGCATCCTGGAAAAATTGCAGATTTCCGTGAGCATGGAGAACACATGGTTTGGTAACTAAGTCTAGAATTTTCCTTTGTAGCTAGCAAACTTTAACAGTCTTTTCTTTAAGATAGTACAAAATCTCTGGCTGCCTAAGAGAATCTTCTGTTACAGAATTTCTGGCTGGCTAAGAGAAAAATCACCATGTTTTCCAGCCCTTGTGTCATGTTCTTTTATTCCATTCACCTCAGTCCAACTACCCCTTTTTGTTGTTGTTGTTTGTGGTCCCCCTTGAGATTTTCTTGGCAAAGATACTAGAGTGGTTTGTCATTTCCTTCTTCAGCTGGTTTTAAAGTGAAGAAACTGAGGCAAAAAGGATTAAATGATTTGCCCAGGGTAACATAGCTAGCAAGTATCTGAGGCTGGATTTGAACCCAGAAGATGTCTTCCTGACATCAGGCCCAGAACTCTACCCATTACAATACCAGCTGTCCAGCCCTATCCCTTCCATGTCTCAAATCTAGTCCTACCCTTTCTTTCCATTGTGTTCTTTTGAAGTCTCCCCTTTATACATTCACAAACTTCTTGGATATCTCATTGTCCTGCTATCTGCATGCCAGCCATCATACCCGCCTCACCATACCTGTCAAAAGAATATTGTGGACTCTAATAAATGAGCTTTTGACTTTCCTGAAACTAGGCTTCCATATCACTGGAACCAACTTTATCTCTTTTACAAACTCAATAGCATATTCATCTTCTCTTAGCCAATACTTCTCTCTCATGTTACCTAGAACCCATGTACTGGACAGGGAGATGAAATTCTCTTTGCTCCTCTTCGAAAATTCTCAATCTCCTCTGGACTGCCATCACTCAACCAATAGCCACTGGTTTTCTCTTGAAGTTCACACTATACAAATATCACCCAATTCAGATCTCAGTGACTGGTGATATGTCTTCCTTTCTCAAAGAGTTCATTATTACTTGGTTTATAGTTTTCCTGTTCACTCCAACACACTCCCTTTTATTAGTGAATTTCAACAAACATCTTCACTTTTCTTCAAGCACTCTAGCAGACAAACTCCTCACTCTCTTGAGTTCTCTGCTTAACTCTGCCACAGTGAATTATGCAACTTCTGATTTCAGCACTCATACAAGACAGATCTTCAAAGCTACCAAACAGTAATCTAGTGGTCTTTTCTCAATTTTTATCCTTATTGAACTCTGCAATAAATGACACTGTTGAGTGTTTTTTCCCCTTGTATATTCTCTTCTCTCTGAGCTTTCATGACATGACTCTCTTTTGGATCTCCTCCTACTTGTCTGATCACTTTTTCTCAGTCTTCTTCCCAGAATAATTATCAGTATCGTGTCTCCTAATTGTATATATTCCCCAAGACTTTTTCCCCTGAACCCTCTTTTCTCTCTAAATTCAGTGCTTTGCTGAACTTATTGGCCCCTATGGATTTAATTGTCTTCTCTATATAGGTGTCTCCCAGGAGCGTGGAGAATAAATGGGTGTGAAAGACTTAAGGCCAGGAAACCAACTAGGAAACTAAATAATAGTCCAGTGGAGATGTGACGAGTTCCTGAGGAAGGATGGTGGCATTGTGAATGGAAAGAAGAGGACAGATGCAGGAAAATACTAGGGATGTGGAATTACCTAGATTGGGCAATGGATTAGCTATATTGGGTAAAAGTGAGTGAGGCATTAAGGATGACTCTGAAATTGCGGTACTAAGTGCCCTCATCAAAAATAGGAGAATTTGGAAGATAGATAGAATTTAGTTGTTTGGTGTTGTTGGGTTGAGTTTTTTTTGGGGGGGGGAGAAGAGGTAAAGATGATGAGTTCTTTATTACTACTATTGAATTTAGGATTCCTATAGGATGTCCAGGAGATATGAGCAGTATACAGGGTCTTTGTATAATAGCTGATCATGAGGAACTGGAGATCAATAGTACCTTATCTATATATCTATGGAGTCTGTACAGAGGCACCCAGACCAGAAGAGGGGCTTCTTGAAGACTGACCAACTGCTACTGCCAAGAAGTTATCTGTACTAGTGGCCCCTGAGGGACCTCCCATGAGACTATTATAGGGGTAGGGGAAAAAAAAGGTAGTATATAAGCTCAGCATAGGACAGTGTCTTGCATGTAACAGAGCATATCTGATCTGGGTTGGGAGAGGATGGATGTCATTATCTCAGAGAACAAGAACCTCAGACTAAATAAGGCTACATCACAGTTAGTGGGGATGGACCACTATTTCCCACTTGATCTTACATCTCCTTTAATAACTAACATTAGCATTATAAACCGCATTTTTTCTTCATCAACTGATTGATTAGAGTGCTTGGTAACATGAAATTGACCTCAAATCAACTGGTCCTTCAGGCTAATGCCAACCCCATTGTTAAAGATTCTCTCTTACCATTTAATGATACCTGTGGTTCTTTCAGTAAGTTCAAGTTTCAAAGCATTGATCAATACCCAAAGTTCTAAGATACAGCAGTTGAACAGACTGTATAAACAGGCCCTGTGTTCAAAATATCAAGATCACAGAACTAGAGTTATATGATCATTATCAAATTAATGAATGATAATTAACTTTCTTAAAAACCTTAGATCACAGAATTAAAACTATGTGATAATTTCAATAAAGTATGATAGTAATTTTTCTTTAACTTTTTTTTCCAAATGAATTTGGCAGAGATTTTTAAAAAGAAAAAAAAGTAGTCAGGCTATCTGAGCAGCTAGGTGACTTAGTAGATAAAGTACAGGGTCTGGATTCAGAAAATCAGAAATCTCTCTCCATTCAAATCTGGACTATGTGACTCTGGGCAAATAACCATATTTGTATCACTTTCTTCATCTATGAAATGGAGAAAGAAATGGAAAAACACTCCAAATCTCTGTCAAGAAAACCCCATACTGGATCACAAAGAAATCAGATGTGACAAAAAGACCGAATGATAGTGAGGCTACCTACATCTTTTTTACTATTCCTGGTAGGGAGAATTAGAGCCCAGACTGGCCTCTAGCTACTGCCTTCAACAACAAAGTTGTGTTCTTTTTTAAACTTCTTTAAAAACAGATTATTCAGTAGAAAAAAAGATAAAAATCCATGCAACTTTGACTTCTAGTTAGTTTGTTTCTCTCAGATTCATTTGTAAAAGGCAATCAGAATATTTAGAGATAATCAGTGAAGTTGTGTAAGTGGGAGACCACAAGGATATCATAATTTTAGTATAATGGATGTTTAATGTCCTAAGGTTTTTTTCTTCTCCATTTAAAATAGAACATTAATGTTTCATTCTCCCACCACCACCCCCATCTAGAAAAAATGAAATTTTTCTAATTATGCCTCTTGAATAGTCTGGGTCTCTTTCAGCTGCTCTATCTGTAAAATGGAGATAACACTATTTGCTTTCTTCATAAGAATATTGTGAAAATGAATTACATAGTGTCTATAATGTATTTTGTAGATGAAATGCATCATATAAATGATGCGTTATTATTGTGCATAAATTTATGATACATCTATCACAGGTTAAAGAATTTATTAAAGCTAAACTCATTGTGACAAATCTTTGAGGTCAGGAATTGGAATTGAAACTGAAGAGATATTTGAAATATTAGACACAGATGGAACCAATTTCATTTAGATCTTCCTTGTTACTAAGGTGCATATTTGAACAATTAAAAAAGCAGGAAGTAAGCATATTTTATTATTCAGAAAATCATGGCTTGTTTGGTTTACAAAGTTCTTTTTCCATTGTCTTTACAATTCTCAATTGTAAAAGATAATTTGAAAGTTTTATTTTTAATTATTTTCTGGCTATTGAAACATAATTATTTACTAGGGCAAGAGGCTTTCTTTTCTTTCTCTTTGGAAAAACTTTGGTCCCCAAACACTAATATGTGTATTTCTAATCTTTTTATGTTCCTATCAATTATAGGAAGGTCGAGGTCCTTTCTGATAACTGCATGAAAGCAAACTTGCTCTTACAATAGCTAAGCCCTTGTTGAAATTCTCCTGGGTTCATAATCAAAAAGCTTCTGTTCACACTTTCTGGCTTTGTCCCTGTAGTAATAGATTTCAAGGACGGATGAAAGGCACATTTTGCTTAACTTGTGACGTGGAGTGTTTTATTCCATGGCAACTTTTCACTTGGAAAATTTTCTTTCTTCTTGGCTGGACCCATAAACTCCACTGGGGCACTGGCTCAGAACTCCAAGCATATATACAACATAAATTTTAGCAGTCTGTACAAAATTGTTGCTAGCTGCCACTCACTCTCTCCTGTTGCAGTAGGTGCCTGGTTAATACATGCCCACAGATACAGACCCAAAGAAGAAATAGCTTCATGGACAAAGAAGCTGAATTTGATTTCTAGTTATTTTCTGTTTTCAGATGTTGCATAAAAAATATTTTGCTGATCAACATGGAGAAAGTTCCCACTGTTTTTCCACTTGATGAATCTTACCTAATCTTCCAGGCCTAGTTCAAATAGCACCTCATCCACAGTTTTCCTTGCTTTCCTTTCTGCCCCTACCTCTCCACAAATACACATACACACCTTGATTTGCTGCTTTTCTCATATTGTCTTGAAGAACATCTTTATATTTGTCTTACATGTATCGCAGTATAGTGAGGGTACCCTGGAGCACTTACGATAGAATAGGGTATGTGCTCTGGTACCTTTCTGTGGTAACTGTATTCCAGCTTTGTGCTAAAAAGACATATGCTATATTTTGCTGAGATGACACAACAACTCCTGATTGGTCTCTTGTCCCCTTGAAGGGAAGGTTATGTAGTGGGTTAGGGGAAAGTATATCAAAGGTAATTGGCCACAGAATCAGAAGAAGCAGCCAGGAGAGGAGCTAAGGATAACTAGCTCTGTTTCTCACTATCTATGTTCTCTGTTTCTAGCACTATCTGTCTCTCTCTGAACCACATCCAACACCACATCTCTACTGAATGTCTAGTAAAGCGGGCATTTCACTCCCTTCCCCTCATCAGCAGAAATGGAAACCATAGCTAGCTTGAGTCCCCACAAAAAAGATCAGAGGTTTGAGCTTGACATGAGACCCTGGCTTCCTTTCTTTTTTTTTGTTCCCTTGACAAGTTTGTGAGCAACATCCACCAGTTCTGAGTAAAGGGTGTTTCCAAATTTGGTGGTGACTTTATGAATTAAGAGTTCCTGAGACTCTATTTCATTGCCTACTCAGTATGAAGTGAATCTCAAAATTGCATGTTTTCTCAGAGGAGAAGAACCACTGAGAAGAGGATGTTGACACTGAAAGGATTAAGAAAGCATACGTCAAGCCTTAGATAACTGGGGTATCTGACTCCTGACCACCCATTCTACATGCAGCTCCTTGTATCTAACTTTTACCCCCATGCCTTTACTAAACCCCACCAGATCTAATGGTATTTTCTCAACCCTGATCTTGTTTCAGATCTGCAAAACATTCAGCACAGTTGATCACCCCATTCTCTTTGGTCTCCTTTCTCTCCAATATCATTACACTCTCCTAGTTCTCTTATATTTCTTTAAGAAGTCATTATCTGAAAATGAGAAAGCAGAAAAATGATAAATGTTAGAGAAGATACGGGAAATTGTAAGACTGATGAATTGTTGGTAGAGTTGTGAACTGATCCAGCCATAGTGGAGAACAATTTGGAACTATGGCCAAAGGACATAAAAGTGTGAATACCCTTTAAGACAGCAATATCACTTCTAGAACTATACCCCAAAGAGATCACACAAACAAGAAAAGGACTAACGCGTACAAAAATATTTATAGCAGCTCTTTGTGTGGTGGCTAAGAATTGGAAATTAACGTGAGACCCATCAATTGGGGAATGGCTAAACAAGTTGTGTGTATATGAATGTAATGGAATACTATTGTTCTATAAGAAATGATGAGGGGGTGGAGCCAAGATGGCAATGTAGGAGCAGCAACATATCTCAGCTCTCACATAGCCACCCCAAAATACCCATAGAATATGACTCTAAACTAATCCTAGAACTCCAAAACGCACACAAATATACTTTCCACTGAAGTCAGCTCAGCTACGAGGAACCATATCAGCACTGCAAACCAAAACCAGCCTGGCCTGAAGTCCTGGCTGAGCCCTGGTGGGGGCTGGACTGGAGGAGCTGAGGAGCCTTGGATTAGCAGCAGCTGCGAGCAGCATTCAGAACTAGGTCAGTGGAGCTTGTGAAATTGGAGAAGAAAAGTGGTCTGGCAGAAAGGCCTCAAGGGCTGGAAAGTGAAAGGCAGAGGTTTTGCACCTGCCTCCGCATTGCAGCTTCCGCACCCACAGCCGACAGACAGCAGGGGGACTAAGCGATCGTTCAGAGGCCGAATGCTCTTGTGTTGAGCGGCCTGGATGCGGATCGCGGTCTTGGGCCTCGGTCCTGGAGTCTTCATTATCCAAGAAGCCAGAAGTAAGTAGGAAAGGGACCCAGCACCTTCCTGAGAGCTACAGCAGCCGAGAGGACCCCAGCAATTTGGGACAGAGCTTTCACTTCTGGAAGCAGAGCCCCACAGAGATTTTAAAAAATAAATCACAGACTGAACAACCATGAGTAAGAATAAGCATAAGAAGCAAAGTAAGAACAGCTCCCAAACCCTTGATTCCTTCTTTGGGAAAAGGAAGATCATGGCAAAGAGAGGGAGGAGGAAAGTTCAGACAGAGCTCCCTCACCAGGGGCCTCCAATAAACATGAAGAATGCCTTAAAGCTAGAGATGAACTGAAGAAGGAGTTTGAAAACCAAAAAAGGGAAGTGGAAGAAAAATTGGGAAGAGAAATAAGAATGTTGCAAGAAAATCATGAAAAGAGAGTCAGCAGTATGACTGAAGAAATCAACACCCTAAAAAACAGATTAACTCAAATGACAAAAGAGGCCCAAAAAGCCAATAAGGAGAAGAATGCCTTAAAAAGTCGACTTTGCCAGATGGAGAAAGAATCTCAAAAGCACTCTGAAGAGAATAATTCCGTAAAAATTAGAGTGGAGCAAATGGAAGCAAATGACTCATGAGAAATCAAGATACTATCAAACAGATCCAAGCAAATGAAAAAATAGAGGGCAATGTGAAATATCTCCATATCCATTGACATGGAAAACAGATCCAGG